>SJXQ01007930.1:0-165304 GCA_006408695.1 Aepyceros melampus | reverse complement strand
TCTTCCTTGCGGTTCACGTGTGAAGGCTTTTGTCATTGTCCCTCTGCAGCTCTCACTGTGTGTCTGCTCATCTCCTCTTGTATCGCGTGGCTGGAGGACATAATCCACTCAATGGACATGAGTTTGAACAAGCTCTGGGAGATAGTGAAGGACAGAGCAGTCTGGCCTGCCGCAGTCTTTGGGGTCTCAGAGAGTTGGACACGACTGAGCAGCCGAACAACAGCAACGCTGTATTAGTTTTCTAGGGCCACCATAGCGAGATACTACAGACTGGGTGGCTTAAACAGCAGAAACCTACACTCTCACAATGAAGAGGAGGCTGGCACTCCGAGGGCAAGGTGCCAGCAGCTTTGGGTTCCGGGGTGGACTCTCCCCCTGGTTTGGGGACCGCTGCCGTCACGCCGTGTGTCCCCTCACATGGTCGTCTCACCGTGTGTACAGCCTTGGGGTCTCCGTGTCTGCTCATGTCCTTTTGTAAGGACACGAGTCAGATCAGACTAGAGCCCACCCTAATGCTCTCATAGCTTCTGGTTACCTCTTAGGGCTCCATGTCCAAATACGGTCACATTCTGAGGTTGGGGCTTCAGCATATGAATTTTTGAGGGACACAGTTTCATCTGTAACAGCCACCTGTGAGACTCTGAAGCAGCTTCTGAATACTTGGCCCCGCAGAGCCTGAGACCACCCCTCTGAACATGGGCCCTGTGTACATGCTCTGCTCCTGAGCTGTGGTTTGTTCTTCACCCCTCGTCTCCCCCACCCCCCGCCACCCGGACTCAGCCGTGTCTGGTTTCCCAGGTAGCAACATCCATGTGCCTGAGGAATGCAGGAAATTTTTTTGCCAATTATCTAATTTTAAAATCTGGGCTCCCTGACAAATATTTCAGGGAGGATCCTCTGAACTTTTCCATCCTTTGTGAAAATTAAAATGCAGTAATCATCTCTGAGATGGGAGTGGTCAGGATAGCACTCGCAGCCCTTAGTCTTTGGTTCCCCCAAACCAAGGCCCCTGAAGAAAGCTCGCTGGATACTGTACTCTAAAGGGCTGTAACCAACAGAACCTGGATATCACAGCTGACTCACAAATGCAGCTCAATTCTCAGTTCACTTCAGTTGCTCAGTCGAGTCCAACTCTGCGACCCCATAGACTGCAGCATGCCAGGCCTCCCTGTCCATCACCAACTCCTGGAGTTTACTCAGACTCACATCCTTTGAGTCGATGATGCCATCCAGCCATCTCATCCTCTGTCGTCCCCTTCTCTTCCTGCCCCCAATCCCTCCCAGCATCAGGGTCTTTTTCAATGAGTCAGTTTTTCACATCAGGTGGCCAAAGTATTGGAGTTTCGGCTTCAGCATCAGTCCTTCCATTGAACACCCAGGACTGATTTCCTTCAGGATGGACTAGTTGGATGGATCTCCTTGCAGACCAAGGGACTCTCAAGAGTGTTCTCCAACACCACCGTTCAAAAGCATCAGTTCTTCGGCGCTCAGATTTCTTTGTAGTCCTAGTCTCACATCCATACATGACTACTGGAAACACCATAGCCTTGACTAGATGGAACTTTGTTGGCAAAGTAAGGCCTCTGCTTTTTAATATGCTGTCTAGGTTGGTCATAACTTCTTCCAAGGAGTAAGCATCTCTGAATTTCCTGGCTGCAGGCACCATCTGCAGTGATTCTGGAGCTCATTTAGTCTGGGGCAAGTGGGTGGGTGGTAGGGGTGCTTTCCTTTCAAGTGGTGCTTGTATCTTTTGTCTCTGCCATCCCATTAGGGCTTATCACTTACCTTTGTGTTCACACGGACGCCCACATGCACGGTCCAGCTGGCAAAGGGAAAAGAAATGATAGAGGGAACATGCATCTTTCATATCTCCCCAGCCTGGGCGTGGCTGACGTCTGCTCATTCATTGGCTAGCATGTCGCCATGTGGCCTTGTAGGCTGCAAAGGAGCCTGGGAAATGAGGTCTAGAGAAACACCTATGTTCAGAGAAGACGAGTGTAGTAGAACCTGGCAGTCTCTGTCAGAGACCCTCCTTTGCAGCTGGCTCAGCTTCCAAGTCATAGGTGTGACTGCTCGTCCAGGACTCAGGAATCCTGGGCCACGCCCTGACTTTGCAGTCAGATGGCGCTGCTCCAGTTTCAGACCTGCTCTCCCAGATGCTGAGTTCCCTTATTTAAAATGAAAGTAAGTCTTAACTCGAGAGAGTGAAATCAGAGTGCATGTAAAGATGATGGGCACACTTCCTGATGCCGCACAGGCGTTCTGTAGGTGACGCTTTCCTGTCACCACCAATTGCAGGCTGTTTTCTAGATACTTAACAATTCTAGCAGGAAAGCTGAAGCTGCAGCTTGGGGTTAATTAAGGTCTCCTGGCTAAAAAGTGAAAATATGATTTCTTTTTGAAATTTTCTATATTAGCGCATTAACAACAAATATAATTCCTGTGAGTCAAGAATTAACATTTTAAGAAGTTTGAAACATTGCATAAATATAATCCTGTAAAAAAAAAACCTCTAGAAGTTATTGATACAAGATCTTATTAAAATCATTAAATGAGATTCACTCTCTATAACCAGGTTTTCTAAATTAGTCTTTTATAAAAGAGATATGTGTAGAAATCTAAATAGGTGCCTTAACAAGGCTACCATTATTTATTATTTCCCTTCTTTTAATATAAGTTCAGTGTGCTATCTTAGTTGTTTGTATGACTTTTAAGTCCTTCCTCAAAACATCTGTATTCTGAATCAGCCACCGATGAGTAATGAGTAAATTTCCCTTAAGTGCCTTTGGACTGTTATCAAGTACAATGTTGAACACGTATGTAGTCTGAAGCCTAAATTATTCTAAAGAAATTGAGAGACGCACTGAAAGAAGTAATCTGTTGTGTGATGCAGAAGACTTTACAGCTGCTGTTTAATTTTTATATCACCCTTTAATTTGTGTATGTGTCTAAATATATATAAAATAGTAGCAATGTTCATATCAAATTAATATAGGCAATCAATATAGGTTTGAATAAAATAGACAGACAAAGCCATCCTTCCATTCTTCCAGTCACTTAAAAATAGTCATAAAACATGTGCAATTTTGACACAACTTAATTTAAAAAAAAAAACACGTTTTAGGTATACATGTACACATTAATTTTCGGGAATATCATTACCAAAGGTAGAGACAGTATGCAGCTCTAGGAGTATGGAGCTCCCACCTCACTCCCAGTTGGGTGTTGGGGGGTCACCTCCAATGACGCAAAGGTCAGACTCCCACCACCCTTCACTCCCACCCACCCCAAATCCGGACAACTTCATCACTCTCATTCAGTAGCTTTTAAAGAAATATAATTTAAATATCCTAACAGCCTAAAATATAACAGCCTCCAACCGTGTTTATTTCTCCATCATGTTATGATTTATAAATAAATTCTCCGTTCTGTCTTTTGAGCTCCAAAAGAAATACAGTGATTCCACTTCACAGCTTTCTCTCTGAGTGTAATTTTTTCTGCCATGCTAATACTTCTAAGGGAAATGGTAACAGTTGGCTTAAACTGTGTTCTTTGATACCTACGATGAGATTCACTAGTTCTCTTGAACTTGTTTCAAGAGAAGGCTTGAACTTGTTTCTCAAATTAGACTCCTGGTGTAGACGCAGTGCTGAACTGGAAGTGAGACTCGTCCTGACTCTGCCATTAAATCAGCACCTTGTTAACGTGGGGTCAGACCACTTACTAGCAAGCGGGGACTAGGGCAGGCCTTGTGTATATATAACCTCATTTAAGCTTTATGATGATTCTGTGTGGTCGATATTAATAATCCCATTTGTCGAGTGAGAAAACCAAGACTCTCAGAAGGTAAATTCAAACACAAGTCTGCCTAATTCCAAAGTTTACTTTTCCTTACCCTTTTTTTTTGCTTTCTTTTTTTTTTTTAATTATGAAAGGATGATAACACATTTACAGGAAACTTGAAAAATACAGAACAAAGTTACATATAGTTCTACTATATATTACAATTATTTTAAGTAGAGAAATCAAAGTTTTTAGTTGGAATTTCAATATCCAACTCTCAAAAATTAACAGAATGACTATACAGAAAGTAGAAGGATGTCAGTTCAGTTCAGTCACTCAGTTGCATCCGACTCTTTGTGACCCCGTGGACTGCACCACACCAGGCCTCCCTGTCCATCACCAACTCCCAGAGCTTGCTCAAACTCATGTCCATGGAGTCGGTGAGGCCATCCAACCATCTCATCCTCTGTCGTCCCCTTCTCCTCCTGCCTTCAGTCTTTTCCAGCATCAGGATCTTTTCCAATGAGTTAGTTCTTCACATCAGATGGCCGAAGTATTGCAGTTTCAGCTTCAACATCAGTCCTTCCAATGAATATACAGGACTGATTTCCTTTAGGACTGATTGACTGTTTGGATCTCCTCGCAGTCCAAGGAACTCTCAAGAGTTTCTTCTCCAGCACCACAGTTCAGAAGCATCAATTCTTCGATGCCCAGCTTTCTTTATGGTCCAACTCTCACATCCATACCTGACTACTGGAAAAACCATGGCCTTGACTAGATGGAAGTTTGTTGGCAAAGTAATGTCTCTGCTTTTTAATATACTGTCTAGGTTGGTCATAGCTTTCCTTCTAAAGAGCAAGCATCTTTGAATTTCATGAATGCAGTCACCATCTACAGTGATTTTGGAGCCCAGGAAAATGAAGTCTCTCACTTTATTAATATTAATATTTCTCTCTGCAGTCTTGACTCCAGATTGTGCTTCATCCATTCTAGCATTTCCTATGATGCTGCATGTAAGTTAAATAAGCAGGGTGACATATTTGACAGCTGACAAATATTCAGCTTTGACATACTCCTTTCCCAATTTGGAACCAGTCTGTTGGTCCATGTCCATTTTAACTGTTGCTTTTTTGACCAGCATACAAATTTCTCAGGAGTCAGATAAGGTGGTCTGATGTTTCCATCTCTTTAAGAATTTTCCACAGAAGGATATAGTAGACCTGAAAAGCACCATTAACCATAATAACCTTAATAATTAACATAATTAAAATTTATACAGTTTTCACACATAGCTGCTGCAGCTGCTAAGTCGCTTCAGTTGTATCTGCTCCTAGTGACCCCATGGACTGCAGCCTACCAGGCTCCTCTGTCCATGCGATTTTCCAAGCAAGAGTACTGGAGTGGGGTGCCATTGCCTTCTCCATTTCACACATTAGAGGGATACAATTCTATTCAAATTCCCATCAACTATAAACTAGAAGACACTCCAACATATCCAGGGACATAAAGCAAGTTGCAAAAATTTCATGGTCTAAAGGTATTGAAATCAATAGGAGGGTCTGCTCTCTTATCACTGTCTTACCCTTCTTTTTTTTTTTCATTTATGAAATTCATTTCATCGGCAGGACTTCTTCCACCTCATAAAATGCTATGATCCTTGACTGTTGTCCCCTAAACCAAGAGTTACTTTTTGCTTCTATGACATTTTTCAGATTCCAGATGAAAAACTAAATCCAATCAGTGAGTAAAGAAAAGTATCTGTTAACAGACATACAAGATCCTCAAATCTCACTTCTCTATGTGGTTAGATCAGTGATTATCAAACTGTGTTCCATGGAACCACGAGAGGAGGGGTTGTCCACGCAGTCCATCAAGGATGATTTTATATAGAAGGGAATGGGTGAGCAGAAGCAGCGTGCAGCACTTATTCCTGTTCTGTTAATTTCAATGCCATGTCGATACTTATCAAGATGACACCAGGCAAAATAGAAGATCTGTAGTCAAGTCATAGCAGAAACTTCAAGTAGTTTTCTTTATGTTTTCTGAAGAGTAAAATAAAAGAACTATACACTTTGCACTGTGAATTAAAATAGCATAATTTAAAAGTAACAAAATCCAAATTTTAACAGCCCTGTAGAATTGACATAGAGGGGAAACTTGAGTTTGTTACTGTTAAAATATTCTTTATAGAATATTTTTATGAGGACATAAAAGAAATTGAGGCACATCACCTTCTAAAACAACTCAAAGCAATTTTTCCTTTGAATTTCTTACTCCTTGTTTTACTTTGAATGTGCTTATTTCAGTTAGAGACTGTTAACTTTCTATTATTCCCTTCCATTAAGTCAGGGTCTTGGTGAGTTTTTATCGTTTGTACATAGCTAGGCAAGTAGTAAAAGATGTTGGTTCACAGGGAGTAAGATTTCTTCTTGATGAAATACTACCACCATCATCAGAGTTTATTTACCTAATATACCACTTTAAAAGGTACTGTTTCAGGTACCGGGTGTTGCATTCAAGCTAGGCATAATTTCTGTAACTACCTTCATATCAATAGGTGTAATTACCTATAAAGTATGCTTAACTGTACTTACATGCTAAGTGTAGCACACTGGGTACAAATCAACAACAGCTAAATTCTAACTTTATTTTTCAAAGAAACCTCTAGGCTGCAATTTTACCATTCTTCTTTCTGATCCGAAAAAAAAAAAATAAATCATGGTAAGCAAACAGCCGTAAAGCTGATAATGAGATTTGCAACCAGCTCAGACACAACCTAAATCATGAGAAAGTTTAAAAGTCCTGTTATTTATTTTCCACTATGTCTAAAATATGGAAAACCCCCATTCAGGGAAAAAGAGGCCCACCTTGCCATTTGAACAGGAGCCTGGCATAAGTAACTCTATTTTTTATGCTCTACACCCCAAATTATATGGTGTGTTTATGAGAAAGTTAGAGGAACACTGACAATTGCAGAAGCTTTTCAGGGGGGATAATAATCATTAACAGGAATATTCTGTTTACAAGAGAGCCTGAAATGAGACTCAAGTAAATAATAAGCATTGCAGAAAATTACCCAGTTACATGTTTAACCACTCCAAGGCATTCTCGTCTCCTGGGAAAATAGCATGCATTTCAGAAAATAGCTTATAATTGTGAATTGTGTGTTGTTTGCAAAGGAACTCAGTGTGCTGATAGGAAGCACATTTGTCAGAACTTAGCAATGGAGTCTTTTTTTTTTTAAGGACTTTAAATAAATATAAGAGAAACATTTGCAGTTGTTTTCCAGATGCCAATAAAATATGTTTCTGAATGTTTGACACACTATTCTAGAAAAGACTACGGAGCTATTTTGATTCCTGAGGGATTTATTCAAAGAACACTTGAAGGTGTTTAGCTATTGTTTTAAGAATGCAATTTTCCTATGAGACTACATTGTAAGGAGACAGAATTCTAAGTTGCAAATATTAATTATTCATACTACAGAAAGCACCCTAATAACTTCACTCTTCTTATTTCATGTTCCTGCTGTAGTTCAGTCACTCAGTGTGTCCAACCCCATGGACTACAGCACACCAAGCTTCCCTGTCTTTCACCAAATCTCAGCGTTTGCTCACACTCGTGTCCATGGAGTCAGTGATGCCATCCAACCATCTTATCCTCTGTCATCCCCTTCTCCTGCCTTCAATCTTTCCCAGCATCAAGGTCTATTCCAAAGAGTTAGCCCTTAGCATCAGGTGGCCAAAGTATTGGAGCTTCAGCTTCAGCATCAGTCCTTCCAATGAATATTCAGAATTGATTTCCTTTAGGATTGACTGGTTGGATCTCCTTGTAGTACAAGGGATTCTCAAGAGTTTTCTCCAGCACAACAGTTCAAAAGCATTAATCTTTGGCACTCAGGCTTCTTTATGGTCCAACTCTCACATCCATACATGACTACAGGAAAAACCATAGCTTTGACTAGATGGAACTTTGTGGGCAAAGTAATGTCTCTGCTTTTTAATATGCTGTCTAGGTTTCTCATAGCTTTTCTTCCAAGGAGCAAGCGTCTTTGAATTTCATGGCTGAAGTCACCATCTGCAGTGATTTGGGAACCCGAAAAAATAAAGTCTGTCACTGTTTTCATTGTTTCCCCAACAATATGCAATGAAGTGGTGGGACCAGATGCCATGATCTTCGTCTTTTGAATGCTGAGTTTTAAGCCAAGTTTTTCACTCTCCTCTTTCACTTTCATCAAGAGGCTCTTTAGTTCCTCTTCGCTTTCTGCCATAAGGGTGTTGTCATCTGCATATCTGAGGTTATTGATATTTCTCCTGGCAATCTTGATTCCAGCTTGTGCTTCATCCAGCCCAGCATTTCACAAGATGTACTCTGCTTATAAGTTAAATAAGCAGGTGACATTATATAGCCTTGACATACCCCTTTCCTGATTGGGAACCAGTCTGTTGTTCCATGTCTAGTTCTAACTGTTTCTTCTTGACCTGCATACAGGCTTTGTAGGAGGCAGGTAAGGTCTGGTATTCCTGTCTCTTGAAGAATTTTCCACAGTTTCTTATGATCCACACAGTCAAAGGCTATGGCATAGTCAGTGAAACAGAGCTAAATGTTTTCTGGAATTCTCTTGCTTTTCCTATGATCCAGTGGATGTTGGCAAGTTTGATCTCAGGTTCCTCTGCCTTTTCTAAATGAAGCTTGTACCTCTGGAATTTCTCAATTCATATACTATTGAAGCTTATCTTGGAGGATTTTGATGTTACTAGCATGTGATATGGAGAAGGCAATGGCACCCCACTCCAGTACTATTGCCTGGAAAATCCCATGGACAGAGGAGCCTGGAAGGCTGCAGTCCATGGGGTCGCCGAGGGTCCAACACGACTGAGTGACGTCCCTTTCACTTTTCACTTTCATGCATTGGCAAAGGAAATGGCAACCCACTCCAGTGTTCTTGCCTGGAGAATCCCAGGGATGGGGGAGCCTGGTGGGCTACCATCTATGATGTTGCACAGAGTCGGACACAACTGAAGCGACTCAGCAGCAGCAGCAGCACGTGATATGAGTGCAATTGTCTGGTAGTTTGAGCATTATTTTGCACTGCTTTTCTTTGGAATTGGAATGAACTGACCTTTTCCAGTCCTGTGGCCACTGCTGAGTTTTCCAAATTTGGCGGCATAGTGAGTGTAGCACTTTCACAGCAGCATCTTTCAGGATTTTAACTAGTTCAGCTGGAATTCCATCACCTCCACTAGCTTTGTTCATAGTGGTGCTTCCTAAGGCTCACTTGACCTCACATTCCAGGATATCTGGTTCTAGGTGAGTGATCACACCATCATGGTTATCTGGATCAGTAAGATCTCTTTTGTATAATTCTTCTATGTATTCTTGCCATCTCCTCTTAATATCTTCTCCAGGGGATCTCCTGACCCAGGGGTCAAACTCAGGTCTCCTCCATTGCAGGCAGATTCTTTACTATCTGAGCCCCCAGGGAAGCCCAGTGAGAATGCTGCTGCTGCTGCTGCTAAGTCGCGTCAGTCGTGTCCGACCCCATAGACGGCAGCCCACCAGGCTCCCCCGTCCCTGGGATTCTCCAGGCAAGAACACTGGAGTGGGTTGCCATTGCCGTCTTCGAGTGAGCATGCTAATGACATGGAATTCTTTGAGTTCCTCTGGCTGAACTCACTTTAGAGTTATGCCGTCACCTCACTGTGAAGGGCAGGTGAAGAGACGGATACAGAATCTCTTCCTGTAGGTTTCTTGCAGTCTGTGTCCAGTAACACAGTGGCAACTCATTGAAGAAACCTCTCCTGCAGGAAGCAAGTCCCCTGTGGTTTCAGTAACAGAAGCCCCTAAAGCTGACATAAAGAGAGAAGTTTACTGTTAGGGATGGAGTTTTTCTTGCTGCCCGGGGACAGGCAGGTGTGGGAAAGACTTCTTGTCCATCCCCTTTGCCTCTGCCTCTCTGCTTCCTTCATTTCTTGCTGTAAGCCAGGTTCCTCTGCTTCTTGGTCTCTGGAGCAGGAACACGCCATCCTTCTTTCACTCCCAAACTGAAATTTACAGAGTCTCATGCCTTGGTCAGCTGACTCATCTTATTCAAAGATATTCATACCTTCAGAAACCAGTGCCAAACAAACCTGGCTTCTCCTGAATTCCACGGCTACTTTCTGTGATGCCCATGATGGAACTGTGAGGGACCATGGTGTTCCCTCTACTCCCGCCGCTAGAAAGATCAGAGCCCCCAAGGCATATTTCCAGCAAGTGCACTGCTTTCTGGCAGCGTCTTTCTTACGCCATCCTCAGTCTCTGGCCTTAATCATCTCTTCACTGTTTTCTCTTCTCTTCAGTTGTCCATGCACTTCAATCTTACTGTTTGTGTAGATTTGTACAGCAGTCTCAAATCCTTTCAAGGGTGTGGCATGAGTAAACTGATAAATTAAAAACCCATTTGGAAATAGTAGGAGACTTTCCTGATGATCCTGGAGAAGGCAATGGCACCCCACTCCAGTACTCTTGCCTGGAAAATCCCATGGATGGAGGAGCCTGGTAGGCTTCAGTCCATGGGGTCGCTAAGTCGGACTTGACTGAGCGACTTCACTTTCACCTTTCACTTTCATGCATTGGAGAAGGAAATGGCAACCCACTCCAGTGTTCTTGCCTGGAGAATCCCATGGATGGAGGAGCCTGGTGGGCTGCCATCTATGGGGTCGCACAGAGTCGGACACGACTGAAGTGACTTAGCTTAGCTTAGCTTCCTGATGATCCAGTGATTGAGAACAACTTTGGCCTAGAACACAGCAAGTGTGCAGCAACAGTATACACAGCATACCACCTGCAGAATCTTCTTCTTCTTCTCTAGGCGTTTATTTCATGGCTCCACAGTATACAGTGTGAGTTAGCTGCATGGCCTGATACATAGCCACCAATCGTATGCGCTCCTATATCAATTAAGTTATATAAAATTAAAATGCAGGTTCTCCTGATCATAAGACAACTGAAAGATATCTACTAGCTACTGTATTAGAGCAAATACAGAACATTTTCACCATCACAGACATTTCTGTTCCACAACATGACATCAGATAGTCTGAAATTTCCTCATTAATAGCTTGAAATTAACTTATCAAAAGACCCTAACTTAGACCTTTTGATTCTTTCTTAATCTTAATTCCAGTGCTTTTGTCTTTTTGGTTTGCTTCTATGTGAAAAGTAAGTGAAAGTTACTCAGTCATGTGTGACTCTTTGTGACACCATGGACTGTACAATCCATGGACGTCTCCAGGCCAGAATACTGGAGTGGATAGCCTTTCTCTTGTTCAGGGATCGAACCCAGGTCCCCTGCATTGCAGGTTGATTCTTTACCAGCTGAGCCACAGGGGAAGCCCCAGAATACTGGAGTGGGTAGCCTTTCCCTTCTCCAGTGGATCTTCCCAACCCAGGAATCAAACCAGGGTCTCCTGCATTGTGGCAAGTTCTTTACCAACTGAGCTATCAGGGAAGCCCTATAGGAATCTCGGAATCCACCCTGTCCCTAGATCCTCTCGCTGCTGTCCGTTTGCTTGTGTCTTTACAATAAACACAGTTCCATTTTCACTGCGTCACTGATCAGGTCAAGCCCGCCGAGACTTCACACTGTGTCTGAAACCAAGTATCACATCAGGCTACATTTCTCCCTTGACTGCCTGAATTCCTGTCTCATGAACTCTCGACACCTACCCTACGAGTGCTGTTCTGCTTTTGAAGCCTCACCTGGAGCAGTTCTGTTCCTGTCTCTGTCCCCATATTTGGGGTGCCTGCCCCTTCCTCTCTGTGACTCCAGAGACCTCAGGTGTCTGCCTAGACCTCCCTCAACCCAAGGTCATGTCCTCAAGATGCTCATCTCCTGTGCAGTTTAATTACCTGATATAACATTCTTGATAACTCCAATTAGACTGTAAGCACCCCTAATACAACCTTCACATCTTGTTCTCTCTTTGGATTCCCCATTTTGCCCAGTGCCAGCCTCCTCCTTCTTAAGTCCTTAGCAGTTGAAGTGCTGTATAAACCATGGGGCAATGTCAGCACCTTGGACTTCCGGTCATCCCTCTGCTTCCTGTCCCTGACTTGTAAAGTCAGAAGTTGGGCCTAGGCGGTTTCTGTTGGTTCTGTCAGTTCAACATTCTGTAGTTTTGTAAAGTCAGTCTTCTAAGCTGTTTTACTTTTAGGTGCCCTTATACATATATCATGATATTATCAGCTGACAGATATTGCTGATTTTAACTTGCACATCTGGTAAATCTCATGATTGCCATTTGGCACAGGAGCATTTTGCAGCCCTCTATCAAGGTCTCCTGTTATTTTGTGCTACATGGCATAGATCCATCCATCCATCCATCCATCTAATTTTTCCCAAGCTTGATTTTTCCCAAGCTCAGTGCACAGTGTTGATAATAGAAATGTAAAGTTTCTTTAAGAAAAGACAATTTCTCCTCTCAGGGAGCTTCCAATTGTTTGGAAACAGACATACGAAAATATGGCAATGAATAATCACAATGAAGAGTTGAGGCAAATACCTACTATGGTTCATTGCAACATAATGGTTCATTGCATTATTTGTTCTTAATAAAAATGTGCTATCTTGTGGCTAGGACATTAAATCTTAGCAGTTCTCTAGAACATCTAGTTAAGTGATAGAGTTTCTGTTGGTAGGATCTGGCCTCAATTCGGAGGGAGTCTGTCCTCCTAAAATTGTTGCTAAATGCTAAAAGTATGGCACGGGGAGAGGCACTTCTCTGTGGCCACAGTGTGTGCTCTGGGTGGAAACACTTGCTGCCTTAATGAACGTTTGACTGCTCACGTCATCAGCAACCATGTCCATATGTGCAGAGACAGGCTGGACACCCACAAATGTTAGGAAACAGCAGCGATATTCGGTGCTTTATGCTCTTAGAGGACGCACGCTTCACCTCACATACTTGTGCATTGAGTTTTGATTTTGCTGAACTGAAGGTGTCAGAATTGAAATTGAGGGGAGAGACCTGGATCTTTCCTTCTTTAAAGGTGTTGTTTTAATCCATTTAGTGTATCTTTTTCATGAAGCTGAAAAGGTAAACATCGGTTTCAGTGCACAGATGTATGCGGGAGAGGTGTGTAGAGCTCTGGCTGCGGGGTGCTGCTGAAGACCGATGCGCCCGCGTCTGACCTTGTGGCACCATTTTTAAATTCAGCTCAGTCTCACACTGTTGCCAATTAGAGTGTGAATGACAGTAACTAATTAAATTGAAGAAAAGGGTATTCATAAGTGGATGATGTAAACAGAAAATAAAGTTAGCACTTGACATTATGACCACAGGATTTTTTTTTTCCCAAGAAAGAGCTGTGTGGTTAAAGGGGATGTTTAGAGACAAGAAAGACAAAAGGGCATTTGCTTGACAAGCATGATTTGTAGTTCAGTCCATTCTGTTTATGCTGTGATGCCTTGTTCAGTGAAAGCGCACCACATCCGTCAACCCCGTCACAAAGATTCTTTATGTTGAACCAACATGTCAACTAATTGGTCACACTTTAGAAACCTGAGCCCAGTTTTATGCTTAGATATATACAGATATGTCTCTATATCCAGGGAACCCCAGAGCACACTTGAAAGGTGAGATATATAGCCTGAAACGTCGGGACCATTGTGTACAGCCTAGGGCAGCAGTGAAGTCACATCACCCAAACGCTGGGAAAGCATCACGTGGGGATGAACGGTGCCTCAGTCAGTGAATAGAAAGTGATCGTTGGAGCATGATATACATGAGTAGCATAGACCATATGCAGACTGAAAAAGAAGTAAGAAATGAATGCTCCTTCAATCTGGTGATGAAAAATCTGTATTGCTACTAACCTTTATTAAAATGGCCAGTGTCTTAAGTCCTGAAGGTAAAGGAGTCATAGTTATCAGAAGTGAAAATGTACCTCAATGGTGTGTTAGTCTCACCCTTTTAATGGCTTTTTGGGGCTTTTGGAAGCATTCACTTACTGTCACGGCCAGTCACTGCAACCACACACACTGTGATAAGTGGTCGGGGCACTGGTCCCATCGTCCTTTACAATGAAGGGTGTGCAGAGGGAGTCTAGAGATCAGTCACTGAGGGCAGCAAAGCAGAGGCGCCCTCAGCTCATATTGAAATGCTTGCTGTCCTCACTGTAGGACAGTGTGTGTGTCCATCCTCAAATGTTTACAGTCACTGTTTGGAGGAAATCTGATATCTTCTGAAATGAGAGATTTTTTAATGAATGAGATTGTATGTGAAATCAATTTGCTTCATACAGACTTGTGAATTTGATAGCAACCTTGGCGATTGTTTTACCCACCTGGATATTTTACAGATGAGGAAATAGAGACCTAGAAAAGTTAAGACAGGTGGCTATGATATAGTGAGAAAAAGACAGGGAATTCTTGCTTGGACAGACAGGAGATAGAATTTCAACTCTTTTAGACCTGTGTGACCTCAAGCAAGTAACTTCACTCCTCTCAGATGTGGCTGCCTGATCTCTAATTGAATGGATTTTCTCTAGGTGGGGCTGATTCAAGATGCCCGTGTTTTAAATAAATGATAGATTTCACGTGTGTGAACTCCAGTGAAATCATCACCATGACCAGCAGAAGGCGCATGCGCGCTAACCTGTTCCACCCACTCCCTGCCGACCCCCCACTTCTCCATGTAGTGACTTGTCTGTGTTCATGTCTTGTTTACATTTTCTAGAACTGTGTGTAAATGCTACTACATAGCATATACTCTTTTTTGTATGATTTCCTTTGTACAGCAAAATTATTTGGGAATTTTCTCATTGTGCATGTGTGCTAAGTCACTTCAGTTATATCTGACTCTTTGCGGCCCCGTGGACTGCAGCCTGCCAGGCTCCTCTGTCCATAGGATTCTCCAGGCAAGAGTCCTGGAGTGGGTTGCCCTTTCCTTCTCCAGGGGATCTTCCCGACCCAGGGACTGAACCTGTGTCTCTTATGTCTACTGTGCTGGCAGGCAGGTTCTTTATCACTGGTGCTCCCTGGTAGTGTTTATCAAAAATGTATTCCTTTGTATTGCTGAACTCTGTTCTATGGTTATAACCATGATCTGTTTTTCCATTCAGCTGTTGTTGATGAACATTTGGGTTGTGTGTAGTTTCTGGTTATAACAAACAGAGCTCCAGTGAAATTTTAGGCAAGTCTTCGTATGTACATAGATTTCTTTTCTGTGTGTAAATATCTTGAAGTGGAATGACTGGATCATATTTTTAAAGTTTCCTTTTTAA
The DNA here is from genome assembly GCA_006408695.1 of Aepyceros melampus. Lineage (NCBI taxonomy): Eukaryota > Metazoa > Chordata > Mammalia > Artiodactyla > Bovidae > Aepyceros > Aepyceros melampus. Next base: position 150,253 of record SJXQ01007930.1, on the reverse strand, counting down.
GAAACTGCAAAGCTATTTTTCTGAGTTCACTGTATCATTATGCATTCCCACCAGGAGTATATGGGGTTCTGGTTGTTCTGTATCCTTTTCAACATTTGATACAATCAGTCTTTTGAATTTTGATGTTCTCCAAGTGGGTAGTGATATCTTATTAGTGGTCTTAAGATGTATTCCCTAATGACTAATGATGTTGAGCATCTTATCATATGTTTATTTGCCATTCTTTTATCTTCTTTGATGAAATATCTGTCCAAATCTTTTGGCCATTAAAAAAAATTGCTTATTTTTGTATTATAAACATTTACATGTTATTTATATATTCAGGATGCAAGTATGTTATCTGATAAAATTTGCAAATATTGTCTCCCTGTCTGAAGATTATCTCAGATCATTTTCTGAACAATATCCTGCAAAAAAAAACAAAATTTTAATTGTGATGAAGGCCTGTTTATCAATTTATTCTTTTGTAGATTGTGCTTAGTGTATTACATCTAAGAAATCTTCCCTAACAGTCACAAAAGTGTTCTCATTCATTTTCTTCTAGAAGCCTTGTTTTATGTTTTATATTATGGTCTCTGATTTATTTTGAATCTTCTGCGTGTAGTGCAAGGTATGAACAAAGTTCATTTTTTGTTTGAATATCCAGTTGTTGAAACACCATTCATTCAGCAAAGTGGTCTAGGCTCCTAGATTTCCGTTGCTGTTTTCTCTTGACTCAAAATCTCAGCAAGGAGGCTGTGACTGTCTTTGTGTCTTTGGGTCTTTGCTGCTGCTGCTGCTAGGTCGCTTCAGTAGTGTCCAACTCTGTGCAACCCCATAGACAGCAGCCCACCAGGCTCCCCCATCCCTGGGATTCTCCAGGCAAGAACACTGGAGTGGGTTGCCATTTCCTTCTCCAATGCATGAAAGTGAAAAGTAAAAGTTAAGTTGCTCAGTCATGTCCAACTCTTCGCGACCCCATGGACTGCACCCTACCAGGCTCCTCCGTCCATGGCATTTTCCAGGCAAGAGTACTGGAGTGGGGTGCCATTGCCTTCGCCACTTTGGGTCTTTAGTTCCGTGCTAATAACCTCACTTTGCTGCTGAGACGTAGAAGTGAAGTTGCTCAGTCGTGTCTGACTCTGCGACCCTGTGGACTGTAGCCTACCAGGCTCCTCTGTCTGTGGGATTCTCCTGGCAAGAATGCTGGAGTAGGTTGCCATTTCCTTCTCCAGGGGATCTTTCTGAACCAGGGATCGAAGCCAGGTCTCCCACATTGCAGGCAAACACTTTAACCTCTGAGATGTAGAGCTCAGTTTTTAAAAGGCAGCTCTTTTGGTCTTGCATATCCAAACAGTTTTAAAGAAAGAACGGAGGAACAGTCAGCAATAATAAATTAAAAGCTGATAAAAAGTTTTCTGTAATAGAATGTTTAGTTCAACTAATGTGTGTGAACTAAATAAAAGCCATTAACTTTTTTGCCAGTTTGCCTTCAATCTGTCTTGTCCATTTTTAATCAGTGGGACTCCTTCATTTATCAGTGTCAACCCCTCAGGTTATTCATTGCCGATTACTGATGAGTCCTTCCTCAAGGCTCACGTGTAAACGTCCTCCAAGTCTTGTCTGACAACACATGGCTACCATCTGTTGGCAGCAGGGGAGCGATGGCCAGTGCCACAGGCCTCTGGGGAGAAAGTGCGTTTCAGAGGCACTTGCTTTATGAGATACTCTCCATGGATTGGCCACCAGGAAGATAGGCAGCATATGATACACCTGAATCTCGATTAACAAAATGCTGAATGATGACATGTTGGATAATAGATACATTGTTTTACTTCCAGTAGCTTCATTTTGAATCATTATGAACAGTATTTTTCTAGTAACCATTTTTGCAGTATGTCTCGAGACGAAAGTATTTTATCCTTGTGATAGTAATAGCAATGACTTAAATATTCCTTGCCATAGGTGAGACACTATTTAAAATACATGCTTCCTCTTGTATATAAAAATGCTACCTGTAACGCACTATCAGTTAGGATTTTAATGTATTTTTCAACCAAAAGGAATCTGTCCCAAGGTCTTGCACTGAGAATCTTCTGAAGCTGTGACCCTTCCTCCCAAAACGGGGTTGAAAGTTGTCCCCCAGCTCAGGTTTCTAAGTGGGAATCCCTGCTCTGGGGAGAAAATTGTACCATGTGTCACTGTCAATGGAATTAGCAGGGAAACTTGTGGGTTTTGTGGGGGAGGGGGTGGGTGGTGGAGGTGTGGCTAACGAAGTCTGGAATCTGGATGGACAGTCTTTCTATTTTCTTATCAAGTCTGTTTTGCGGTAATGGTTATCGGACCTTTTGATAGGACAGTTATAGATGACTTGAGTGATAGTAATTACGCTCATATGAGAGGCTGCCAAGAATGATAGAGAGTTTGTGGGACTTTTTCCCTCCACATCTTTTTTGCTAAGGTTCCCTTCTCACCTGTTAGGGTCACAGGGCTGAGTGTTTCGAGAAGAATGTTTCCCATGAGGACAGAGCACGTAGATGATAAGGATAATATGAACTCCCTGCCTAGCGCAGCTTCCTTCGAGGGGGCTCTCATGGGCACAGGTCCCCGGCCCCTTCAGTAGGTCCTCCCACACTGTGGGTGCTCGATGTTATCACTGAATACGCCAATAAAGCATTAATTCAGGTAAAGTGATCAATAAAATACTTCACATTCCAGACTTCGTTAGCCACACCTCCACCACCCACCCCCTCCCCCACAAAACCCACAAGTTTCCCTGCTAATTCCATTGACAGTGACACATGGTACAATTTTCTCCCCAGAGCAGGGATTCCCACTTAGAAACCTGAGCTGGGGGACAACTTTCAACCCCGTTTTGGGAGGAAGGGTCACAGCTTCAGAAGATTCTCAGTGCAAGACCTTGGGACAGATTCCTTTTGGTTGAAAAATACATTAAAATCCTAACTGATAGTGCGTTACAGGTAGCATTTTTATATACAAGAGGAAGCATGTATTTTAAATAGTGTCTCACCTATGGCAAGGAATATTTAAGTCATTGCTATTACTATCACAAGGATAAAATACTTTCGTCTCGAGACATACTGAAAAATGGTTACTAGAAAAATACTGTTCATAATGATTCAAAATGAAGCTACTGGAAGTAAAACAATGTATCTATTATCCAACATGTCATCATTCAGCATTTTGTTAATCGAGATTCAGGTGTATCATATGCTGCCTATCTTCCTGGTGGCCAATCCATGGAGAGTATCTCATAAAGCAAGTGCCTCTGAAACGCACTTTCTCCCCAGAGGCCTGTGGCACTGGCCATCGCTCCCCTGCTGCCAACAGATGGTAGCCATGTGTTGTCAGACAAGACTTGGAGGACGTTTACACGTGAGCCTTGAGGAAGGACTCATCAGTAATCGGCAATGAATAACCTGAGGGGTTGACACTGATAAATGAAGGAGTCCCACTGATTAAAAATGGACAAGACAGATTGAAGGCAAACTGGCAAAAAAGTTAATGGCTTTTATTTAGTTCACACACATTAGTTGAACTAAACATTCTATTACAGAAAACTTTTTATCAGCTTTTAATTTATTATTGCTGACTGTTCCTCCGTTCTTTCTTTAAAACTGTTTGGATATGCAAGACCAAAAGAGCTGCCTTTTTAAAAACTGAGCTCTACATCTCAGAGGTTAAAGTGTTTGCCTGCAATGTGGGAGACCTGGCTTCGATCCCTGGTTCAGAAAGATCCCCTGGAGAAGGAAATGGCAACCTACTCCAGCATTCTTGCCAGGAGAATCCCACAGACAGAGGAGCCTGGTAGGCTACAGTCCACAGGGTCGCAGAGTCAGACACGACTGAGCAACTTCACTTCTACGTCTCAGCAGCAAAGTGAGGTTATTAGCACGGAACTAAAGACCCAAAGTGGCGAAGGCAATGGCACCCCACTCCAGTACTCTTGCCTGGAAAATGCCATGGACGGAGGAGCCTGGTAGGGTGCAGTCCATGGGGTCGCGAAGAGTTGGACATGACTGAGCAACTTAACTTTTACTTTTCACTTTCATGCATTGGAGAAGGAAATGGCAACCCACTCCAGTGTTCTTGCCTGGAGAATCCCAATAAGAGACTGAAGCGTGGCAGCCCCCCAAGCCCTGCCTTCCGGCCCCACCCTTACCCTCACCACGTGGGTCTCCCCTGCTCTGGTGCCTGCGGAGCAGCTGGGCACAGCTAGGCATCAGCGCGTCCGCCCCGCCCGCCCTAAGTGTGCCCGTCATCCACTCCCTGCCCTTAACTTACCTGCCTTTTCTTCTTCTCTGACTTCGGGCTGGCTTTTGGTCTCTACGTTCCACCAGAACATCCCACTAAACAAAGAAATCGAGTTAATGACGACAGAGCGACAGAGCGGTGTGACGAGCGTCCCCTGAGGGCTTCCCGTCTCTTCTCTTCTGCCCTGAGCACAGCTCAGCCTCCCCCCATGGCTTCTTCTCTGCCTCTCCTCCAACACCCATTTGCATCACTTAAAATTTTATATCCTGAGCTCTCCTCAGACCTGCAGGATTTCACATGAAGCTGATTCCATGAAAACCCACACAGATTCTCCCAGCCATCAAAAGCCTCCCGGCCTCAGCCAATCTAAATATCACTCTTGATTCTAACCCCGGCACCCCCAACACACACCTGCCAGACCTGTTCCTCTAACCCTCCCCGGTGTCACCCGTCTACATCCACGCTTACTTGAGAAATCTCAGCACCGTTCCGGGTTCTTCCCTTTCTATGCCCTGATAACCCGTCGCTACTTCCTGTTATTCCCTTCCCCAAAGTGTGTCAAACGTTTTCACTTCCCTGCGTCTCTGGGCCGTCACCCTGGTTCAAGCCTTTACCATCTGTTTCTTAACTACCGTGTTCACCTACTAGCCAGTCTCTCATCTCTCTCTCGAGCATATGACAATCCATGGACCACACACAAGCCGGGATGTGCTTGTTTCATTAGGAAAAATAATGTAATTTTTTCCTAAGGTCTAGGAAGACCTGAAATTTCCCTTCCTTCCTCTCTCTCCCTCTCCCGCCCTTCTGCAGTCATAGTGGCCTCCTCCCTGGTCCTTCCAGTTCAAGGTCTTTGCCCGCGCTCTTTTCCCTGCCTCTGCCACTCCACTTTTTGCCTTTTTCCTCCTTCAAGGCTCAGCTTTTAAAAGTCTTTAGCCATATGCTATTAATATATAAGTCAGGCCCCTGGTCATGGCTCCCTGTTTGCTTTCTTTATACTCCTTGTAGTAACTTGCAATTATTTGTTAGTTTGTTTGATGGCATCTCTTTAGCAGCAGGAACACTGTCATCTTGCTCACAATTGAATGCTCTGCGCTTTTCACCGTGTCTGCCAGCACATAGTGGGGACAGGGACCCAAGAAATATCAGTTGCGCTACTTAATGCAAATGCATATCAGATAAAACCTAGACTTTAGTATTTATGCTGCTATAATTCTTAACTTTTTATTATTGAATGATTTTGTTTATGTTCTCACACACTTAAAAGCATAACGTATTTTAAACCTTAGATATCAGCATGAAATTTACAGGTGATCATAAATCTGTAATGTAATACAGACTGAGTGCTAGATAACAAACAGAGCTGTTATTTGAATTTTAAAAATGGGGAGGCTTTAATATTTGATAGACACTGGGTGTACCAGGTTATTGAGCAAGCTAATAGAATTATGATGGATCTGAAATGTGAGGAGAGCATCATTTCTGTCTTTCCTTTTGGAGGAAACCAAATAGATCAGAGCTCTAACCTAAAGAGAGGTTTACTTATCTCATACGTGTAGGCATTGATCAAGATTAGGAAAAGTTAATGACTTGAGCAAGAAAATAGACCCCTGTAAATGACATTATTCCAACACTGAATATTTTACATTGTTGGTAAATTGGTCTGTTGAACTTCTTTTCCTACACATTTCATCAATATGTATTATTTGTGACATTGATATCTCATTGCCAGTAAAAGAAAAATAACTGATGATGTTAGGGAACTTGTGCTCATGTGAGCTCAGTCGTATCTGACTCTTTGCGACCCCAGAGACTGCAGCCCAGCCAGCTCGTCTGTCCAAGGAACTTTCCAGGCAAGAATACTGGAGTGGGTTGCCATTTCCTTCTCCACTAGATCTTCCGACCCAGGGATCAATCCTGTGTCTCTTGCATCTCCTGCATTAGCAGGCAGATTCTTTAGCCCTGAGGCACCTGGGAAACCCAAGGTTAGGGAGATCCATGGTTACTTTTAAACAGTATGTGCCTACCCAGAGAGTGACAGTTCCAAATAAAGGTCATCTAAACTTCTTGCAAGTTTTTACTTTTTTCCATTTGCTATTTATCTGCCTAGTGAAACGCAGTCACATCACCGTTTGAGTGACTAACTCTAATATAATTACATACTTGGTGTACCTGGATCTTAATCTTCTGCTTTACGATGATCACACTAGACTTATTGATTCGTCCATTAAATCAATTCAAAGGACAGAATTTTCAATACTGACTTTTAAAATATTAACTCATTTATGGATTGGCAGAGAAGGAAAAAAAAAGGTTCTGATACCTCATGTATAGCTATTTGAAATCACCAGCCCTTCCAACTTATTAGTTTCAACAATTATTCAGAAATAGAAGTCAATTAGAAGTCCCGATAGAAAGCATGAAAAGAAATTTCCCTGGGGAATAAATGTGTTACTTGGTCGGGTTGCTAAGTCAATTAAATTACAGCCCATATTTTGCTAAGATTTAAAAACTCTCAACATGTCTATATAATAAGAAAAAAAGGGAGATAGTGCTTCCAGGCTTTATATGTCAGAAGATAAAACAAGTTTGTCCTATCTTTAAAAAAGTAAATAGGTATAAAATATATACTTGTGCTATTTTCATTAATTTCCTCTTAATTTAAAATATGCCAAATTATATTGCTTCAACTGAGATATCCCTCCTTATATTTATAGAAAGGACTTAGAGACTTTAAGAGAGAGAGACTATAAATTCAGCATTTATAGCAAACACAGAGACTATAAAATTCAGCATTTATGTAAATATGTAGAAACAATGGGCTTTTAAAAAGATAAAATTAGTTGTTTCTCTCTTACTTTGTTTTCCAGAGTGTTCTAATTTTTAGTTCTTGTAGGTGAGAGATGCAGGAAAACAGCAGTAGTGAACGGATGGTGAACAGGGGAGGAGAGGAGGATTTATAGACCCCATCACCTGAGTTGTTCATAGTGGGAGGCTCCCCGGAGACAGCATCTAAAGGGCGTCAGCCCAGAGACCAATGGGTTACAGAAAAAACTCAACCCTTCTTTCCACACACGTCCCACTCACCCTCTGCATTGACTCCTCAGAAGGATCTAGAATATTCCAGAGCACTTCAAGGAAGGGATTTTTTTTTCTTGTTCCCTTGGGATGGTAAGAGGTACAGATGAAGGAAGGCAGCATAACCACACGTCCTGGATAAAACTTACATTGCTGGAGTCAAAGACATGGAGAGCGTTTTCATGTGTTAGGGTACACCAGGAATCACCTCTTCTTAGAAACCCATCCCGCAAGTAATTACTTCCTTCCTCCTGGAAACAGGTAAAATGAGGTATAACTTAACACGTACAAATGATGTCTTGTTACGTATTTATATGTCAGTAGGACACTGCATGTACACGGGTGTGCCCATGTTGTATATGCACGGCTCCCTGCTTGTCGCTGTGTGGTTAGCAGACTGGCACAGCGCCTGGCCTCCCGGGTTTCTCAGCGGTCAGAGATGAGCTGTGCCCCTCGAGGCTGGAGGTGCGGTTACCCCTGACAGGTAGGCCCTGCTGGGTTAATAGGATGCAGTCAGAGTTCAGGGCCGACCAGCTCCTGTTCCGCTGTGAAGAGTTGCCCTCTCCTCTCGGTCCTGCCAAGTCTCTCTGCACGAATCTCAGTTCTGCCAAATCTCTCTGCGCAGCCGATGGGCTTCCCGGCTGCCTTCGCTTGTTGGTTTCATGCTTTCCGTCCGTCTTGTCTTGCGTGGTAGCAGTTCCCTGGGGCAGGAAGGCCACGGAGCAGTTTCACTGCTTAGACACTCCAGCTTGTGTCTAAAAGTCCTTCAGCAAACAGCTGTGCCCTCTCCTCTGCTTGCAGGTTAGAGAGGAGGCTTGCGGCTGTGGGAGCCAAAGCAAAGGCTTCCCGGGGGTAAAGAGGCTTCCAGGAGTAAAGAATCTGCCTGCCAGTATAGGCTACCTGGGTCGGAAGGATCCCCTGGAGGAAATGGCAACTCACTCCAGTATTCTTGCCTGGAGAATCCTATGGACAGAGGAGCCTGGCGGGCTACAGTCTGTGGGGTCGCAAAGAGTCGGACACGACTGGAGTGACTTGAGCACGCACGCGAGCAGCTGAAGCAGATGCGGCTTATCTTCAAAGGGAGGGCCTCCAGCCAGCAGCCGCATCCCGCGCTCTGCTCGCTCGGCCGCCTGCTTTCTCCTTTGCCTTGAAGGAGCGGCGGAAGAGAACAGGCTCTCAATTAATGCCGCCTTCAAACGCTCCAGCAAGTGCCCAGCTGGCCTGAGACACAGGCCACCACCACGTGCCTTCCCGGTGGCCTGGCGCGACTCCTGATCGCCGGCCGGGACAGCGCACCCAGCCCTTGAGAAAGGCGAGCTGCTTTCCTGAGCTCCGATCAGAGCCTGGATAAGCATGTTATACCAGTCTTTTCTTTAGATTACTTTCATGTTCTGTATTCTGGGAGCATAGGAAAGTTTATCGTTGGAGTTTCATTTTTATGTACACAAATGTAATAGACCAGGAAATGCGAGAGGGTGATTCGGGGTTGGCAAAAAGTGAAGAAGAGAAAGACCTGTCTCCATCACTCAACTCATACATGTTTTTTTAATTTTTTTTTTTGAAGCATAGCTGATTTACAATGTTGGTTTCTGCTGTCCAGCAAAGTGACTCAGTTATGCATATATATATATATATACATATTATTTTTATATTCTTTTCTATTATGGTTTATGACAGAATACAGAATCTATTTCCCTGTGCTGTACCATAGGACCTTATTGTTTATCCATCCTGTGTATGATAGGTTACATCTGCTAATTCCAAACTCCCACTCCATTCTTGATACATTTTTATATTGACCAACATTTTGGAATAAATAAGTGGTGCCTACCACTGAAACACATACAGTGTCTCTCTCCATGCACGCATGGGTTGTAGGTGCTTCCTAAAACTGAGGGAATCATGTGTCATGATGTTCCAGTTCTGCTGTAAGAGAAGACTGGCCCACAGGCGTGTCAGCCCAGGTTTGAGAGAAGCTGTGTGCTTTTGTGTGCATTTCCTTTCTAAAGCTGCATTCTTCCTAGCAACGTCGTGATCTCAAAGCTGGGTAATACCCCCGAATGAAATGCCTCCTGAAAATGAGAGCAATAAATCCCCCAAAGAAATCCACATAACCCTCCTCACCCAGGTTATACGCTTTGCATATATTAGCTAAGGATTAATCTTCAGCCCTTCCACAAAAACCCAGGGAACTCATATGAAGTCACGTTTTTGTTAACTACATGCACACAAGAGCCACTGGAGAATTCCACCAAATTCCATTAAATTCCAGTACTCTGCTCAGTAAATAGCCATGAAAACACCACGGTACTTAGAGCGAACCCTCAGTCCCTTGCGAACACCTTAGATTACAACCGTCTAATTACCATGTTTTGCAGTAACCTAGTGGGACTTCCACAGGTAATTAGAACTCCAGAGCTTTTCCACAGTAATCCAGTAAGGACCTCTTAACTAGAAAGGATTATGTGCTGCTAATATTGTGCCCACATGTTTTCTGCAGTTAATTGTCTCCATTAATTTTTGGCAGCACTACAGAATCGCAGCAGCTTCATACACTGTGACACTTCATGCATCAGCTTGATACAAATACATTCCCTCCACCCCCATCACCTTTCTCTCTCCTCTCTCTCTGCAATTTTTTTCCCCCTAGCAATCAATACCCTGATGAGAAAAAAGAATCTCATATCACTTCAATTACATTTTCTTTATGTGAACTCAGGATGATTTCTGTTCACCTCCTCTCTAGGTGAGCAGGTAGACATGTAAAGTGGTTGTAGCTTTCATCGTCTCTTATGGAAATCTCAAAAGAGGGGACCAGGAATTGACGACATTTTCTTCTTTTCCTTGTCTGTTCCAAGCAGCGTTTGCTAAGAGGACATGGACCTTATTTTTTACATTTGAATCTTCAGGTCCAGAACATAGCACATGCTCAGTAAATGGACTCAAAAGGCGCTTATTCTGCCAGCTCTCTATCTAGAAAGCCCTCAGTCAGTATTTGATGAGTGCATCCAAATTAACTGAAAAATGCTTCTACAATATGACAAGTGAATTACTGAGCATAAAGTTTGAGGACTAGAGTTATGAGTGTATTTATGAATGAGATCTTTGTTAAGGCAGTCACTTAGATCAACTTTAATACTATACGCACACACACATACACACACAGGTATGAATTCCTTTTACCCCTCTTCCCCCCCAGTTACCACTTCCTGGCTCACTGAGTTGATTTCCCTCCATCCCCAGTCTTCCTGCCTTTCTCCTTGTCTTTCTCCGTCCGTATGCATGCTTGAGCTTTAAGCTGAGGGAGGAGCTGGACGTAGACCCAGCCAGTTACCACCTAGTTAGAAGGCAAGGACTTGCTCCTTGTGCAAGCAAGCGTTTCTTTCTGCCCCCATGACTAGGTCTCACAGAGTGTTCAGTGGTGTATTGTCAGTTCTGCTCTTGGAGAACCCCTCCCAAAGCTATCATCATAGCACACACAGAAGACAGTATGATATAGTGAAAATATCCTGGATTTTACTGGCAAAGAGACTCATTTTTGAATCTTGGCACCACTTTGGAAAATTACTTAGCCTCTCAGTCCACTATTTCATCCTATTTCATCAGTAAAATCAGGACAGTAATACCTAGTTCACAGAGAGAATTGTGACAAACAAGAACACGTGGCTGGATCTTTGTTGCTGTTGTTCAGTTGCTCAGTCATGTCTGACTCTTTGCGAGCCCACGGACTGCAGCACGCCAGGCTCTTCCATCCTCCACTATCTCCCAGAGTTTGCACAAACTCTTGTCCATTGAGTCATTGATGCCCTCCAACCATCTCATCCTCTGTCGTCCACTTCTCATCCTGCCTTCAATCTTTCCCAGCATCAGGGTTTTTTCCAGTGAGTCAGCTCTTCATATCAGGTGGCCAAAGGATTTGAGCTTCAAATTCGCATCATTCCCTCTAATGAATACCCAGGACAGATTTCTTTTAGGATGGACTAGTTTGATCTCCTTGCAGGCCAAGGGACTCTCAAGAGCCTTCTCCAACACCCCAGTTCAAAAGCATCAATTCTTCAGTGCTCAGCCTTCTTTATGGTCCACCTCTCACATCTGTACATGACTATTGGAACAACCATAGTTTTGACTAGACAGACCTCTGCCGGCAAAGTGATGTCTCTGCTTCTGAAGGCACTGTCTAGGTTTATCATAGCTTTCCTTCCAAGGATCTTGGTAGGTTCTTAGTGAACACAGGTTTCTCTGTGTGCATTCCAGCCCCAGAATGCCTTTCCTTTGGCAGGTCAGGGACCTTATGATGAAGACCTCTGGTCCCTCCCAGAAGAGGGAAGTGATCCTGATTCGCAGCTTGTGGCCAGAGAAAGGGCTCTGGTTCAGCCTTGCTGTCAAGCACAGACAGGGAGAATTTACAAAATGCCTGCCCTCAGCACAATCGTATTATGATCCTAATTGAATACATACCAGGTTGCAGCAATCATGCTTTATGTCTAATTGACTGGAAAATAACCCTCACTTGTTCTTACCATCAGGCTGATACAGAGACAGCAGACGTCAGCTCATCCCTGAACCCACCTGCAATCTTCCCTGGCCAGCCCTCTCCCAAGATCTTCCCCTCTTACCTAGAAAGTCTATGACATTGCAGAATCTGTCTCCATATCACCCTTTTGAGTAGGGTATTCCCTGTATGCTATTTTCACTGCAGTCTGCATTACTAAAGTCAAGATATGCCCTATCCAAGATTTAAACCTGTGTTTCTCCCATGGTTTCTCTCTATTTTCACTTTACTGGCAATTCTACTCTTAGACTCTTGCCTTATTTGTCCCATATTTCTATATTCATGTATGTATACAGTGGATATTTGTTTTTGGTGTTTTTATTGGCATGATCTGTGGAAAGGAAAGGTAGATTGCTCTTACATTGAGGATTTAAGTCTACTACTACAAAACTAAGGCCTTGAAGAGGATGTCTAGTCAATTTATCAAAACATATATGATCTTAATATCATAATGATCATAAATGATCAGTTTTTATGATCTTCAAGAGGGAAGTTTTTCTTATTTTTTCCCCTTTCAAAATCCAAGGTGGCTTTATTTTGCAAAAATGTAAAAAAACTGACAAGCTGATCCTAAATTTCACCTGATAAATAATCCAGAATATCTGAAACACACTTGAAAATGATGAAAAAAGTTAGAGGACTTGAAGATTCTAACTTCAAAACTTAATACCAGCTATAGTGATCTAGCCAATATGGTAATTACATAAAGACAGACACATAGATCAGAGGAACAAAACAGAGAGCTCAAAAATAAATCCTCCTATTTAGGGTAAATTACAGGGGTGCTATTGGGTCCTCCTGTTAGGATATACTTCCAGCTTTTCTCAGAACTGTGTATTTTTCAGGACGCTGGGAAGCGTACCTCCTCCATGAAGTCTGTCCTGACTTCAGATGAAGTCCGTACTGAGGGTGCCCTCTCTCAACCTCAATCCTACACAAATCACTTCATTGCTTTGTGTCTCCCAGATCAAATGATCAGTTCTTTTCAGGGAAGAATCAGGGCTCATGTAACTTCTATATTATTAATAATATATTTTTCATGGTTCTCTATGCTTTCAAATCAGAGCTCAGCACTAAAAATCTGAGCTCTGGAGTCAGACTAGCTACGTTCCAACACCCTTATGTCCAAATATCATGCAACTACCGTTCCACTGCTGCATGAAATTAGGCACCTTCCTCAGCCATTCTGGGCCTCAATTGTCTTGCCTGTCAATTGGGCACAGCACTCACATCTACTGCTGGAGCTGACAGAGACAGGATGAGTGCTTAGAGCAGTGCCTGGCACACAGTGAACTCTTGCCAAATGGGGGCTCCTTCTGCCATCACCACTATCCTTGTGATCGGAAGGGTGATTTCAAATGCCATTGGCTTCAGTTCAGTTCAGTTGCTCAGTCGTGTCTGACTCTTTGCAACCCCATGAATCCAGCACGCCAGGCCTTCCTGTCCATCACCAACTCCCGGAGTTCACCCAGGCTCATGTCCATCAAGTCAGTGATGCCATCCAGCCATCTCATCCTCGGTCGTCCCCTTCTCCTCCTGCCCCCAATCCCTCCCAGCATCAGGGTCTTTTCCAGTGAGTCAACTCTTCGCATGAGGTGGCCAAAGTACTGGAGCTTCAGCTTTAGCATCATTCCTTCCAAAGAAATCCCAGGGCTGACCTCCTTCAAAATGGACTGGTTGGATCTCCTTGCAGTCCAAGGGACTCTCAAGAGTCTTCTCCAACACCACAGTTCAAAAGCATCAATTCTTCGGTGCACAGCCTTGTTCACAGTCCAGCTCTCACATCCATACATGACCACTGGAAAAACTATAGCCTTGACTAGACGGACCTTTGTTTGTCAAAGTAATGTCTGTGCTTTTCAATATGCTATCTAGGTTGCTCATAACTTTCCTTCTAAGGAGTAAGCATATTTTCAGTTCATGGCTTTTGTTAAAACCTGAGCTATAATCACCAGTGGAAGGTACATTTTTCAGACTCATATTTTGTTTCGTCACTTGACAAACTTTATGAAACACACCTGTCCATATGGCATTTTTGAAGCTGGGATGGCGTGAGGATGGTGATGGGAAGGCCAGGGACTTTGGAGACAGAAATACCAGGACTAAACACTGTTTAGGGGATCTTTCTGCTTTGTGGCCAGGCCAGGTAAATCATCCTCTTGGTCATCTTTCCTTATGTCAGGAATCTTAATATTATTCCTAATTCAATAATGTATTCCCTAATGAAAGTTAGAAATAAGGTATGCAGAGCTAGAAACAGCTACTTAATAAGTGGTAGTTTTTTAATTGTAGAAATTGGCCCCGTTGCTTCTCTGTCCTGTATCTAATATTACCTCTCACTGGTTTTTTTTTTGTTTGTTTTTTTGTTTTTCCAATTTTTATGATAATTTGTATTGTGGTTCAATCCAGGGCATTTTTATTTTAACCCACCATTCGTATCCTTGCCCTGGTATGGTTATTTGGAAACTTTAGCGTGGAGATCTGAAAGTTTCAGATACAAAATGACTTGTGAGTATCAAAGTTTCAGGCTTATCACACCCAATTGTAAAAATTAAAAAAAAAAAAGATAAATAATAAAATTAGCCAAGTTATCAAGTGGTTTTAAAGTAAATTTTTAAAAAGCTCATACCTACATACAAATCAACGAAACCCATCATGCGTTTTCCCATGAACTGTGAAACAGAAGCTACCCGAACCGGAGGAGACGTGCCGCAGAGTGCAAGCAGGCTTCCCAGGGCCCCTCGTGTTCTCTGCTCTCAGAGGCCTCCGAGTTATGAGCGAACCAGAGCGCTCTGTAGAACGCTGTTTGGTGACCGCCTGTTGAGAGCAGAGACCGCAGTAAGAAATGTGTGCACGCCATGTGATATTCCTTTCCTGTGGGCCTACCTGCGGCAGGAAGTTTGTTTCTGACCAAACAGAACTTTGGTCACGCTGAACTTCTCAGTGGTAGAATCGCTGCCAGAATTGTATTCTGTTCCGAATGACTTGTTGGTTACACTCACTCACGCATGCGCATAATCCGATTTGGACAACAACAGTTTACCTTGAGGGGGAAAAAAAGCAGACAGTGAAGAGACAGGACTCCGCCGTGTGTGAACCTGCCTTCCACGCGGAGCAGTGACCCCCCAGGCTCTGGGCCACAGTCATCGCTTCATCCAGCAAATGCTGCCGGTGCGCCCAGAGGCACCGAGAAGCGGGAAAGTCTCAGAAGCAGAACTGAGTTTAGACCCCAGACTCTCCTCCCACAATTAAGAAGGTGGGCCTGGTCGTCAGACAGAAGAGCTGAGATCTAGCTGAGCTCTTGAGCGCGTCTGCACCCTCTGTCTCTTCCTCTCTGCAAAACTTCATGGATGGCTTTGTCTCTGCGGGCAGGGGCGAGAAGGAAGTGGGCCGACCTGTGAGGGCGCCTCGTAGAGTTCCAGAGACCGCCTTGCTTTACCGCTTGGAGTTTTGGTTTTTATCATCAGAAAGTGAAGAGAGTGGCTCACAAGCGGATAACCAGGGGCCCTGGGCTCAAGCTTGAACCTCTCCTTGAACCTGTGAGGACTTTGCTGAGGGCCACCTCTGCTTCTTGCTTCCACGGTCTCGGGGGTAGTTAAAGGGCACACCTGGAGATCGCTGAAATAATGTTTTAAACAGCTCATCCAGAACACTAGAGAAGGTGAAACGGGAATTATTTAGGGGACGCGTGTGTGCTGAGTCACTTCAGTCGTGTACTCCTCTTCGCAGCAATACAGACTGTAGCCCGCCAGACTCCTGTGTCCACGGGATTCTCCAAGTAAGGATACTGGTGCAGGTTGCCATGCCCTCCTCTGAAGGATCTTCCTGAACCAGGGATCGAACCCGAGTCTCTTACATCTCCTGCCTTGGCAGGTGGGTTCTTTACCCCTAGTGGCACCTGGGAAGCCACTGAGAGTTATTAACTCGGGTTGGTGTATAAGTCCTGTTCTTCCCAAGACAAAGAGGTCGAATTAAATAAACCCCGCTGTGTGCTCCACAGCAAGAGCTCCCCAGAGCATTCTCCCCATCACAGTGGTTCTGATGGCTCCAGCCGTGAGCTTCTGGCTCGGTGCTGATATGGGACGAGCAGCCCTCCCAGGTAGGAGTCTTGCTGTCTCTGGGGTGAAGAGCCCAGGACAGTAGCTCTGGAAAGACAGGAGGCCCTGGCAGTGATGTGCCAGCCACACGGGCTCTGCCTTCATGCTTTCATCTCTGCTGGCTTCTCCTCCTGAGACTCCACCTTCAGCCTCTGGGGCCACCTCCCTTCAGTCTGCTTACTGCGTATCTGAGATTTTTCATTGCAAACTTCTTGTTACCTCTGAAGATGGTTTCTGTTCCCAGACTTCACTTGTAAAGGTTTTTAATCAGGTCCTCAGAGAAACAATTCGATGTCATGACCACCAGATAAATCCCTTTAATTACCCTTACATGCATACAGGCTGTTGGAGAAATCGTCTAATGATGTGACAGATGCTTTTAAGCTTCTCGGGTAGACAGTCTTTGGAATGATCTCAAGGATAAGGGTCAGAAGTCAGGAATCAAGCATGGACCTGGAGAATTGGCTAAATTAAGAGTGAAAGTACATGGCTGTAGACCCGTGAGCAAATGCACTTGGGTAAATTTTGGACTTATAGTGTAGTCATCAACTGTGTGTAAATTTATCCAATTATTCTTAAGCTAGGCTTATCTGTATTTTAGAGCCCCTGAACTATCAACTCAGTTGAGATAGTGAGGTTTTTTTTGTTTTGTTTTTTTTCCTACAGATGTAAGCTCTACCTTTTTCCCAGAGATCAGAATGCAGTCTGCCTTGTCTGTTTCTTGATCATACAGGACTATCAGCTGTTTTATTGATAGGTTTTCCTCTTCAGTTTCATCGAAAGTTTGCACTGACTGATAAATTCTTCTTTAATGATCAGCAGGTCAAAGGTCTTGAGGTGATCCTCCGTGTCTAGTCCTCTGTGAAGCTCAGGCCCTCCGACTGTCCCAACGCTGTCTCTCAGTAAAGTTGCCTGGTTGAGCATCAGGCATTTGTCACAGTCGTAAAGCCTGACCTTGATCCAGCTACCACATCCAGTTTCTAAGGTGCCCATTGATACTGTGAACGCCTGTTCAGAAGCCCCCCTGGAGAACCTGGGGCTGATCCAGGCCTCCTGCAGGGACAGCGCCTGGCTGGGTGGTCCTCTGTCTGGACCCGGCGATTAGAGAGACTTTCCGGGATAAACCACCAGAGAAGCCGCTAGGAAGCCTGCAGATCAAAGGACACTGAGGTTGGGCAGGTACCGGTGATGAGCCATGTACACAAGGGAAGGAGAAGGGCCTCACCTGAAAAGACAGGGCTGGCGCAGAGCAGAACCACCAGCAGCGCGAGCGCCCTGCAGCACACGGAGCAGAGAACAGAGGAATTGTCCCAGTTCTGGGCCCCACAGGACAACCCTGGGCATCCAGGTGCCACCTTTCATATTTCAAAAGGGCTTAAAGGAAAGTGTGAGTCTTCCCTGCTGGCTCAGACAGAAAGAATCTGCCTGAAACGCAGGAGACCCATGGGGTTGGGAAGATCCCCTGGAAAAGGGAATGGCAACCCACTCCAGTATTCTTGTTGGGAGAATTCCATGGACAGGGAAGCCTGATCGGCTACAGTTCATGGGGTTTCAAAGAGCTGGACACGGCTGAGCAGCCAACACTTCACACCTTCACTTTCTAAAGGAAAGTGTACAGTTTCCTTTGAGAAGCCTGCACAGTTTAACTGAAATGTCAAGTTGCTTTTGGGCAGAAATTGCATCGACTCAGTCTGATAATAGTGGTTAACTCAGGCTGACCTGAATCCTCATTAACAGTAACATGTGTCTTTGACTTAGAAAATGAGAGGAAGAAAGGAAAAAAGAAGAGAGAAAGAGAGCTAGAGAAAATGACTTACTGTTTCTTTGGCAGACAAACATCTTTCAAACACAGTAGTTTGAAAAATGGTGGAAGGGAATGTTGACTTTGAAAGGACTTGAAAGAACTGGTGTCGACTTTCTGCCAGGGTAGTTCAGTTACAGAACAGCTATTGCGTACACGCATGCTAAGTCATTTCAGTTGTGTCTTTGCAACTCCCATGGACTGTAGCCCGACAGGCTCCTCTGTCCATGGGATTCTCCAGGCAAGCATACTGGAGTGGGTTGCCATTTCCTTCTCCAGGGGACTTTTCCAACCCAGGGGTCAAATCCCTGCCTCCTACGTCTCCTGCACTGGCAGGTGGGTTCCTTACCACTAGCACTACCCAGAAGCCATGGAACAGCTGTTATGCCTCTTTAATTTTTGTGATTCAAATAAAAGCTGTAAACTTTACAAATAAAAGAAACTTAAGATAATAAGGTACCTCATTTATTTACAACTGAAGAAATCCAGACACAGTGAGGTCAGATGAGTTCATTCACACAGAGGTCCTGGGCCATCAAGGTCACCTGGTTTCCAGCAGGCACTTTACCTCAACTCAGACCTTCTCAGCTGACAATTATACACCAGTTTCCTACAGTTTTCCGTACATGTTTCTTCTTGTTAATACTTAGTCAACTTCTGTCTTTAATAGTCAACTTACTAGATTCTCTTCTAGATACTTGACAAGGTTGACCATAGACATTTGCAACCTGTGTCATATTTATGTGGATGAGCACCCAGATTCTTTTTTATTAATTAATTTATTTTAATTGGAGGCTAATTACTTTACAATATTCTAGTGGGTTTTGCCATACATTGACATGAATCAGCCATGGGTGTACATGTGTTCCCCATCCTGAACCCCCCTCCCTCTTCCCTCCCCTTCCCAACCCTCAGGGTCATCCCAGTGCACCAGCCCTGAGCACCCTGTCTCATGCATCGATCCTGGACTGGCGATCTGTTTCACATATGGTAATATACATCTTTCAATGCTATTCTCTCAAATCATCCCACCCTCGCCTTCTCCCACAGAGTCTGTTCTGTACATCTGTGTCTCTTTTGCTGTCTCGCATATAGGGTCATCTCTACCATCTTTCTAAATTCCATATACATGAGTTATTATACTGTATTGGTGTTTTTCTTTCTGGCTTACTTCATTCTGTATAATAGGCTCCAGTTTCGTCCACCTCATTAGAACTGATTCAAATGTATTCTTTTTAATGGCTGAGTAATACTCCATTGTGTATACGGACCACAGCTTTCTTATCCATTCATCTGCAGATGGACATCTAGGTTGCTTCCATGTCCTGGCTATTATAAACAGGAGCACCCAGATTCATGCTTGGATCCAGATGGGTGGCTGCAGACACGACCAGCCCGCCCACCTGCCCGCCCGCCAGGACAGCTCCTCTGCAGCAGGAAGGTGGCTGTGGTGCTCCAGAAACAGGAAGCACACATCTAACGCAAGCTGCGTCCGAGGCGGTGTCAGGGGCGGCCTCTGTGACTGGCAGCCTCACACCCAGCTCTCCATCAGCCCTGCTTGGTACTGGGGCCGCAGTTCCCCCGAGCCTCAGTATGTGTGACAGCTGGTGGCCCCATCCCATGTGGTCCTCGTGCGTTCATTTCTCAGGGACACTTTCCCTTTTCCATGTTAGATTAGAGACAGTAATGCCATGTCCTTCTCTTCCCTTCAATGTTAGGTCTGTGTCAGGGAATTTTCAGGTTTACAAAAGCTAAGTAAATCTCTCTCCAATAAGATAAAGGTCATAAAATGTGAATTAAGAATATGGAGCATGGAAAGGCAGTTTGCAAAGATGAAGCAAGCATGGCTGGTTCTTCTTAGCAGCGAATATTGTAATCATCTATTTGCTTGAGTACACCTCAAAATGATGAAGGTTCTTTTTCCCAAAATTAAATTCCTGAGAAAGACACACCTGCTTGGTGATGGGTTATTCCGTCTTTTTTTGGGTGAAGCTTTAGTGTTACTTTTCAAAGAAAGATTTAAAGCTTTCTTTCCTATTCTTCATATAATAAAAGCTAAAGAGGGGATCAGCTGCATTTTAAGAAAAATCTGCTTTCTAATCTCACTTTTGAACTCACTTTTGAACATGAGTCAAATCTCGCATCTGCTATTTCTGATGTTGAAGTCTTATCAAAGAAGGCAGGCCAGATTTACATAGGAGGACTTGTTCAATGTATTTTTTTTTTTTCAAAAAAATAATTTAGAGGCATGTGAATATGGTCTATCCAAAGTATAAAAATAAGCTAATGGATTACAGCATTTAGTATGTGATATATCAGATGTAACAAGCAGTGTCCTTAGACGATACAGAGCAGTGGTCCCCACCTCCTGGGCCATGGACCAGTACTGGTCCGTGGTCTGTAAGGAACTGGGCTACGCAGCAGGAGGTGAGTGGCAAGCGAAGCTTCATCTCTGTCTATAGCCGCTCTCCATCAATCGCATTACATTATTACCTCATTATCACGATGCAATGATTTACAATAGAAATAAAGTGCACAAGAGATGTAACATGCTTGAATCATCCTGAAACCACCTCCAACCCCGCAGTCTGTGGAAAAACCGTCTTCCACAAAACCATCCCTGGTGCCCAGAAGGCTGGGGCCCCCTGAGGAACTCCAGTGTTCTGACCCTTTCTGCCAAATGACCTTATGTGTGTCCAGCTAGAACTGACACCTGCCCTGAACAGTTATCCTTTTCTTTTGGGGGGGGTGTCACAGGGGGAGGATGCAATCTCTCCTACAGCTCTGTGCTTTTCTGCCATGTTTGTGAAATACTTTAATGTTGTTAGAGTTAAGAGTTTGGGTTTTGGACTGTCTTGGTTTACAGTCCAAGGCTGTGTAATATTGCCAGACTTCATCTTTGAAATGGCAGTAGTAACAGAGCTTACCTCCCAGAGTCAGTATAAGGCTTTACTGAGTTGATGTATTTAATGTATATATATACATTTTCTGGTGCAATGTCAGAGGTCAAAAACATGATCAAATATTCTTATCATTCCTTTTGTACTCTTCTCTATCCATATTTTAACTCTTTTGTTAAATTAAGGCTTGTTGAAGTCTTGGATATTCCTAAGAAGTGAAGTGAGTCATGTCTGACTCTGTGCAACACCAACAACTGTAGCCTACCAGGCTTTTCCATCCATGGGATTTTCTAGGCAGGAGTACTGGAGTGGGTTGCCATTGCCTTCTCCATATATATTCCTAAATAGCTTTCAAATCTTTTCTCTCCTTTCATCCTCAGCCTGTGCTCTTCATTTATTCATATATTGCCCCTAATTGGGACCCCCAACCTTCCCAAGGGCACTCCCTGCCCTAGTCACTCTATCCTGCTGTTGCTAAGTCCCTTCAGTCATGTCCAGCTCTGTGCGACCCCATAGATGGCAGCCCACCAGGCTCCCCCGTCCCTGGGATTCTGCAGGCAAAAACACTGGAGTGGGTTGCCATTTCCTTCTCCAATGCATGAAAGTGAAAAGTGAAAGTGAAGTCGCTCAGTCGAGTCCGACTCTCCGTGACCTCATGGACTGCAGCCTACCAGGCTCCTCCGTCCATGGGATTTTCCAGGCAATAGTACTGGAGTGGGTGCCATTGCCTTCTCCATCCTAGTCCCCTCTTAAGGTCCCTTGTTCTGGTCAAGTAATCCTCTAGTGAAAGTCACTCTGTGGTTTGCCTGGCCTTCATGGCAAAGTCCTTATTTCTTTCCTGGGCACACCTGACCCTCACGATCAGCCTCTCTCCACCCCACTGAGTTTGAACTTGGGCCTCTCACTCCATACCATGCCTCTCTTACCTCCCTCCTCTGTCTTCTGTCTGCAGGTGCCCTCTGAGTCTCCCTTCACCCGATGCCTTCCTCCATGAGTGGTCCACTAGCTATGCCCAGGCAGCTTTTTAATGCTGACTCTCACACACACACACACACACACACACACACACACACACAAGCTCCTACTCACAACCAAGCTTTGTGAAAGGAATGCTGAGGATGCAGGCAATAGAAAGCCTCAGATAAACAGAGAAGCCACATCCTATAGACCCCGGGTTCTATTAGCTACAGGTAAGAAAGACCCTGATGCTGGGAAAGACAGAGGGCAAGAGGAGAAGGGAGTGACAGAGGATGAGATGGTTGGGTGGCATCACTGACTCAGTGGACGTGAGTTTGAGCAAACTCTGGGAGACAGTGAGGGCAGGGAAGCCTGGTGTGCTACAGTTCATGGATTTGCAAAGAGTTGGACACAACTGAGCAACTGAACAACAGTCTTTACCCAGGGATATCTTGCTAAGGATATTACAGAAAAAAAGCTCTTTCTCCTAGCAACTCCAGTTGACAAGGAGATTAGACCACATGCCAGCCCCATGGGATAACTTGGAAAAGGGAGTGAGTCAAAGCAGCCTCCTTTAACCCCTTCCTCTCAGAAGCACACTGTCACAGAATTCATCACATCACAGGGCAACCAGCTAGCCGCCAGCACCTAGAGCCCCATCTTACATGCTCTATATCTGTTCTCTCTCCTAATCTCTGCTGGACTTCCTAGCAGGCTCAGTGCTAAAGAATTAGCCTGCAATAAAAGAGACACAGGCAGGAGACTCAGGTTCTATCCCTGGGGCGGGAAGATCCCCTAGAGAAGGAAATGGCAACCCACTCCAGTATCATTGCCAGCAAGATCCCATGGACAGAGGAGCCTGGCAGCTACAGTCCATGAGGAAGGCAAAAGAGTTGGATGTGATGTGGTGACTAAACAACAACAACAGCAATCTTCGTTGCTGCTCAGAGAGGTAGATAGTCTGAATTCAACAAATAAAGGTGCAAAAAGAGGCATTTGCCAAGATTATAAGCTACAAACAGGAGTGGCCAGATATCAGCAGAAGTCTATATGAGTCAACACCTCTTTCCCTCTAGTAATCGTTCATCTGAGTATCAGTGTTGGCATCGGACTGAATTCTCTGACCATTAGGATTCGGTCTTTCTCTGTGTGTTCCCCATACATTCAGTTCAGTTCAGTTCAGTCACTTAGTCATGTCCGACTCTTTGCAACCTCATGAATAGCACCATAGCAGGCCTCCCTGTCCATCACCAACTCCCGGAGTTCGCTCAGACTCACATCCATTGAGTCCGTGATGCCATCCAGCCATCTCATCCTCTTGTCATCCCCTCCTCCTCCTGCCCCCAATCCCTCCCAGCATCAGGGTCTTTTCCAATGAGTCAACTCTTCGCATGAGGTGGCCAAAGTACTGGAGCTTCAGCTTTAGCATCATTCCTTCCAAAGAAATCCCAGGGCTGATCTCCTTCAGAATGGACTGCTTGGATCTCCTTGCAGTCCAAGGGACTCTCAAGAGTCTTCTCCAACACCACAGTTCAAAAGCATCAATTCTTCGGCACTCAGCCTTCTTCATAGTCCAACTCTCACATCCATACATGACCACAGGAAAAACCATAGCCTTGACTAGACAGACCTTAGTCGGCAAAGTAATGTCTCTGCTTTTGAATATACTATCTAGGTTGGTCATAACTTTTCTTCCAAGGAGTAAGCGTCTTTTAATTTCATGGCTACAGTCACCATCTGCAGTGATTTTGGAGCCCCAAAAAATAAAGTCTGACACTGTTTCCACTGTTTCCCCATCTATTTCCCATGGAGTGACGGGACCAGATGCCATGATCTTCGTTTTCTGAATGTTGAGCTTTAAGCCAACGTTTTCACTCTCCTCTCTCAGTTTCAACAAGAGGCTTTTTAGCTCCTTCTCACTTTCTGCCATAAGGATGGTGTCATGTGCATATCTGAGGTTATTGGTATTTCTCCCAGCAATCTTGATGATCTTTTAATTTCATGGCTGCAGTCACCATCTGCAGTGATTTTGGAGCCCAGAAAAATAAAGTCTGACACTGTTTTCACTGTTTCCCCATCTGTTTCCCATGAAGTGATGGGACTGGATGCCATGATCTTTGTTTTCTGAATGTTGAGCTTTAAGCCAACTTTTTCACTCTCCTCTTTTACTTTCATCAAGAGGCTTTTTAGCTCCTCTTCACTTTCTGCCATAAGGGTGGTGTCATCTGCATATCTGAGGTGATTGATATTTCTCCCAGCAGTCTTGATTCCAGCTTGTGCTTCTTCCAGCTCAGCATTTCTCATAATGTACTCTGCACAGAAGTCAAATAAGCAGGGTGACAACATACAGCCTTGACGTACTCCTTTTCCTATTTGGAACCATTCTGTTGTTCCATGTCCAGTTCTAACTGTTGCTTCCTGACATTCAGTTCAGTTCAGTTCAGTCACTCAGTCGTGTCCGACTCTTTGCGACCCCATGAATTGCAGCACGCCAGGCCTCCCTGTCCATCACCACTCCCAGAGTTCACTCAAACTCAAGTCCATCGAGTTGGTGATGCCATGCAGCCATCTCATCCTCTGTCATCCCCTTCTTCTCCTGCCCCCAATCCCTCCCAGCATCAAAGTCTTTTCCAATGAGTCAACTCTTCGCGTGAGGTGGCCAAAGTACTGGAGTTTCAGCTTTAGCATCATTCCTTCCAAAGAAATCCCAGGGTTGATCTTCAGAATGGACTGGTTGGATCTCCTTGCAGTCCAAGGGACTCTCAAGAGTCTTCTCCAACACCACAGTTCAAAAGCATCAGTTCTTCAGTGCTCAGCCCTCTTCACAGTGCAACTCTCACATCCATACATGACCACTGGAAAAACCATAGCCTTGACTAGACGGACCTTAGTCGGCAAAGTAATGTCTCTGCTTTTGAATATGCTGTCTAGGTTGGTCATAACTTTTTTTCCAACGACATTAGACCTCAGTAAATAGTGAATGAATGAATCAGTGAATGGATGAATCAAGTAGTGAAAAATGGTGAACAGATGCATTGTTTTATTCCCATCATCCCAGGGAAGGATGTGTTATCTTACATTTCCAAAGCAGATGGTCAAGAAATATTTATTGAGCCAGAATTT
Organism: Aepyceros melampus; assembly: GCA_006408695.1. NCBI lineage: Eukaryota > Metazoa > Chordata > Mammalia > Artiodactyla > Bovidae > Aepyceros > Aepyceros melampus. Next base: position 125,494 of record SJXQ01007930.1, on the reverse strand, counting down.
ATTTTTGCAAAAGGAAAAATTTTAAAAAGAGGAGGTACATGATAGATTTTTATTATCTCAGTTTTCAGGATAGTTATTTTTTAATTCCTTTGTTTAATTTTTTAATTCTTTTTTAATATTTTTGAGAACTACAATTATCTTTTAATTCTTAAAAAAATCTTTTTTTTTTACAAATTTATTTTTGATTGGAGGATAATAGCTTTCCAATGTGTTGGTTTCTGCCATACGCCACGGTGAATCAGCCATAAGTCTACATATGTCCCCTCCCTCTTGACCTCCCCCCACCCCTACTCCAGCCCAGCCCTCTAGGCTGGCACAGAGCCCCAGGCTGAGCTCCCAGTGCCCATACAGCAGCTTCCGGCTGGCTGGCTGTTTACACATGGTGCTGCATGTATGTCAATGCTACTCTCTCAGTTCGTCCCAGGCTGCGTCCCAAGTCTGTTCTCTATGTTGCATCTCTTCCTGCCCTGCAGGTAGAGTCATTGGTACCATTTTTTTCTAGATCGATACATATGCATTATAGTTGTTTTTATGGGAAATGAGAGCCAAATGCCACACCGTAACAAGAAAGCCAGGCTAGCATTGGATGGTGCATCTCCGGGTGATTTGTGAATACTTTTTGTTTATCTGTGTTTCCCAAAATTACATTGCATTGTACAAGAAAAAATTTTTTTTCTGAGAAAAGTGTGTTTGCAAGCTTGGGTTCACTTAAAACGACTGCTCTAAAAGAAAATAATATTGGTGTTATCAATGTTCAGACATCACTGTGTTTTATGCATCATTGGGACAGAGGCAAATAGGGAAGACTTTTGTGACAGTTTAGTGAAACTATGAAATGTGTTTATTTCCATCGATAATTTAAGTAGTGGGATTACTTTAGCCATTCAAGTCCCTCTCATCATTTTATCATTGTTTGGAAGGTATATTCAGTACTCTGTGATTTATGAAGCATCAGGTGGAAGAACCAACTGTTTGAAAACTTCAACATTAAAATCTCTATGCCAAGAACTTTTCCCTAAACTTGCCTGAATTCCTGGAGAAATTAGTCATTTGTAAGTCTTGCTGCCTAACAAATTACCATAAATTTAGTGGCTTACATCATGCGTTTTTTCCCCAGAAGCTAGAGTTGATTTTTATTTAATTCTGTCCATGTACTGTGTGAATTTGATGATTGTGCTAAATAACACCCAACATGAGACCTACTCTGAGCAAACGGTTGCCTGTGTGATACAGTATGGGCCACTGTCGGCAGTGTTACACAGCAGAGTTCTAGAACTTTCCATCTTGCCTGATGAAAACTCCATACCCTTTGAACAGTAAGGTCCCGTGTCGCCCTTCCCAAGCCCCAGCAGCCACCATTCTGTTCTCTCTCTCTCCCTCTCTCTCTCTCTCTCTCTGTCTCTCTCCGACTTCCCTCCTTGTTTCATATCAGTGGACTCATGCAGTGTTCCTCTTTTTGAGACTGGCTTGTGCCACTCAGCATCATGTCCTCCAGGTTGCTCCATGCTGTGTGTCAGGGGGTTTCCTGTTTATAGCCGAATAGCATCCCTTGTGTGTTTGCAGCACACTTGTTTCTATTCATTCACTCGTCCATGAATATGTAAGTTGTCTCCACTGTTAGGATATTGTGATAACCCAGAGGAAATGAAGTCAGTTCAACCATATTGCCAAGGATGGGACATGTTCTATCTTTGGGATAATGCTTTGTTTCAATTAAGCAAACTGAATCACCTTTAGAACTAAATTCTGGACAATTATATCAAGTTGTATAAACAAACATCAGGCTGGAAGTTGAGGCATTTTTTTTTAACTTCTGGGAGGTTTAGTAGTTACTCCCAAAGTTTACTACCTGTAATATTCTGGTTTATTTTCCTCCCAGAATTTATATGCAGGAGCCTTTCATGTCTGAAAATTACTCTGCTTGAGTGTTACGTACAACACGCCTGGTATAGCAGAACCATAAAATTAGAATTCATAAGCCACAGCCATTTTAACCGTAAAAAAATAAAATTTTAAACCTATAAAGGAATTTAGGAGATTATTTTACTCATCTTTTTACTTTTGTTTTTGGATTTTCCCATATAAGGAGAGTCTTTAGACTTTCCCACTAGTTTTAAGACATAAAAATTCATATTGCCCTAAATCAAATTAAATTTGGACATACTTTCTTATATAGCTAGTAGAGGTAAAGAGTAACCATGATATCTTTCTGTTTAATATCTTTAATAATGAGTCATATATTCAGTGGCTTATATTCATTGTCTTATTATCAAGTTGATAAAAGTCTATCTGTTTGATCCATAAGCATCATTTTCTCAAGTAGAAGGGCAGCATTAACTGGGAAGTTGCTGTGGCGTGATCATTGGGCTGTTGCTTCATAGCGGGGGACATAAGGGTGACATCAGAGATCACTGTTTGTCCTCCAGAAAATCCACATGAGGCTGATTAGATTTGCACACCACCCGCAGGTGAGGGTAGGACCACACATTGATTTTATAGGAGACCATGCATGCGGAGGTCCAGACAGCATAGACCACCCTGGACAGGTAACTGAGACTCAGATAACCCCGTGATACTCAGGCATCTTTAAATGTAATGGATGCTCCGAATGAAACATACACCTTTCTCCCAGATCATCATAGTTATTCACATAAGATATGCATAGACATTTGACATCTGTCTATTCACGGTACACTCTATGCTGAGTTTCTATTCCATGCTAATTTTAGCCCCTTGCTCATTCATATTCAGTATTTTTGTTCAATTGATCCTCCTGTCCAATTGCACTTGTTTGTCTTCAACAATCTTTATCTTTGGAATAGTCTAATTTCTGATGAAAAGTCCATTCTCTTCATCCTCTAATTTGTCATTTGCATTTCTTCAGTTCAGAGCTCTTTTTATGGATCGGCCACATCTGTATTTCCTAAAGCCTTTAAATCTTTTATTAGATAAAAACTCAAAATGCACATAACGTACACAGCACAAGGACTATATGCTCAAAATGAATGCATTGATTTTAAAATATGTATGCCTGATGCTTGACTTCAAAAGAGGTGAGTTCGCTTAATGTTACATATATAAAATCTTAGCCTAATTTCAGGGAAAGAGTACATGTTTAGAAATGCCTGCAGTTATTATAAACAGTCACGGAGTTTTCAAAGCAGCAAAACAGATACCAACCATGTGGTAGGTCTTGCCAATAGTTCGCATCCCTGTTTTCCTATTTTATCCAACAAATGGGTTTTGTCCAAACCCAAACTATGGGCGTGCCCGTTGTCTGTGTATTCTTGTCACCCTGGGCACACCTCCAATTTTTAACTTCCCCAACAAGAAAACATACCAGATGCAACCGCCTTTGAGTGGCATGTTTATGACTTTTACCTGGTGCATATTCTATCGTACTTTTTTAACTTGCAAGTTTTAGTAGCTTAGAGGAAGGAGCCTGGTAGGCTACAGTCCACGGGGTCCCAAAGAGTCGGACACGACTGAGCGACTTCACTTTCACTTTCACTTTTCAGGCTCATCTTGGCATTTATCACATCTGAGTTGGACATATCAGAGATTCAGGTTAAGGAAGCACTGCCCTGAGTTTTTTAATTGAATTAAATGGAATAAGGAATGAAAAATGATCTCAAGATGTAAGGTGGTCTACCGATATAGAATTTCAGTATAGGTCTTAAATTGGTTATTTTTCTACCTGGAGACATTTATCCAACCTAGAATAACCAAACATAATAATGGTTTTGCTTAAAAATACAACTTATCAAGCCATTACTTTACCCAAATACACAGAATAAATCTTTCACTTCTTATTAAGAGACAAGAATTATATCCATAAAATTTCATTAAAAGTCAGTATTTTTCTTTAATTGTTTTAATCCTTCTTCTGGTTAGTCGCTCAGTCATGTCCGACTCTTTGCAACCCCAAGGATTGTAACCTGCCAGGCACCTCTGCCCATGGGTTTTCCCAGGCAAGATACTGGAGTGGATTGTCACTTCCTTCTCCAGGTGGTCTTCCCAAGCCAGGGATCCAACCCACATCTGCATTGGCAGGTGGATTCTTTACTACTAACCATGACGGTTACATGTAAAGCTTTGTTTCCCACTTGGCATTTCCTTGTAGTACTGTCCAAGTGGCTGAGTCCGAGCATACAGAAAAGTACAGAAGTCTCCATGAACAATGATCACACCTTCTTAATTAAAGATCAGGGATACAGTTTCTCAGATTATTGATCGATTGAGTTCAATTTGAGAATTACAATAGCAAGGTAAATCGTATTTCATGGGAAGAGTTGGACAGAGGAAAAGTAATTGTGCTCTGTTAATTAACTCCTGTTTATCTCTGTCATCCTCACAATTTTTGAGTGTTAGAATTATTTCAGAGGCTTTAGGTATACTTCTAGGTAAACAGCTGTATATCTGAGCTTAACCTCTTATTGGCATAATGCAGAATTCCATGGTCATTTTTCCTGCAGGAGAAGGGCCAATGAAGAGAGGTGTGTGAAATGGGCAGCAAAGTACATCTTTTATTGAACACAATGCTTCCCTGCTATTAGGTTTCTGCCTCGCTTGGCCTGATGTTCTGTGAAGAGTAGTATAGCCGGTATCACCTCTGGTTGTTTTACCTCCTTCTTCAGAAACGTGTGTATCATCACCCGATGGAGCAAAGTCCGCCCCCTCCCCTTACTCATGAGGGCATTTCTGGGTTCAAATGCCTCCTCTCAAATGAATGCTCCAGCAGGAGGTAAGCAAATGCACACTTGAAAAAAGTCTCTTTTTTCCCCCCATTTCTTTGTCTTTAGCCATGAGCATCTATTTCTCTGTTGATAGTTTAAATAATATTTAGAATGTTTCTCTCAGAAACTTGTATAGAAAACATGCATTCTGGTTGTCCAGACTTAGGCTTTGTTTTCAGTCAGGTGGGGAGAGATGAGAAAGATTTCCTTCAGCTTGTCCTCAGCAGGGAGGGAACTGGTCTGCCTGGAGGCCCTGAGACAGGTTTAGAGAGAACAGCAAGCCTGCTGTGGATGGAGCTGCTTGAGAAAACAGGGAGGTAGATGGAAGGCTTCCCTGGTGGCTCAGCTGGTAAAGCATCCGCCTGCAAGGCAGGAGACCCCAGTTCAATTCCTGGGGTGGGGAGATCCACTGGAGAAGGGATAGGCTACCCACTCCAGTATTCTGGGGCTTCCCTTGTGGCTCAGCTGGTAAAGAATCTGCCTGTGATGCGGGAGAGCTGGGTTTGATTCCTGGGTTGGGAAGATCCCGTCAAGAAGGGAAAGGCTACCCACTCCAATATTCTGGTCTGGAGAATTCCATGGACTGTATAGTCCATGAGAGTCGGACACAACTGAGCGACTTTCACTCACTCACAGATGGAGATGCAAGTTTCACTAAAGAAAGAACTGCTATCATTGGTCCTAAACTGGGAATCACAAATTTTCTGTGATTAAAATTTCTCTTTCTCTTACATTTTGATAGGGGGGAAATCACTCTCTTAGCTCCACCTGCTGAGACCTAAGAGAAGTTTAAACACATGTTCATTTTCCAAATTGCCAGAAGCTCTCCCAGCGTGTGCAAAGTAACCGAATGAACATGCAGCCTCAGGCTTTAACAATGAGACAAAGGCCTTGTCTCTTTTAAAAATTTTTATTGATTTCTTTGGCTGCCCTGAGTCTTCACTGCTCCGTGTGCACTTGGTGTGGTTGCAGTGAGTGGCAGCTGCTCTCTGGAGGCGGCGTGTGGGCTGCTTCTTGTGGCTTCTCGTGTTGCAGAGCAAAAGCTCTAGAGCACAGTGGCTTAGTTGCCCCACAGCATGTGGAATCTTCCTGGACCAGGAATCGAACCTGTGTCCCCTGCATTGGCAAGTGGATTCTTAACCACTGGACCACCAGCGAAGTACAACCTTGACTCTTAAATCATCAGTGCAGCAAAAATGGGTGGTGATGGACATCTTCCTCTAGAATACCTGAGTCTCCAGTTCTCACTTTATTTAATCATTTAAAAAAGATCTAAGTTTCACAAATAATATGTGCAGGGTCATTTTTGGAGTTGCAGAGATTCTTTTCCCCCATTAAGATCTTTTACTATGCAGAGAAGAACGCTTCGTATTAATACATAATAATCCATAAACCCAGTCTTAGAACTGCTGCTGCTAAGTCGCTTCAGCCATGTCTGAGTCTGTGCTACCCCATAGATGGCAGCCCAGCAGGCTCCCCCGTTCCTGGTATTCTCCAGGCAAGAACACTGGAGTGGGTTGCCATTTCCTTCTCCAATGCATGAAAGTGAAAAGTGAAAGTGAAGTCGCTCAGTCGTGTCCAACTCTTAGTGACCCCATGGACTGCAGCCTACCAGGCTCCTCCGTCCATGGGATTCTCCAGGCAAGAGTACTGGAGTGGAGTGCCATTGAGGAAAAGCCAAATATTCTGGGTCTTGGTAAGTTACAGAGCATCTGCCAATCTTATGGGAAGCCACTGGCTTCCTTTATCAATGTCATGAGGTCTGTTAGGGCTAACGGCCAGTGCGGTGACCCGTGTTCCAATACCTGTGTTTCAAAGTGTGAAGGACAGAGAAGGTCATAAAGGGACTTCAGCCTCTCCTTCCCTTTGAAAGAGATCCATCCACTCAGCATATTCACTGTCGGAATCTAAAAGGCCCTAAGATGAGGGACCGAGTAACAGAGCTAAGACTTTCTCTATAATCAGTTAGATTGTGTTTATTGATCAGTAATTAAGTGTTTGCATATCTTCTTCATTGGGGTGCTTCCAGATTATCCTAGTTATCTGAAAGCAATCCCTTCTCCCGCAGGCAACCTAGTCCCTGTTATTTATGAGAGGGATCGCCAGTGACTGTGGTTGCTCTGCCCAAGGGGATAGAGGTCAAGGGCTTCACCGCCTATGTACACGGAGCACTGCCCCCCATCTCTTTCCGCCTTGGAGAAGGCAAGCCTCGGGGTAACAGCAGGGAACCAAAGCATCCACACGGCAGGGAGAGGACTCCTGAGCGGGGGGACTGTCCCCTGGTCCTGCCTTTCTTCAGGACCAGAAATAGGGCCTCCACTGTGGGGGGTTGCAACTAACTGGTGGTTGTGTGAGCTTTGTGGCCCCAGAGCCGTCTGTGGCCTCCTCTCTGCCTCCTCCTCCTGTGCTGCCCGGGTCCACGGAAAGGTCACTGAGCATTGCTCAAAATCAGGCTCACTCACAGGACTCAGGTGAGGAAGAGAATCAGAAAGGCAGGACTAGCCCCTGTCTACAATTTAGCACCAATACACCCAGGACCAAAGAAGCCCGCTCTTCACACGTGGTTTCTGGTTCTCACTAGTTTGGAGGAGCTGAACAAGGATTGAGAACTGAAAGAGCTTCACTTAACTGAAAAGAAATATAAACCCGGCTTTTATTTTCATAGTTTCAGATAAATGAGCTATGGTTCCTGATTGGAGAGCTAGCTGAAATATTAGGCTTCCATTTCCCTCTTTTCCCCTCCTGTGTTTCTATTTTATTACTATCATCTTTATTTTAATGTCTTATATCAAATTTCTCTGCCACAGTTTTTCAATTCAGTGGGATATGAGCATTTGGAAAGTGAGACTGATCTAGGTCTATTGAAAAGAAGGGTCGTTTGGCTGAACTGATTATTTGTGAATGGCGATTTTAGTATCTGTCTGAAAAGCTGTATTGGAATGATGCTTTCAGAGAGACATTCTTGGATTCGAGGTCAAGATGGCCAGCGGGCTCAGTCCTTCACTAGGAGAAGGATCAAGAAGGGGCACTCACATTTAGTAAGCACCTGCTGTGTGGCAGATTACACATTAGGTGCTTTCACACGAGTTACTTTGGCAGCAGACTTTTCTCCACGGGCAGTGAATGAACCATCTTTATTATTATCTGCATGTGTTCTTTTATTTATCCGTACCTTCCTTTGGACCTCAGAATCCTTAAAGCAAAGTTTCCAGAGATGTGCTGAATGATATAGCACATCTTTGAATCCACCTAGATGCTGTTTTCACATAGAATAAATGTCATTTCTATTATGTGAAGTGAGCTAGATTTTATTTCAACCCCTCTCCTCGGAATGAGGGTCTCATAGCAGGGACCCAGATTTACAGGTGGAGAAGGACGGAGGCCTCAGCCTGACTCTATACCGTCTGATTTGTGAAGCCAAAGCCCTCATCCCAGCTGCGCCCAATACTGCCTCCTCCTAGCATAATGGTCATTGAACGTGCTGAAATAAACCTGGAGCGCATTTCATGTGAAAGGAGAGAACTCAGGGCTGCTGTTACCCTTCTGCTCTGACAACGTGCAGTAGATGAGACCATCACGAGCAGCAGTCGAGGACTGGAGCTGAGGGACTTGTCACTGAGATCGCAGTGGGTGCCAGGAGGGGGACTGGGGTCTTTGCCAAAGTTGTCTTGTCTAATGCTCACTTCAACCTTTGTTCAGTCACTAAGTTGTGTCTGACTCATTGCGACCCCATAGACTGCAGCATTCCAGGCTTCCCAGTTCTTCATTATCTCCCAGAGTTTGCTCAAACTCATGTGCATTGAGTCGGTGATGCCATCCAACCATCTCATCCTCTGTTGTCCCCTTCTCCTCCCACCTTCAATCTTTCCCAGCATCAGGGTCTTTTCAAATAAGTCAGTTCTTTGCATCAGGTGGCCAAAGTATTGGAGCTTCAGCTTCAGCATCAGTCCTTCCAATCAATATCCAAAGTTGATTTCCTTTAAGATTGACTGGTCTGATCTCCTTGCTATCCAAGGGACTCTCAAGAGTCTTCTCCAACACAACAGTTCCAAAGCATCACTTCTTTGGCGCTCAGCCTTCTTTATGGTCCAACTCTCACATCCACACATGACCACTGGAAAAACCATGACTAGACGGACCTTTGTCAGCAAAGTGATGCCCCTATTTTTTAATACACTGTCTAGGACTGTCATAGGTTTTCTTCTAGAGAGTATCTTTCAATTTTGTGGTTGCAGACACCATCCACAATGATTTTGGAGCCCAAGAAAATAAAATCTGCCACTGTTTCCATTATTTTCCCCTTCTATTTCCCATTGAAGTGATGGGACCGGAAGCCATGTTAGTGTTTTGATGTTGAGTTTTAAGCCAGGTTTTTCAACCCTGAAACAGAAGAATTCTCTCCATGGTATGGGTGAGGAAACTAAGAGTTAAGAGTAACTGATGTTTCTAAGGCCCGGGGCTCAGAAGTCCTAGCACTGGGCTGGGCTCCGGACTCCCCTCCGGAACCTCGTAGGCTCCCTGCACAGTGCACACAGGGACACAGTTGCCTGTGAATCAGGCGAGGAGGACACGGGGGGCTGTGGGGGCCATGAGGGACCTTCTGAGAACACTGTTGTTGTCTGTATGAGTTGTGTCTCGACAGATTAAGGCTTTGCCCTGGCTGCCCTTTAGGAAACCATTTTTCCATCTGCTATCTGTGAACCCATTAAATATTTAGCTGATACTGTCTTTGAAGGTAATCGATTCCTTACTTTTATCGGGCACCAGCTAATGCAGTTCTTACTCGTATTTGTCCTAAGCCTGCTTCCTTCAATCAATCTAGGATCTGGCGAACCAGTCTGAGGTTACAGTATCCCCCATCTTTCTTTTCAGAGACTTGGATTGCTGGGTTGTTGAAATGTCTGTAGTTAAAAATGTTATCCTCTGGACATTTATTCATATTAATTCACATTATTAACAGGAACATAATAGGTGATGAATTCCAGTAACCGCTAGACTTCCACCTACTTAACTGGTCCCAGAATTATAAAGGAGAACTCATATTTCTGCACTGTGTGATAGCCTTGGAGGAAAAGCAAAATCTGGCATTTTAGTTCAGGCACTATGAAAATTATTATAGTACCCAGAAACCAAATGATATTAGGTGACTAGATAAAGTAAGTCAGGCTTTGGGTGAGTAAAAACTTGAATAGAAATTGGAAATGTAACCAAGAGTGTAATTTTTCAGGACTCTAGCTCTTGCTATCATCAGAACCACCCTCCCTGGAACATAGGTGGTGCCTGAAAGTAAGAATTCTTAGAAAACTTCTCAAGTAGGACCTTCTACAAATGTAAATATGTATCTATTGCTTGTGGTGTGACTGTGCATACGGCTTCCCAGGTGGCGCTAGGGGTAAACATCCCAGCTGCCACTGCAGGAGCAGGTTCCCTCCCTGGGTCGCACGACCCCCTGGGGGAGGGCGTGGCAGTCCACTCCAGTGTTCCTGTCTGGAGAGTCCCATGGACAGAGGAGCCTAGCAGGCTGCAGTCCACGGGGCCCAAAGAGTCGGACACGACAGCAGCAATTCAGCACGGCACACGCATGCGTGACCATAGTCTTCTGGTATCTGTGTGCATGTATAGTTATCAATTTAGAGAGCTTCTGTGTGCCTGAAAGGTAACATCCCATATTGCTTTTTTTGTTTGTTTTTCTTTTTAACAATAGCTCTCATTTTTTTAAAAATTCTATGATTTGTTTTTGGCTGCACTAGGACTTTGTTGCTTCGTGCAGGCTTTCTCTAGTTGCAGTGGGTGGAGGCTGCTCTCTTCTCTGCGGTCCGTGGCCTTCTCCTTGCGGTGGCTTCTCTTGTTGTGGATCTTCTTGTAGGGTATGCGGGCTTCAGTAGCTGCAGCCCTCGGGTTCCAGAGTGCAGGCTCAGTAGTGGTGGCTCTCGGCGTAGTTGCCTTGTGGTGTACAAAATCTTCCTGGACCAGGGATCAAACCCTTGTCCCCTGCATTGGCAGGCTGACTCCCAGCCCCTGGACTAGCAGGGAAGTCCCCATATTGCTTTTGATTTCACATGAAAGTGAGGTACTTGTTGTGCAGCTGTTCCCTCTGTGGTCACAGCAGTAGGACCTGGCAGAGAGGCAACTGTCCCCTGAGTCTGTCCTCCTTATGGGTAGTGAATTGGCACCCACAGGGCTAGACTTCCCTTCCTCCCTAGGCAAACAGTTTCACTTCCTCCCATGTCACTAGGAGAGAAATACTGTAAAAGCTGCCTCCCTACATTTTCTGCGATGCACAGTCCCAGCGCAGGGAACACAAGGTGAAGTAGGCCTCGGAGCTGGGGCTTGTTGGCCAAGCCCATTTCTGCTCTCCGGCCTCCAGCGTTGTGGCGGGGAGGAAGGGCAGGTCTCGCTGAGAAGTCTGAGGGGAGCATCCACCGGAGGAAGAGGAGACCCAGCACCTCAGAGCGAGGCGGGGGTTGTGCCCGCGCCCGTGGCTGCCTTGTGTGTTTAGAGACACGTGAGTCAGTCCCCGAGGTGACCAAAGCCCCTGGTGAAAAGTGGCAGGCTCGGCCTCAGGCAGGCCATCCATCCCGTTCGCATTCATGAGAAAACGTGTTCAGCCTTCAGTCTCTCCATCTCTGAGTCCGAACTTCACAATCCGGGGCTGCCCACAGGCCATGGGTCAGTCTCCTTGCCCCCAACCACAGCAGTACCTAGAAAGCCAATATTTTCAAGATGGTAAAGCCAGCATAAGCTGTAACTCCCCTCCCAGACAGATCCCTGGACAGACATGATGATGAAATGACAGAATGAAAGACAGCGCATGGGACCTGGCAGGGTAGGTCCATAGGTCTGGAGAGAAACCAAAGCCTAGAAAGTGAGTGCAGAAGCTCTCCTAGGACAGTCGGATTAGAGTATAGAGCCCCAGGAGACCTTATGGGGAGAAGGCACAGCCATGAATATGAAATTACAGGAGAAGAAAAAAAACAAAACCGAGGGCCTCAAAGCTGGGTAAAGCTGCTAAACCACACTAGCAATCAGGTGTGTGTGTGTGTGTGTTCACAAAAATGCACGCGTGCACTTTGAGTGTCACCATCTGCCTGTGGGTTCAGCACCGTGTCTGGAACCCGCTGGCTCCTCAGCAGAAGCTACTGACCCTGGTGGACAGTTTCCAGTTCTGGTCATTCAGCTAGGGGGCCCCTTCACGGCGCCTTACGTTGTGTGCTCAGTCATTCAGTTGTGTCTGACTCTTTGTGACCCCGTGGCCTGTAGCACTCCAGGCTCCTTTGTGTAAGGGATTTTCCAGGCAAGAACACTGGAGCGGGTTGCCGTTTCCTTCTCTGTGGGATCTTCTCAACCCGGAACGCCAGCCCACGTCTCCCACATCTCTTGCATTGCAGGCAGATTCTTTATCACTGAGGCATTGGGATGGCACCTCCCCACCCTGACATCCTCATTCTAACCGGTAGTGGAAACAGGAGACAGATAGATGGATTAGGTTAAAATATAAATGTAGCACCGTGCATTTAAAAAAGATGACGATAGAAGGACTTGTAATTAAAAGTGACCTGTTGTGTTGCTTTGATCATGTAGATGCCAAATTATCAATGCCTAAATGAGGATTGTTTATAGAAGAAAAGGGGGAGCTTGGTAATGGTCATCTGAGACACGTTTTAAGAGCTAAAGTAGAGGAAAATCTCCCAAGGTCAGGAGAAAAGACTCATAATTTTGTAACTGAAAAACTGGAAAAATATAAGCCCAAAAGTTCCTTAAACAGGAAATGTAGACAGCTTAATACCTGATGAAAAGAAGGGAGCATCATTTTATCTAATTACCGAGAATATTTTTTTATCACCAAGTGTTTTTATAAGGCATGTAATGTTCCATTATGTCAAGGGTATGTGGAATCCGGAAGACCACTGAGTGTATATAAACTTTCTAAGGGAAAATTTGCTGATATATCAAAATCTTTAAGTGCTCATATATTTGGACCAGCAAATATATTGTGAGGAATTTATCCTAAGAAAATTTCAGACATGTAAGCAGAATTATGCCCATTTTTGTTTTTAAGGCATTTTTGTAGGTGTGAAGAAGTTGAAGAACAGGTGTTGGACTAACTAGATCATAATACTCTGTCATGATGAATATTCTGCAGCTCCCAGGGACGGGGGAGCCTGGTGGGCTACTGTCTATGGGGTTGCACAGAGTCGGACATGATTGAAGCTACTTAGCAGCAGCAGCAGCATTAATACCTCTTTGTTTTAGATATATATTTAATCATATGGGATACATTAAATTATATTGTAAAACAATATATATATATATATGAATATAGTTCTATAAAAATCTACACACCAAAATGCATTAACCATGGTATTTTTGTGCTGGTAGTATTATGAGGGTCTATGCTTTCCTGCTTTTTCAAGTTTTCTGCATACTCAGAAGAGAGTTTGGGGATTTTGAGAGGGAGGGATGGATGCTAAGGGCTTATCTGGAACTAGATGAGATTCAGGAAGGTTGACCAGCCCTCTCTGTATCCCCAAGGGGTCTTAGAGGCAAGCGTCCCAGATGGAAAAGGAAGGTGTGACGTTTGGTCCTTTGAACAGATTTCCTCCCTATCTTGTTGAGGAAAAGAACAGCTTCCAGACCGAGTGCTTCTATGGTCTCTTTCTAATCCCCTTTCAAAAACTTCTCATCCTTAGCTGAGAGCTGGAGGACAGAGTTCTGCTTAATATGTAACAACTGAGATCCACACGGAAACTGCCACTGCCCAAGGGGAAGAACTGCATTTGCAGACAGTGATTTTTAAGTCTTCTAACTTTTTCCTGTTCACTGAGTGAGCAGGGCACCATGGCCCAGGGAAGCAGTGCCTGCGAAGAAGGCAGCAGGTTACAGAGGAGGGAGCGGCTGAGCCGGCTTCAGCCAGGCCCCAGGCACGTGGGCGCCCCACTCAGCACTCAGACACTCACGTGATAAAACCCACGTAAAGTCTCTAGTATCATTGCACTACATGCAGGACTGGTCTTAGAAGCCTTTTAAAATTTTTCTTTCCTTTTTTTTTTTTTTTTTAAAAAGTAAATAACCGTTGCTTCGTCTTAGAATTTTCGTGTTCTCTCTGTGTATTTTGCATCTCCATTTTTATCCAAGAGAGTACACTATTGCTTAAATATTGGCGCTAGGAAAGATACTGGCAACGCTGTTAGGCTGCCCTTGTGGAAAACACTATATCTGAATACGTATGCTAAATTCACTATAAAAGTAAAGTTTGAAAAATAAACAAACCTAAATATACCGTATAAATTCCAGTGAAGTAGACTCTAACACATCATACAGTCATACAGTGTACAAGTCTTACTTTAAGAGAGATCTCCATTTTATACTTTAACAATTAAATTCTTTAACTTTATCCAACACATACATAGTTGGATAAAATCTCATTTTACTGTTTTTCTTTAGTTAAAGACAGTAACAATTACATCTGACTCTTGGATGGTCAAATTTGAACTGTGCGTGTCCCCTTACATGGTTTTTTTTCAACAAATACATGAGCCAAGGTTTGTGGAATCGGAGGATAGAAAATCACAGATATCATAAGGACCAACAACTTCTACCGAGGTTTTCAACTGTATAGGGTTGGCGCCCCTGACCCCTGAGTTGTTCTAGAGTGAACTATGTATCTCAAAGTGAGAAATTTTTCAAATCCAAAGGATCTCTGACTATGGATCAAATGCTATCTGACGTCTTCATGTTATACATATAAGTGTGATTACTGACCATAGGGGAAAATGTTTGATATGATTCCTTCCGGAAAATAACCCAAGTCCAAAAGCTTTGGTTAAAAATAGTCAGCCTGCATAACAAGTTGCTCTGAAAACAACAATGATGTGTAATTAAAACAACAGAGGTTTCTGATGGACAGTAGTGTTAGGCTTACTGATAACAGTCTTGGTTATGAGCAGAGGGCCTGAGAAGTAATTAGCCTGTCCTGGGAGGTTATCTTACATCATGAGGTGCTGCCAGAGCCACGTCACTGCCCTTTAATCAGAAGGGCAAGAGAAGCTTTTCTTTAATCAAGAGAAGCTATTCTCAAATGCCTCCCTAGCGTCCGAGGCATAGAAGACCTTCCCTTCAACCACTGAGCAGAGATGAAGACTTGGTCTCATAAAGCATGTTGTAAGTCCCAGACTGCAGGGCTAGGCATCCTCTGTCTACCTCCCAGGGTTATCATAGCTGTCACAAAACATATTTCAAAGTTAAGATGCTGATATAAATACTAATACTGACTTGCCAGCAAGAAGCGATGAGCAAGAATCAAAATATCCATGCATTCGGAACACCGAATGCCATTTCCTCGCACCTGCCCGTGGCCTTGAGCACATCTCTCCCTCTTTACAGTCCTGCTCTGCACTGTCTTCTCACCGGATGGCTCGGGTGCCCTTCTGCCAGGACTGTGGCGTCAGGACCCGATGGGCCCTAACCCAGCATCGCTGTCACTTGCTCTGCTATTGGTCTTGTAGCCCTGATGATTATCCCAGATGATCCTGTGTTTTTATTTCCATGGTGATGACAGGTCTGTCCCCTACCAGAACAAAAGACGCCTGAGAACAGGACCTTTGCCAGCCAGGCCTGTAACACAGCCTCAGCACACAGCGTCTAGGGCCTGTTAGGGAAGTAACACACCTTGGGTGTATCCTTCTCTGACTACAGTTTAAGATTTTCAGCTTATGGTTCCCTTGTTCAAAAGCTTAAAGTGATTGCCTGCTGCTTATTCTTTCTAAGCCAGATCTTCGATCAGAAGCCCTCCACCTAGGCCAGAATTCCCGCGGGCTCTCTGCCTCCCAGACCACCTCCCGAAGCCCAGCTCTGCAGCCAGAGATTCACTTTGCACTGTTTTTGCTTCACTGTTGTTGGAACAATATATTTCCTTATGATTGTTCTCAAGCCTTTTCTGCCCAACCAGAGTGAAAAGACTTTAAGTACCTGGACTGTATTTGTTTTCTTCCCTCTCGAGACGCCTTGTACATAAAATCCCTTAAGCACAGTGGGTAGCAGCAAGTGCCTGTTGACGGATGGGCTCAGACATAGCATTTGGGTTTATTTGTTTGTTTGGGAGGAGGAGGTCAACAGGGTTCAGCCTCTAAGAGCATTTTCTCTTCGTACTGCAGCCATGGTTTTGAAGCTATACCCACAGCAAATTGCCACCCACACAGGAGGAGAAGGGATTTCTGTACATTAAAAAAAAAAAAATTGGCACTGCTGCTTTCAATGCAGGCCAGCTATATTTCATGCCAGTGGCAGATGAGAAATAAAGAGAAACAGCAGAGGCCCAGGAAATGCCTCCAGTTCTTGCCCGTTTCTGAATCCCCGGTCAGCACTGACATCCCGCCATAGGGCAATGCTCCAACAGCAGTTACATGAGCAGAGCCTCGGAGGCAAGGTCCCTGCTCCCAGCGGATGAACCCAGTCTCCTCTGGGTGTGTTTGTGCCTCCCCAGGGGCTCGAGACACAGGGACGCTAGAGGCCCCTCCAGGTTTAAGGAGAAGAGTTTTCATGCAGAACCAAATTATTCCAGCTGAATCTCTTGGTCTGGACAAAATCTCCTGGTGAGCTTTTTTTTTTTTTTAATTTATTTATTTTAATTGGAGGTTAATTACATTACAATATTGTAGTGGTTTTGCCATACATTAACATGAATCAGCCATGGATGTACCTGTGTTCCCCATTCTGAGCCCCCCTCCTACCTCCCTCCCCATCCCACCCCTCTGGGTCATCCCAGTGCACCAGCCCTGAGCACCCTGTCTCATGCATCGAACCTGGACTGGCAATCTGTTTCACATATGATAATATACGTGTTTCAATGCTGTTCTCTCAGATCATCCCAATGTTGCCTTCTCCCACAGAGTCCAAAAGACTGCTGTATATATCTGTGTCTCTTTTGCTGTCTCACATACAGGGTTATCGTTACTATCTCTCTAAATCCCAATTATATACGTTAGTATACTGTATTGGTGTTTTTCATTCTGACTTACTTCATTCTGTATAATAGGCTCCGGTTTCATCCACCTCATTAGAACTGATTCAAATGTATTCTTTTTAATGGCTGAGTAATACTCCATTGTGTATATGGACCACAGCTTTCTTATCCATTTATCTGCTGATGGACATCTAGGTTGCTTCCATGTCCTGGCTATTATAAACAGTGGAGTACACGTATCTTTTTTTTAAAGTACAGATCACTAGGCCTCATGCCCAGAGTTTTGTGATTCAGTGTGTCTAGAGAGGAGCTTTGTGATTGGTATTTCTAGGAAATTTCTAGATGATGCTGATATTGCCAAGAGGAGTCTGCCCTTTGAGAACCCCTGCTGGAACAGATGGCAGAGTGGAATGCCTTGGTGGGTGCAGAAGGGCCTGGGAAGACTGGGACTGTTTTCCACACTCCTTCCACACCCACTTCCACCAGCCACACCCCTCCTAACGGGTGTTTTGGCTCGAAGCACCGGCCCCTGTCAGCGGGCTGTGTACACACATCCACCTCCTCAATGTGGGGGCAACATCCAAGTCAACCCGTGGTGGTTTAGGGCCTGGGCAATGGTGGTGACCTCTCTGCCACCCCCTTCTTAAGAAGGAATGGTGTCAACTTTCCTTTGGAACTAGCCAGCCAAGTTACCCTATTTCTGTAAAAACTTTGTGGAATATCCTTCCTTCAGTGAACAAAGCACTATCATTACTAACCAAATCTCATCTATGTCTAAATGAAAAAGAATTTGTATTATTCATATTAAAAAGTGATGCATACTCATTGAATGGAAATACAGCTATATCCAGAAATACTCATAATCCCACCACCAAGAAAAGGCCATCAGGTAATTGGAGGTATTTTAATCACTCTAAAGGTTAGTAAGGCAACAGAATTAATTCTGTTGAGTCTGCTAGCCCTGCAATTCTCCAATTCAAATTCTCTTTGCCTTTTGTGATCTGCTACATCGGAGTGTGTGTTGCCATGGGCAACCTCCTCGTATCAGTGAATGACAGGTCCTGGAGCTGCTCCACCTCCAAGAAGGCAGAACTAGAAAAACATCTAATGTGTGTATTTTCATAATAGGGACCCTGTAATGTGCCTGAACAGTTGTGCATCAGCTTATAACTGTGGCATTAAAGCCTTCAGCCACATTAAGGGCTAGAAATGTCATCATCTGTGGTCCCTAATGGTTCTACAAAGGAATGTGAAAGTATAATGCTAGACGCTAAAGTTGCTGTATTTGAAAGACATGTGGGCACTTGGAAGTTTATGGTGGGGATTTTCCAAACCCACAAACACCAGTTTCGAAGATGGAAACTGATATGTGTCTTTGGAGTCACAGCCAAAAACCAACAGGATATCTATCTTGCTTCTGTACTGGGAATAATAGCAGAAGTGCTCACTGCCTATGTTTTTTCATAATGTGTTCACTTATCCATGTATTTCTTTAAGAAATATTCCTTAGGTGTGAGTTAAGTGAGAAGGCTGCCTTTATTTTTCTCTCCTCAGTGTTTGGAGTCTAACATTATATTACCTTGATTTTGCTACTGTATATGGAGTCTGTGGACACTCCTCCACTTCTGAAAGTCTCCAGATGATGGCTGGGCTCTCTTTACCCACCTCTTCTCTGTGTATCTGTGATTCACCAAGGTCATAGTTGCTGGTCTTCTGTTGCTAAAATCAGGCCTCAGTGTATTTCACTGTGGTCAAGCCACAGATGGATCATTGCATTACAATCTCAGTCTCTCCTTTTAAGATCAAAGTAAATATGAACTGGTGGCTCAGTTGGTAAAGAATCTGCCTGCAATGCAGGAGACCCAGGTTCAATCGCTGGGTTGGGAAGATCCCCTGAAGAAGAATGGCAACCCACTTCAAGAATGGATATCCTTCAAGAATGGTATTCTTGCCTGGAGAATCGCATGGACAGAGGAGCCTGGCATGCTGCCGTTCACGAGGTTGCAAAGAGTCTGACATGACTGAGCTACTGAGCACACAAATATGAAGAAACAAATGCAAGCAGAATAGCGATGAACAGAAAGGCCCAAAGAAGAAGAACAAGTCTAACCTGGAGAAGAATAAATATGGTGGAAGCCTGCAAAGGGTAGACTTCATCTGTCATTTATGTTAGAACTTGGATCCATATGGAAATAGGGATCCAAGTTCTTCCTAAATGTCATAAGGAAGAGATTCATATTCAAAATAGGTATGAATCTTAGACTGCACTAAAGCCTTTGACTGTGTGGATCATAACAAACTGTGGAAAGCTCTGAAAGAGATGGGAATACCAGACTGTCTTACCTGTCTCCTGAGAAACCTGTATACAGGTCAAGAAGCAACAGTTAGAACCTTGTAGTAAAAAGGGACTAGTTCAGGACTGAGAAAGGAGTACAAGGCTATTTAATGTCACTCTGTTTATTTAACTTAAACGCAGAGCACATCATGCAAAATACCAGGCTGGATGAGTTATAAGCTGAAATCAACATTTCTGAGAGAAATATCAACATCCTCAGATATGTGGATAATACCACTCTAATGGAAGAAAGTAAAAAGCAACTAAATAATCCTTTATGAGGGGGTGAAGGAGGAGAGTGAAAAAGCTAGCTTAAACCTCAGTATTAAAAAGCCTAAGATTATGGCTTCCAGTTCCATAATTTCATTGCAAATAGAGGGGGAAAGGTGGAAGCAGTGACGGATTTCCCCTTCCTGGGCTCTGAAATCACCGTGAATGGTGACTGCAGCCATGAAATTAGAAGACGATTGCTTCTTGGCAGGAAAGCTATGCCAAACCTGGACATTGTGTTAAAAAAGCAAAGCACCACTTTGCCCACAAAGGTCCATAGAGTCAAAGCTATGGTCTTTCTAGTAGTCATGTACAAATGTGAGAATTGGACCATAATGGAGGCAGAGCCCTGAAGAATTGATGCTTTTGAAGTGTGGTGCTGGAGAAGACTCTTGAGAGTCCCTTGGCTGCAAGGAGACCAAATCAGTCAATCCTAAAGGAAATAAGTCCTGAATATTCATTGGAAGGACTGATGCTGAAGCTGAAGTTCCAATACTTTGGCCACATGTTGCAAAGAGCCGAAAGATTGGAAAAGACCCTGATGCTGGGAAAGATTGAAGGCAGGAGGAGAAGGGGATGACAAAGGACCGAGGATGGCATCCCTGATTCAATGGACGTGAACTTGAGCATACTCCAGGAGATGATGACGGACAGGAAAGTCTGGAGTGCTGCAGGCCATGGGGTGGCTAAGAGTTGGACGTGATTTGGCGACTGAACAACATAAATCTTCCGACACATGTACCCCAGTGTTCATTGCAGCACTATTTTCATGCAACCTAGGTGTCCATCAGCAGATGAATGGATAAGAAAGTTGTGGTACTTATTATACACAATGGACATTACTCAGCTATGAAAGGGACTGCATTTGAGTCAGTTCTAATGAGGTGGATGAACCCAGAGCCTATCATACAGAGTGAAATAAATCAGAAAGAGGAATATAAATATTGTATACTGACGCATATCTATGGAATTCAGAAAGACAGTGCTGACTACCACATGCAGGGCAGCAAAGGGGACGCAGATGTAAGATCAGACTTTTGGACTCAGAGAAGGCGTGGGTGCGATGATCTGCGAGAACAGCATTGGAACATGTACATGACCACATGTGAAATAGATGGCATTAGTGGCAAAGAAGCCACCTGCCAGTGCAAGAAATGTAAGAGACGTGGGTTCTATCCCTGGGTCTGGAAGATCCGCTGGAGGAGGAGATGGTAACCCACTCCAGGGTTGTTCCTGGAGAATTCCATGGACAGGGGAGCCTGGCAGGCTGCATTCCATAGGGTCTCAAAGAGTCTCACCCACGCCTCTTTCGATATGTCCTCTACTGTGTGTGTGTGTGTGTGTGTGTGTGTGTGCGCTCCCTGGAGAGGAAAATGACTACCCACTCCACTATTCTTGCCTGGAGAATTTTGGGACAGAGGAGCCTGGCAGGCGAGAGAGAGAGAGAGAGAGAGAGAGAGAGAGAGAGAGAGGTGGTTTGACTCTCTTCCCCTGTGTCTAGTTTAAAAAAGTATCCCAAAAGATAGGTTTTGCAATTTCTTATCATGCTTGTCTTTTAGACAATGGATATTAGAAATATTCTTTGTCATGTCTCCTTCTGGATAAGATAAGTGAAAGAAAGAAAGAAAGAGGGAGGGATAAAGGCAAGAGGGAGAGGAGGGGAGAAAGGGAATATGTCTGTAGCTATGAAAAGCAAAACACGGCCCCATCTCTTTCTCTGCCTTGTGTAGATGGAGACAGGTGGTCAGCAGCTTCGGCCACTTGGCAGTCTTGCCCAGAACTGTAACACAGAAGAGGAATATGATTAGAGCTGTTAGCAGAAGCTTGTCTGATCAGTTGTTCCCAGAATGTCTGTACTCTCTTAGGACAGTGAACCATAGCCCCCTCCCACACACACACACACACACACACACACACACACACTCACTCCACACTTTGATTCTTAGCTTGACAGAGAGGATATCAAAGAAAAGAAGCAAAGATATATATAGCTATTGTTTTATTTTTAAAGGTGAAATAGGACATCTAGATTTCTTTTTCCAAGGGAGGATGAATTGAACAATTTGCAAAACTTCATGGAGAAACATTTCATTTTTTCTTGCAGACGTTTGATTTGAATCATCTGCACACGTGATATCTTTAGGGTAAAATATATGCAAACACCAGTCTTCTAAACTGAGTTGAGCTTAATCATGGGAGCCATTAAATCAGCAGCCCACCCAGAAAACTAATTGAAATCTAATAACTTCCACGAAGTATTGACTGCTTAGTAAGAATAATCATTTTACTTAGAAGGAATAACTTCTAATATATTTGCTTTACTACAAAATTATTTATGTTGTAATTTATCCCAATGACAGTTAAAGTGTCTTGGCAATTTTTGGTTTTTGGAGTTGATTTTTATTCATCCTTAAACTTTATCTTTGATATTTCACATAGAGAATTCTTGTAAAAGGCTTAATACTTAATGCATGGAAATCCTGAGTGATTTTAGAAGAAAATTTGACATTTAATGGAGATAGCAAATCAAATACAATAAATTAAAAGAAATAGCCAGGGAAGCATTTGGCTTCTGAAGTTAAGGATTTTATCATCTCTGCTCTTCTTTCAAATTATTGAGTCTTGTGATTTAATATTAATCAAACTAAATGCATGCTTTATTGACCCAAGGTGCTCATTTTAAAATATAGCATTTGTACACTTAGAGCAAAGATTAGAATTTTACTCCAAGGCTGAATTTAGTAACAGAGCGCCCACTCAGGAGCCTTAATTCTCATCTTGGTACAGCAGGGGATAACCATATTGAGGGAAGGGCTTCCCTGCTGGCTCAGTAGTAAGAACATGCCTGTCAATGCAGGAGACACAGGTTTGATCCCTGGGTCAGGAAGATTCCCTGGAGAAGGAAATGGCAACCCACTCCGGTATTCTTGCCTGGAGAATCCCATGGACAGAGGAGCCTGGTGGGCTACAGTCCGTGAAGTTACAAAGAGTCAGATATGACTGAACACACATGCATTTTGAGGAAGAAACCCTTTATACTCTTTCTTTAAACAACAGAGCTTCCTTGCAATACAATTAAAACTAATTCAAATAACTACTTGATTCTAATAAATTTACTTTTGAGCAGAAATAAATATATGCTGGCTGACCACTTGGATGACAGTTATTTTTATTAAAACAGTTAAAATTATATCTCCAGTTAAAGTGAGAAACTTTAAATTATTCTTGGAAAGCCAGTGTAGGCACTTTACTGTCGTAGCAAGGATTACCATTTCCAACAGCATCTGAATTACTGTTTGATTTTTAAAGCATATTATTACCTCTGGGAATGTTGTTTTATAAATGCCACTTTATCCCTGCCTCAATCTTTATTTTAAATTTCTTTTTAATTTAAAAGATCTTTTTGGCCATACCACGAGGCTTGGGGGGTCTTAGGGTCCCAACCGGCGATTGAACCCTGGCCCCACCAGTGAAAGTGCAGAGTGCCAAGCACTGGACCACTAAGAAATCCCCTGCCTCAACCTTGAGAATTGAGTTGTCCAATTGTGTGCTTTCCCTGGTGGCTCAGAGGTTAACTGTCTGCCCGCAATGCAGGAGACCTGGGTTCGATCCCTGGGTTGGGAAGATCACCTGGAGAAGAAAATGGCAACCCACTCCAGTGTTCTTGCCTGGAGAATCCCATGGACAGAGGAGCCTGGTGGGCTACAGTCCACGGGGTCGCAAAGAGTCGGACACGACTGAGTGACTTCACTCACTCACTCTGTCCAGTTGTGTAGACTCTAGTCGTATTTGGCTATTGAAATTTAAATGCAGATTAATTAATTAAAGTTAGATATTGAAAGTCCCGTCTCCAGTATTCAGCAGCCACGTGTGGCGGATGGCCGCCGGGTGGGACCTTCTAGATCTGCGGTGTCCCTCTGTTTCTCAAAGTTCTTTGGGAAAGCAGAGCTTCGGATTATTCAGTTTCTCCAGGGCAGAGACTGGACTTCACTTGGAACGCTCATCGCCCAGCCCTGCCCTTGGCCCCTAGTAAGCACAGTATCCTTCACAGCGGCATGGGCTCTGCGGACTTCACTACTTACTGGCAGACTCAGTTTCCCTTTTGTAATGAAGGTGATGTCTGCCTAACAGTTGTTCTAATGGCTGAGTGAGATCTTTCGTGGCTTGAAATCTAAAGGACAGGAAGGGGTCTTTGTGCACTAGCCGCTATTGTTACTGCAATTGTTTGTAAAACTTATTTGGTGAAAGAATGGACGAGTCCAGAAATATCCCCAACCCCCAAATACACATAAAATCTTCCAATTTTCTGTTATTTTTCTCTTTTTATTCTAAAAAATAAAAAAACAAATATTCAAAACTAAGTAATTGGGGTGGACATACAATAGAAAAAATAGTGTTTATTTGTGATATTTTACTACCTGATTCATTTCAAAGTTAAATAATTCCACTAAAGAAAAATATAAAAATACTAGAATAGTAATTATAAAATAAATGGCCCTCTTCCCCTCCCTTTCCCATCAGACACGATCATTTTAGTTTTTTTGTTTTTGTTTTCAATGTATAAGCTAAAACATAGCTTGTGTATGCTCAAAGTAAAATTTCTTATTCTATTCCTTTCACTAAACCATTCTATTATTAGAATTGTTCTACATTATTAGGAAAAAAATAATTTATTCATTTACAGTAGAAATGGACATTTTTGTGACAAATGCTAGGTACAGTTTTGGACACTTTTAAAATATATTATTGTATGAAGGTAAAATATTTTGAAAAATGAAATATATGGTATCTACTTAACTTTTTAAGTCTATGGGATTGCAGAGTTGGACATGACTGAGTGACTAACCCTTTCAATTTTCTCACTTAATTTTTTAATGAATATTTATATTATTTTTAGATTATTTTAGAGAGGAACATTACTCTTAAAGAACTTTTAATCTACAATTGTAAGAGCAAGTAGCCAACAGAGTCCTTACTAATTTATTTTCAGTTTGAATCCAATAGGAAAAGTCCTTACTTGGATAAAACAAAGCAGCAACCCATGACAAAGATGTCAAGAAAAAAGACCCATCCATTATCGTATTGCAGAATAACTAGATCACTGAAATTCAGGTGTGATTTCACAATAGAGAAAAAAAAATCTGTTAAAATCCAGAATCACCTATAAATATATTGTCGAAGCATATTGGATATAAAAATCTCTAATCCACTAATATTTCAGGGATACTACTAAGAACAGTGAATTTTTATGCTAATTAAATTACTGCTGTTCAAAGTGTGACATTTTAAAACACCTGTTTAGTGTATTTGTTATGTTGAAAATGTAAAAATAACACTTTAATGTAGAGCGTCTACAAGCCATCCATATGCCTGAGTGTCCATATGGCATTATAAATTTTAAAAAGCATTCCTTTCATATTGGAGAAAGAGATTTTTCATTAACTCCCAAGAGACCACTTGTTTAGTGACTGTTGTTGTTTCACCAGACCGTATGAGAGTCCCTTAATGCACAATTATGATATACTCTATTGATTGCAGAAGCCACGACCCACTTGGAATTAATCTCCATCTTTCTCTTATAACCATATGGATTTATTAATCTTAGCCACCTTCTTTTGTATTGCTGACATTGAAATATGTAAATGACAAGTAACCACATTTCCAAGGGTTCTTTTTTAAGAAGGTAGCATAGCATTCCCCTGGAAATTAACCGCAATGTTGAAGTTGATATATATTAGGCCTAAACAATCTACAGTTGTTTTGTAGCTACCAAGGCAATGGCAGCCCACTCCAGTCCTCTTGCCTGGAAAATCCCATGGATGGACAAGCCTGGTGGGCTGCAGTCCATGGGGTCGTGAAGAGTCGGACACGACTGAGTGACTTCACTTTCACTTTTCACTTTCATGTATTGGAGAAGGAAATGGCAACCCACTCCAGTGTTCTTGCCTGGAGAATCCCAGGGACGGGGAAGCCTGGTGGGCTGCTGTCTATGGGGTCACACAGAGTCGGACACGACTGAAGCGACTTAGCAGCAGCAGCAGCAGCAAACACATCTATAAGACTAACAAGTAAACATGAATAGTTTAATGGTTTATGAGAAATACATGGTAACCATGGTTTGGAGAGTTAAAATTTTATAATTTTTCACTACAGTTTTTCTAAAGATATATTTTTTGTCTTTCCTAATTACTGTGAAGTAACATTTAAAAGGTTTCTCTTTCTGGCTGCTTTAATATTTTTTCAATGTATAAGAACAGAATAAATGATCCACCTGGAATACTACAAGTGTATATTAGAATGCACCTCTTTTCTCCTTGTGTCTTTCACTTGTTGATTTCTTCCTATGTGGTTGTCTAGTCCCAGAACACGAATAAGGTACCCTTGATGCAGTTGAGAAGCAGGTGGCAGCTTAAGGAAGTTTCACTGTGCATCTAAGAAGCGTTTTGAGAGCAGTGAAACCAGGGTTGATGGGAACACTTTGGTTGGGTACATGACCCCTGAGGCCAGAGACAGTGACCTCAAAGAGATGACTCCTGAACTAAGTCCTGAAAGAATAGGATCCTGCAGGGCAAGGGCAAGGTGGAAGAGGAGGTGGGGAGCTGCTGATCGTCCACTGGCTGAGGTCCAGAGAAGGAGGCAGCTGTCATGCAGAGATGCTGGGGTAGAGAGGAATCAAGCCAGGCTACCAGGCTTTCCCTGGTAGCTCAGTTGGTAAAGAATCCACCTGCAATGCAGGAGACCAAGCTTCCATCCCTGGGTGGGGGAAATCCCCTGGAGAAGGAAATGGCAACCCACTCCAATATTCTTGCCTGGAGAATCTCATGGAGAGAGGAGCCTGGCAGGCTACAGTCCATGGGGTCGCAAAGGGACACGACTTAGAGACTAAACCACCACCACCAGGCTTTGAAGAGCAGCCAGCTGAATTTAGGTACCAGTCTCTGGATTTGAGAAGCCTTCAGAATGTGTGCAGCGAAGGCTTCTAGTGGTCAGTTTTGCCCGATGGGAAAGTAGCTGGATATTGGCCCTGAGGTGAGCCGTGACTGCTGACCCTTCTTCTCCAGTGACACACTTCTAGCCCATGTCCATTCCAGGGAGACTGTGGTCTATGTCAGGAAGCTCATCAGTATTCAGAAATCGAAGACTGCTTTGAGGGCTTGCGGCTCACAGAAATATTTGAACTATTCAGGATTTCAATATTGTAAAGCAAAAACTTAAGTAAAGGTGGTTTTGTGTCTACCATGACAGACCAGGAGAGCTTCTTTAGATGGAAAAAGCCCTTCCTGATGGCCCTTGAACGACCTCATGAAATCTTCTAATTAAAGATTAATGCACTGAGAAAGGGTGGTTAAAAGTGGGCAAACTAGACGGGTAGGATTTAGGATGTGGACACCGAGAGGAAGACAAAAGTGTAGAGACCTACACAGATGCAGAGAATGGACGTGTAGACACAGCAAGGCGAGGAGGGGCGGGAGCGAACGGAGAAAGTAGCACTAATGTGTATACACTGCCGTGTGTGAGACAGACGGCTAGTGGGCAGCTGCTGTGTAACCCAGGGAGCCCAGCCTGGCGCTCTGTGATGACCTAGAGGGATGGGATGGTGGAGGGGAAGGAGGCTGTGTATGTATATGCTTCACACGTACATGAAGGAGTGTGTATACTTACGGCTGATTCCCATTGTTGTACGGCAGAACCCCTCACAGCATTTAAAGCAATGTTCCTCTAATTAAAAATAAACAAAACCTTATGTGAAATCCGCACCCCCCAGAAAAGCAGGACTTGAATCATATCTTGAAATGTTGGTGTCTAAATTAAAGTAAAATACGCACATTTAGCAACCATCATCAACATCATTACCTTGGATAAAATTGTTAGGCATATTTTGTGCATACAGATCACATTGATCAACAGTAGTTAATATAGACCTATAACTGTCAAGATTTATTTAGGATATTGTTCAGTGATTTAGAAGTTTATAATAGATTAAAAACAAGAAAAACCATGGATGATATAACAAGAGAGGAGAATCATTTCCTACAGATATTCTGTAATTTCTTTGAAAAGGCTATACATTGTTTGCCAGCATTCCACAGTTTAGGCATAAAAAACCCAGCAACTTTATTTTTGTGTTTTGTTTCTTCCAAGATATTCTGAGATCTACAGTATTAAGGACATCACCTCTAGTTGCCTCCAAATGGCAGGGACTGCAAATAATGGAAACTGTGTTTCAAAATTGAAAAAGACAGACGTCTCTGCTTGAGGCTGAATAATGCTGCAGTTTAATCCACGGGAAGAACTCTTTCCCACACAGAGAGCAAATTGTAGGGACAGTTAGAATATCAAGAAGAGTTTGCTGTGATGCTTTTCTACTTTGATTACTTCAGTTCCTGTTACCTTTCTTAACCATTTAGAGATCAGCATGTGCCCTTACAGGAATGATAAACTTGTACAAGATTTGCATAATAAATCCCAAGAGTTTCTTCTCCCAAATCTGTACAAGGAAAAATGTTTTATTTTTATATGCTGCATCCATACAGACAAACAAACAAACTGCCAGGCATTTAGCTCCTGCACGGTAGTCATTCAACCAACCCCCATCATTTGAAATATTACCTTTGTTAGAATTTCTCTGGGGGTCCCAAATTGGATGCTTGAGTAAGATACACCAATACACTAATGCCAAGCTCAAGAAGCCTACATGTATTGGCAATTTTACCTTCAAAATGTCCTTATCCTATGACTCTACAGGGAAGTATTAGGACCAAAATGTCCTCTTTTGGTACAAATGCTCAATAAGAGAGTTGATCACTCATTTTGAACTTTTTGTATTATTCTCAGGGGCAATGAATGAATGTTTGTTCCATTTTAATCAGAAACATCCTTATATTTTCTCCAGGTAAATGGAGAAATTATAGATTCTAGCAGTCAGAGTCATTATCTCTTTTTCATATCAAGTCCCCAGTCAGAACAGATCAAGTAACATACTGTACAGGAATACTGGATAGGAAACGAGTAAATAAAATGCACTGGGGCAAAGACCTGTAGAAAAGGTTCAGGGGGCAAATGTCAGAGTCACTTAAGGAAAACTTTGATGGGAGAAATACTAGACTTTCCCAAGAAAACAATACACAAATGAGACCCAAAAGGGTATGCAGAAATTAGCCAGGAGGAAAGAGAACAGAAAGTTTTCCAGAAATAGAAAATCCTAATAAAAAAGACTCAAGTATCTAAAGTGAAATATGGTGCAATGAGGGAATTCAGAAGAGTTAGTTTAGCTGGGCATGAGATTTCAGGGGAGAGCCTGGGAGGTCAGCAGGAGCTGAACCTGCACTGTAATTGTAAAAGAAGATAGGAAAAAAGTGTGCACAGGCCACAGAGAACGTGGGGTCTGGGTGAGGAAGCCAGCAGTGAGGTGGGAGCTGATGATGCCCGCACAGATGGAACCCAAAGGAAGAGAGAGTGGGCCACAGAAGACTAGGAAGGCCCGTGACTGCAGACCTCTCGGGCAAACCAATATGGTTTCGTCCAATAACAGCTTCTAAAGCTTTCCAGCTAATTCACAACTGTAGGTAATGGAGGAGAGGGAAAATTGAGAGATGGTATAATTTTAAAACAACTTCATTGAGGTAATTGTGTATTAAAAAGTGTATAATCTGTTAAGTTTTAACACACGTGCACACCTATGAAACCACCATCACAGTCAAGATAATGAACATTTCCTCCACCTCCACATGTTCACTCATTCCCATCTGTAATCTCTTCATCCTAGGAGTTCCTCCCTTCTCATAGCAACCACTGATGCTTTTTGTCAACCCTATAGATTGCTTCGTGGGGCTTCCCAGGTGGCCGCCTGCCAATGCAGGAGACCTAAGAGGCAAGGGTTGGATCCCTGGGTCGGGAGAACCCCCTGGAGGAGGGCATGGCAGCCCACTCCAGTCCTCCTGCCTGGAGAATCCCATGGACAGAGGAGCCTGGCGGGCTACCGGCCATAGCATCACACAGAGTCGGACACGACTGAGTGAGCACATAGATTGCTTTGCCCTTCCTAAAATTTTATGTGATAGTATATATATATTTTTTTGGCCTGGCTTCTTACACTCTGAATAATTATATAATTATATTGAGATATATGTTGCTTTCATTTAATCGCTCAGTTGTGTCCATGTCTTGCTACCCCATGGACTGTATGTATCCCACCAGGCTGCTCTCTCCATGGAATTTCCCAGCAAGAGAACTGGAGTGGGTTGCCGTTTCCTCCTCCAGGGGGTCTTCCCAACCCAGGGATCAAATCTGCACCTCCTGGATTGGCAGGCATATTCTTTACCACTGAGCCACCAGGGAAATATATGTCACTGGTGGTATTATTAAGATTATCCATATTGTAACATGTGTTAATAGTCCACACCTCTTTATTCATCCCATTTATATCACAGTCTGTTATCCATTTACCTGTTGGTGGACATTTAGGTCAATCCCTGTTTGAGGATATTAAAAATAAAACTATTATGAGTATTCATGTATAAATTTTTAGGAATATGTGCTTTAATATCTGTTGAGTAAATACTTCGGAATGGAATAGCTGGTTGTATGGTAAACATTTTAACTTTTTAAGAAACTACCAAACTTTTTTCAGACCCAGTTGTACTATTTTACATTGTCATCAGCAGCATATGGGATGCCAGTTCTCTACATCTTTGTCAACACTTAGTATGGTGGATTAAATTTTAGCTATTCTAGTCGGTGTGTGGCAGTGCCCATTATATTTTTAAGTTGCATTTACCTAATAACTAATGATGGTAAGCATCTTTTCATGTGCTTATTTTCCATCATTATATCTTCTGTGAAAAAGTAGCCTTTCAAATATTTTGTCATTTTTTAATGGCGTTGTTAAATTATTGACTTTTGAGTCATTTCTACATTCTAGTTACATGTTCCTTATTAGATTTATAAAAATATTTTCTCTCAGTGTATGGCTTATCTTTTTAGTTTTCTTAAGCGAAGTTTTCTTTAGTTTTCAGGGAGAAGCTGTTTTAAATCTGATGAGGTCCAATTCATTAATTTGTTCTTTTGCTGTGGCTCATGCTTTTGGTGTTATAGCTAAGAAATCTTTGACTAAGCCAAGATGACAAGTTTTTTTTCTCCTTTTTTTCTTTTAGAAATTTTATAGATTAAAGGTTTATGTTTAGGTCTGTTATCTATTTTGTGCTCATTGGTATGGATCAAAGTTTATTTGCATATGGATATCAAGTATTTCAGCACCATTTGTTGAATAGGCTATTCTTCCTCAACTAAATTGCCTTTATATCTTTGTCAGAAAGCAGTTTCCTACACATGTGAGTGTCCATGTGAACTTTCTACCTCATTTCATTGATCTATTGTCTATCTTACACCGAAACCATAGCATCTTGATCGACTTTATTGTAAGTCTTGAAGGCAGAAGTGTTTGTTATGCAAATTTGTTCTTTTATTAAAATATTTTACCTATTTTGATACTTTGCATTTTCATGTAAACTTTAGAATCAATTATCAATTCTTCACCAAAAAAAAAAAAAAACAAAAAAAAGCTAGTGGAGATTTTCACTGGGATTGTTTTGAATCCATAGATTAATTTGGGTAAAATTGACATCCTCACCATATCATTTCTCTTTACTCACATAAAAGGTATATAATTCCATTTATTAAGATACTCTTTAAGTAATCAAGTAATATTTTAATGTCTTTGTGCACTAATTCTAATGTGTCAATTGTAGCTTCATTTATTATGGACTGTGTTTTCCGGCTTGTTTACATGCCTGATCATCTTTGTCTGGATGGCCGATATTGTGAATTTTAAGATAGTTTTGTATTTCTGTAAATATTCTTCAGAGTTTTTTTCCTGGCGTGCCATCAATTTATTTGGAAATATTTTGATCCTTCTTTATCTTGAGTTTATGATTTGTCAGATGGGTTCTAGTTAGTTCTAGCTAGTTGCATGGCCTAAGACCAGTTGTTCCCCATTACTAGGGTTGCTCCAGTCTGGATGATGCAGACAGACACGGGTCCATCGTCCTCTCGGACGGCTCTTTCCTTTGGTAGTTTCCTCCACCCATGGGCTGACCCACTCACAGATGAACACCCAAGGGGACCCTCCAGTGTCCCCTCTCAAAGCAGTTCTCCCTTCTCTGGAACTCCATTCTGAGAACTCTGCGTCTGTGCTCTCCCCAAACTTTCAGCTGCATCTTGATTCAAGAAGTCATGTGGTTTCCACATGGATTTCCCTTCCCGAGTTTCACCTTGTAGCTCTCCAGGCAGCCAGCTCAGCCGCCAGTAGGGCCACCTAACTGGGGACCATTTCTCAGGGGTCACTACCTTACACTACTCGATATATTCAGTTCCGTTCAGTCCAGTCACTCAGTGCTGTCCGACTCTTTGCGACCCCATGAATCGCAGCACGCCAGGCCTCCCTGTCCATCACCAACTCCTGGAGTTCACTCAAACTCACCTCCATCGAGTCTGTGATGCCATCCAGCCATCTCATCCTCGGTCGTCCCCTTCTCCTCCTGCCCCCAATCCCTCCCAGCATCAGGGTCTTTTCCAATGAGTCAACTCTTCACATGAGGTGGCCAAAGTACTGGAGCTTCAGCTTTAGCATCAGTCCTTCCAAAGAAATCCCAGGGCTGATCTCCTTCAGAATGGACTGGTTGGATCTCCTTGCAGTCCAAGGGACTCTCAAGAGTCTTCTCCAACACCACAGTTCAAAAGCATCAATTCTTCGGCACTCAGCCTTCTTCACAGTCCAACTCTCACATCCATACATGACCACAGGAAAAACCATATATTATGTTATGTCTTGAAAAACATTATTTTTAGTTTATTTTGTGTGTTTTTTTTTCAAAATGGAGGATATATCTGGTCCCTGTTACTCCCTCTTGACCAAGAGCAGAAGTGTGAGAGCATATGATTTGATTAAATTAGTAGATATGAATAAATTGATAGCCATAGAAGTAAGCTGTTAGAAAAAGTCAATCCTATGAAGGGAGCTTTATAACAATCCCAAATGGACAGGGAGGCCTGGTGTGCTGTGATTCATGGGGTCTCAAAGAGGCGGACACGACTGAGCGACTAAACTGAAAGAGAAATCAACAAAACCAGAAAGTTTCAAAGGTCTTTTGTCTTGTTCTTCCTTAACCTGTCTGCTCCTTTGGGCATAATTCAACACTTTCTTCTCCTCTTGGTTCTGATTTGAATTACAGTATTTTTTTAATTATAGTATTTGAATTAAGTATTTTTAAGAAGTAATGTGCAGTTAAACTATGGAAAGTGTGACACAAATTGATAAGAAAAATCAGAGGTTCAGAGTAAACCTCATTTCAGGGGACTTCTGATACACTGTTGAAGAGCACAGGCTTTGGAGTCTGAGGGACCCTCTACATTGACTTTTTTGCCTGAAGGTGAAAATGTTAGTTGGTCAGACTTGTTCAGCTCTTTGTGACCCAAATACCTGCTAGGCTCGCCTGTCCACAGGATTCTCCAGGCAAGAATACTGGAATGGGTAGCCATTCCCTTCTCCAGGGGATCTTCCCCACCCAGGGATAGAACCCAGGTCACCTGCATTACAGGCAGATTCTTTACCATATAAGCCACCAGGGAAACCCTTAAATTTACCCACGTAACAAGTCAACCCCAGTTCTGACTTCTGGAAAGTTTAGTTACCTCCAAGCTCTG
The DNA here is from genome assembly GCA_006408695.1 of Aepyceros melampus. Taxonomy (NCBI): domain Eukaryota; kingdom Metazoa; phylum Chordata; class Mammalia; order Artiodactyla; family Bovidae; genus Aepyceros; species Aepyceros melampus. The sequence continues at coordinate 92,490 of SJXQ01007930.1, read as the reverse complement.
TTATTTCCTAGCTCCGTGGCATTGTCAAGTTATTCAGCCTGTGTAAGTCCCTGGTACTTTCTCAGTACATCAGGTATAATCACAGAGTTGTGAGAGCTAAATGGGATACTGAAATTAAATGACTAACACACTGCCAATCACACAGGAAATGCTCAACATAAAAATATACCATGTTCCTAAACTGGGGTGCATTGTACCAACTGTGCTCTCTTAGATAAACTGAGTCTAGTCATCCTCCATAAGCACTTGTTTCAATGGATCAGTAATGATCTTTAGTTGACTTGTATACTATTTTGATGTGTTTGTTGTTTAATCCCTCAAAAAATTTCAAGTTTTTTGATATATAAGACCCACTGCACTATTAGACCTTTGTCTCTACACGTAGTTGCATCGGTGTGATTGTTTTCTGTTGTGTTTTTTGCATGCTGCTGTTTAAAATTTTAAATATGTAGACCTTTAAATGTACATTTGAAATAGGGCATTATTTTTATTTTTTTATTGAAGTATAGCTGATTTACAATGTTGTGTTAGTTTAAGGTGTATAGCACAGTGTTTCAGATGTATATTCTTTTTTGGATTCTTTTCCCTTATCAGTTCAGTTCAGTCGCTCGTGGTGTCCGACTCTTTGAGACCCCATGAATCGCAGCACGCCAGGCCTCCCTGTCCATCACCAACTCCCAGAGTTCACTCAGACTCACGCCCACTGAGTCAGTGATGCCATCCAGCCATCTCATCCTCTGTCGTCCCCTTTTCCTCCTGCCCTCAATCCCTCCCAGCATCAGAGTCTTTTCCAATGAGTCAACTCTTCGCATGAGGTGGCCAAAGGACTGGAGCTTCAGCTTCAGCATCATTACAAAATATTGTGTGCATTTCCTTGTACTATACAGTAGGTCCTTGTTTTATATACAATGACATTCTTATTTTAATTGATTTGTTAATTCAGTGGTGATTAATTTAATTTCATTTAATTAATCTCACAGTAGAAGCTTTGGTTAGATTTTTTTTTAATCTTTAAACTTTTCATTTATTTTATATTGAGCTATAGCCAATTAACAGTGTTGTGGTAGTTTCAGGTAAACAGTGAAGGGATTCAGTCATACATATACATGTATTGATTCTTCCCCAGAACCTCTTTCATCTAGGTTGGTACATAACACTGAGTAGAGTCCCATGTGCTATACAATAAGCCATTGTTGGTTATCCACTTTGAATGTAGCAGTGTGTACATGACCTTCCCAAACTCCCCAGTTATCCCTTTCCCACTGGCAACCATAAGTTTGTTTTTCTAAGTCTGTGATTCATTTAATTAGTTTAATTGTGATTAATTTGATTAGTCTCATGGTAGAAGCTTTGGTTGGATTTTGACCTATGTTAATATGTTTTATGATGAAACAGGTGCCTTGCTAAATTTTGGTCATGAGATTATAACATAACAGATGAACAGAATATACTTGAAACATCTTACAAGGGTAGTTCATGGAGAATGAACCTATAGTTGTAGAATTTAGGGGGTGGGGAATAATGAAAATGAAAAATAAAAATGTGAAATAGTCTACATAAACAGGGATCCTCTCATGGAAAACTGTACTGCAGTTAGAAAATGCCAAAGATTGATTTTCAATAATTGTCCCCTTTGTTGTTTAATTAAAGTGCATTCTCAGTTTAAAGGTCACCGTGGGTTGAGTTTTTCTAGATAATGGTCAGTGAGACTGTGATTGGAAACAGCTGTTGAACCTATCTTTGGCTTCAAAGATCAGGGAAGAGAGGAGAAACCATGCTGATCCTGCTATTTGGTCATGAGGGGCATGAACTGTATTTTACATACAGCCAGTGAAGAGCATTAAGTTAACCAACAGCAAAGATGAAGGGTGTTGAAGCTGGAGAGGGATTGGCCAGGTTTAGATTTGAACCTTTTGTTGTGGGAGACCACATCCTACAGTGCATTCGATGATGGCACTGGCTTTCCTCTCAGAAGGGGAGCGTCAGGAAACATGAAGAAGCTCTGATGCTTAACATTCAGGTGAGGTGCTGTACCCGCTGGAGAACTGCTCATGCTGCCAAGTTTGAAATACTGCAGTAGGATTCGCTCGTGCACTGTTACTTAGGAAACAACAGGCCATTTGATACTGAGCCACATGAAGGAAGAGCTCAAGATCCCTTAAGATTCTGTGTAGTGTAGGTGATCCTGAGCTGCTCGCACACCCACACACTGAGGTCAGGGGAGCTGCACTGTGTGCCCTGAGTACTGCCTTCATGTATGCCATCAGGCACTTGCTGCTTCAAGACGGGAATGTGGGCCGGACGTGCTGCCTTTACTTACAGACATGCTGTCCAGATGCGCAGTTCTACCCACAAAACAGTAGCAGGTTGGGCAAGCGGATGCTTAGAATTGAGACCGAGCAAGCATGCAAACAGGGCTTCCCTGATAGCCCAGCCAGTGAGTAATCCGCCTGCAATGCAGGAGCCCCGGTTAGAGAAGGGACAGGCTCCCCACTCCAGTATCCTTGGGCGTCCCTTGTGGCTCAGCTGGTAAAGAATCTGCCTGCAATGCAGGAGACCTGGGTTTGATCCCTGGGTTGGGAAGATCCCCTGGAAAAGGGAAAGGCTACCCACTCCGGTATTCTGGCCTGGAGAGTTCCATGAACTGTATGGAAGGGGTCCATTGGGTCAAAAAGAGTAGGACATGACTGAGCGACTTTCGCTTTCAAGCGTATGCACATTTTGTTTTCTTAACGTAAAAATCACACACACACACACACACACACACACACACAGTGTCTTCACATGCGTAGCAGTAATTAGCTAAATTTAACACACATGTTCATATCTCTATCTTGTGTATTTGAAATACTCTTTAAAATAAATAAAAATTTCATAGCAAAGTGTAACCACATATTTTGAAATACACTGGTTAGGAAATCTGTTCACAATAAAGTACAAACTATACTGGAACTAGAAAGGCCAATGGTATCTTGCAAGATGACCACTGAATATGTGTTATTATCAAATACCCTCTAGAACTTTGTATAAGGAGGTAAGAATGCCCTGAGATTTAGGTGTGGGTGTCTTTTTTTTTCATTGTTATATCCTTGAGAAAAGTGAAAGTGAAAGTCATTTAGTTGTTTCTGACTCTTCGCTACCCTATGGACTGTACAGTCCATGGAATTCTCCAGGCCTGAACACTGGAATGGGCAGCCTTTTGCTTCCAACCCAGTGAACCCCGGTCTCCCACATTGCAAGTGGATTCTTTACCAGCTGAGTCACAAGGGAAGCCCATCATATTCTTAGGTGTATTAAACTGAACATTTGGAATATTGAAATTTGCGATGGTAACACTATTTTTACATTTTCCTGGGGCTTTTAAATAAATTGCATGGGACTCAACAGTTCTGAACTCAGTTCACTGAACTGAGTTTAGCTCAGTAGGATAGAAACTTCCCAATAGCCTACTCAGATATTTAGGCCAGGAAAAATAGATAACCACCCCTAAAATATACTGAGGATCAAAGGCCCTGAAGGATGTGCTTTCTTCACCTTGGGGGAGAAAATGATACTCTAAAAGTGTGCACTGTTTTACTTCTTCTAAGCCCTGTGTAGTCATTCCCGTGGGACTGCCTCACGCTGCCCTCTTCCGCGCTCTAGCCTCACAGTCATGTAGCTCTGCCTCTTTTCTTATGATGAAAGAGAGATACACAGGATGCTTCTGGATGATCTCCACAGATATGAAGATAACCTACTTTAAAATACACCCATTTAAGGAAGTTCTGCAACCTCTCTCTATCACCCATTCAAGCATGTCATCAGAAAGGCATTTCTGATTAACTATTTGTTTGAAATTGATCTCTCTGTGAGTTAAACCTTCTCTTTTCTTACTTTATCTTTTATAGAAGTGAAGGAATCTAGTCACTGTTTTCTATCTTGTTTACCTAAACTCTCATGGTTGGCTGTATCATTCCTGCTTTCCCTTCCAGAGACTAATCTCCTGTCTAGCTCTCTCCTGCCTCTCATCTCCTCTCTAGCGGCCACGTCTATGGAGAGATTTCACAGTTGCAGGAGAAGATCTCCTATTCTACAATCCCAAAATTGTTTTCAAAATTCCTTTCAAAGCAGTGAAAGCTTTTCATTCCATGGAGTGTTGAGCCTCAAAATGCAGTGCTTCTGAATGTGGTAAGCAGGTGAACTTACATTCAATTCCATGGTGAGGTGCGACCCTTCCCTTTGGATTGGGGGAGGCCTTGAAGACCTAAGAGGGTGGTGAGCAGGTCCACCAAGAAGTGGGCAAAGAGCAGGAAAGCATTTAGTAGGGAAAATAATCCCATGTATCCTGGACTGATCCTTATTAGATCAAAACAATATCAGGACTTTTTCTTATTCTTTGTTTTAGAGACACAGCCCTGATTTCAGGTATTTGGACTTTCCAGCATGTTCCACCACCGTGCCCATGCTACCCTTTGACCTTCTCAATTCCTTGTTTAATCAACGGAGGCAGGGCCTTGCTTTTCGAATCTATCCTCCCTTGTCAGAGGTGATAGCAGTCATTAGGTGGGACAGGGGGCTGGGGACACATTCAGAAGGCCACCTTGGCCTCTGACTAACCCAAGGGTTCTCAAACTTCACTGCCTATTAAAATCCTGGGGAGCATTTTTCAAAGGCACTGATGCCTGGTCCCACCCAAGGAGAACTGAAAGTGACTTCTGAGGTCAGGCCAGGTCACTTGTGTGGTAGGAAAACTCCCAGGAGACTCTGATGCACAGTGACATTGACCTTGAGTGAGTGCAGGGTGCCCCCATTTCACACTCAGAGCACATCTGCTCGAAATGTCTCCTTAGGTTGCGCTGAAATCTGCACCTCTTTCCCTGATACTGGCCAACAGGCAGCCCCATAGCCACACGACACACCTGAGCATGTGAAATGTAGCTCCTCTTTCTGAGAACAATCGATCTGTGGGACACCAGGAAAGGGACTGGAAAGTCACACGTTCCTCTGGTTCTTAGCCAAAACCAAGGACTGGAATGGGATGGACATGGCATGTCTTAGGAATTTCTTATTTAAGGAAAGGAAATAAGACCATTCTTTTTTACAGGTAAAATTTTTCAAAGAAAAAAACAATCCGTGATGACGTTTCTCAAATGGAGAAGGTCCAAGTTGGTTCACAGTGTGTAGGTGCCAATTATACATTATATGCCTAATTGCCTTTGCAACAATAGAGGGCATTTATGTTACGTACATTTACCCCAATTAAACATAAAATAGGGCCAAATTACGTGAAGTGCATCTCATTCGTATTTCACTGCTCTGATCTTTCTGAAGTCAGATTCATGACATAATTGATTTGCTGTGATCATGGTTACTCCATAATTCATCCTCAAAAGCTTTTTTGTTGTTGAAACTTTAATCCAGTGTTATAAACTACACTTATGCAATGAATAAGGTGGTAGACAGAGAATATTAAAAGTCCTCTGTAATCTTTTTGCATTTTATTAAAAGCAAAGAGACTTTCAGATACACCCTGATTCTCAGCACTGTGTTGTAGAGAGCACTCAAGGTAGCACTATTGGGTTTGGGCATTTTCTTTCCCTTTTCTTTTCTGTCTTTTGAGGATGTCCTTCACAGACATGCCAGGATTTGTACAAGGATTTCTAGGCTTCTCCATCAGCTGTTAGTGCCTGTAGCTAATCTAACTGTGATACATGGTAAATATTTTCCCTTACAGAAGGGCTAGAACTATTTCTGTGTATTGATTGAGCACATTAGGCTAATATTTATCCATTTGAAACCTTGGGAATTGGCTTTACATCATTTAATTTAATATCTATGCACCAATTATAAGAAGTAATTAGATATAAGTATTTCCAAAAAATTAAGTCTGCAGTAGAAAGCCTATCATAAGTGGTTCAGTGATTATTAACTTAAGGAAAGCATGAGTTGTTTATAATACTTATTAATTTTAAAAGACATGTGTTTTTTCCAATATTAGAAATAAATGGGAGGGTTTATAAGACTTCATTTCCAGTTTATTTTGAAGGCTACAGCTATAGCCTCCAGAATTCCTATTGTTGATCATAATTCAGTGTAACTTTTACCAAAGATAGAGAATTTTGAGTGTGTTTTTCCCCTGAGAATTTGAATACAAAACGGTGCTGGAAACTTGCTATTTTTGTTATTTAGTCAGCCTATATTAAACTTTCACCTGAAAGAGTGACTAAGTGACTTATATTATTTTCCCTTTAAAAATGAAACCTCTTCAGATAAAATATCTCCTCTCCTATAAGAAATGGAGGAAGAAATAAGCCATTGATGGTTTAGATAATGAAGAAGAGAGAAAAGAAATCTATCTTTAAAAAAAATGATGTTGGTATTGTTCTGTGAAGGACACATTTAAAATGATATTATAATTGATTTTCAATAATCCTTAAAAATCCTTAGGACTGGTTTTCATTGTTTTTTTGGTTCTTCTTTAAATTATCTTTATATGTTGATATTTATGTGTTTTTCAAATTCTAAAAACTTAGCATCTATTTTTCTTACCAGAAAAATATTTTCATATAATCAGAATGTATAATCTTTAAAATCAAGGAAAAAAATTTACCAAGATTGCTAAAGCCAATTTCACCTGAAAACATTTAGTGATTGTACCCACTTTACTTACAGAAACTTCTCATCCTATAGTCATTAAGATGAAAAGATTTTCTTCTAAAACGATATTCACAATTTTCCCTCACAAAGATCCCTAGGAAGACCAGAATGTCAAAGCCTTCCAAATATATATATATATATATATATATATATATATATATATATATCTTAAACCATTGCCTGTTTATTGTTTTTGGCTCTTCCTTGATCTCCTTCAAGTTTTGGAGTTAAGGAGAGGAACATGTGCTGATTTTAGCAACAGAGTAATTATCTGTACATTGCTCATTTGATGGGTGATTATAGTCTGGAGGTTTAATTTTGCTTTTTTGAGTGTTTCTTTAGAATCTTAGTCTGTAAAAGGAAATTGTTTTTGTGTTTTTACTATGTTTTCTCCTTCTCTGTACTTATTTTAAGACTCAAGTTCCTCTAGTTATTTTTTCCCTTAGAGCAATATTTTCATCTTAAAGTCGTACTCCCACAAGTTTGAGCATCTCCCATACATTAGAGGCAAATCTGGCTTTAGCACTTGCCTTTCAAATCCCACACCAATACCCAAGTTCCTCTAGCATCTTTGTTTCCCTTTTCCTTTATGGGACGTTGCCTATTGACATGGAGAGAGGCAAAACATAGAGAATAAAAGTCTAGCACAAATTCAGGATAATCCATAAATTGGCAGACTCCAAAAATCTTGTGTTTAGTGTGCAATGACAGTCAGAACTTCATTATTCATGGATTCTGCATTTGCATATTTGCCTATTCACTAATGGACTTCCCTGGTGGTCAGATGGTAAAGCATCTGCCTATAATGCAGGAGACTCAGGTTTGATCCCTGGGTTGGGGAGATCCTCTGGAGAAGAAAATGGCAACCCACTCCAGTACTCTTGCCTGGAAAATCCCATGGACAGAGGAGCCTGGTCGGCTACAGTCCATGGGGTCGCAAAGAGTCAGACACAACTGAACGACTTTACTTACTTACTTACTATTCACTAAAATTTATTTTAACCCCAAAATCAGCCCCTGTGGTGCTCCATGGACGTCTGAGATACCCCGAGAGTGGAGGAAATTTGAGCCATAGGTAGAGCCCATTCTCTGCTCAGGTTGTAAGATGGTGACACTGCCCTCTGGTTTCAGCTCTCAGACTGTAAAATGTGGGTTTTTCACAGTCTATTTAGTGCCACACTTTTCACATTTTTGTGCTTCTTGATGGTGACTTTTCTATTTATTTTTTTAAATCTAAATTGATTTACTTTAGTTAGAGGCTAATTACTTTACAATATTGTGGTGGTTTTGCCATATATTGACATGAAAAAAATCTGCCATGGGTGTACATGTGTTCCCCATCCTGAACCCCCTCCCACCTCCCTCCCCATCCCATCCCTCTGGGTCATCCCAGTGCAGCAGCTCTGAGCATTCTGTATCATGCATCAAACCAGGGCTGGCGATTCATTTCACATATGATAATTTACATGTTTCAGTGCTATTCTCTCAGATCATCCCACCCTCGCCCTCTCCCACAGAGTCCAAAAGACTGTTCTATACATCTGTGTCTCCTTTGCTGTCTCGTATACAGGGTTATCATTACCATCTTACTAAATTCCATATATATGCATTATAGTATACTGTGGAAAAGTTGGCTTAAAGCTCGACATTCAGAAAACTAAGATCATGGCATCCGGTCCCATCACTTCATGGGAAGTAGATGGGGAAACAGTGGAAACAGTGGCTGATTTTATGTTTGGGGTCTCCAAAATCACTGCAGATGCTGATTGCAGCCATGAAATTAAAAGACCCTTACTCCTTGGAAGGAAAGTTATGACCAACTTAGAGAGCATATTAAAAAGCAGAGACATTACTTTGCCGATAAAGGTCCATCTAGTCAAGGCTATGGTTTTTCTAGTGGTCATGTATGGATGTAAAAGTTGAACTGTGAAGAAAGCTGAGTGCTGAAGAATTGATGCTTTTGAACTGTGGTGTTGGAGAAGACTCTTGAGAGTCCCTTGGACTGCAAGGAGATCCAACCAGTCCATTCTGAAGGAGATCAGGCCTGGGTGTTCATTGGAAGGACTGATGCTAAAGCTGAAACTCCTGTACTTTGGCCACCTCATGTGAATTGTTGACTCATTGGAAGAGACTCTGATGCTGGGAGGGATTGAGGGCAGGAGGAGAAGGGACAACAGAGGATAAGATGGCTGGATGGCATCACCGACTCGATGGACATGAGTTTGAGTGCACTCTGGGTATTGGTGGTGGACAGGGAGGCCTGGTTTGCTGCGATTCATGGAGTCGCAAAGAGTCGGACACGACTGTGCAACTGAACTGAACTGAACTGATACTGTATTGGTGTTTTTCTTTCTGACTTACTCTGTATAATAGGCTCCAGTTTCATCCACCTCATTAGAACTGATTCAATTGTGTTCTTTTTAATGGCTGAGTAATATTCCATTGTGTATATGTACCACAGCTTTCTTATCCATTTGTCTGCTGATGGACATCTGGGTTGCTTCCAAGTCCTGGCTATTGTAAACAGTGCTGCGATGAACACTAGGGTACACGTGTCTCTTTCAGTTCTGGTTTCCTCGGTGTGTATGCCCAGCAGTGGGATTGCTGGGTCATAAGGCAGTTCTATTTCCAGTTTTTTAAGGAATCTGCACACTGTTCTCCATAGTGGCTGTACTAGTTTGCATTCCCACCAACAGTGTAAGAGGGTTCCCTTTTCTCCATACCCTGTCCAGCATTTACTGCTTGTAGACTTTTGACTTTGCTATCTAAAATGGCCCCAAAGCATAGCATGGGCTTCCCAGAAGGCTCAGTGATAAAGGACCCACCTGCCAATGCAGGAGACACAAGAGACACGGGCTCGATCCCTGGATCAGGAAGATCCCCTGGAGAAGGAAATGGCAACCCACTCCTGTGTTTTTGTCTGGAGAATCCCATGGACAGAGGAGCCTGGTGGGCTGCAGTTCATGGACTCACAAGAGTTGGACATGAGCTACTGACTAAACAGCACCGAAGCATAGCACTGTAGGGCCTTCCAGTGTCTCTAAGCAGAGGCGGACTGCGGCGTGCTTGGGGAAGCTCCACTAGGTCGGAGTCACACTGCTGTTGACCGTGCCCTCGTTGTTATAAATCAACAACTTGAGTGGAATCGGGTGAGCAGAAACACACACAAACAAGGTTATGTATCAACTGAGGATGAAAATGTAGAGAGACCAGAGGCTCACAGAACCTAACTTGCTGTTTCCCCCGGGGAACAATGCTCCGGTGTTTGCTCATTGAGTGATACAATGACTTTATGGAACATAATTGCTGCAAATGGGAGAATCAGCTGATGCAAGAGTATGTCACATCGTACAGTGTTGTTTTGAAAGTGGGCTTTTAAATCAAAACATAATGTCTAGATTTATAATTTAAATGCACCAGACTTCTTCTTTCAAAGGATAGTATGGTTAAAGTTTTTGCAAACTAAATATTTACTCCTAATTCTTCATACCTTTTCTGCACATGCAAATTTTCACTCATCAAGTTTCTTCAAACATAGTCGACATATGTTAATTGCACTCAGGTAGCCTGGAACCATTTTTAGTGTAGGCTTCAGAATTACTCTACAGGACTCAAAAATCCAGACTCAGAAAAGCCCATTCCCTGTGTCAAGTAATTGCTTTTCCTAGATATTGATTATGTTGCTTACAGCCCCAGTCTTTCTTGACCCTCAGTTTCAGAAAGAAAAAAAAACATATATTAGAAAACAGAAGTTATGGATTAAGGGTATCTGACAGAAGGGAGAGCTGGTCCTACCACGAGGTCTGGAAAACCTGGAGGAGGATGACCACAAAAGCCAATCCTGAAGAAACAACTCAGGCCCAAGAGGTTGTTCATTTAGTCATGGAGCTAAGAGTCAGATGTGACTTAGGAAGTCAACAACAAAGCAGCCGAGCTCAAAAGTGAGAGATTAGGGTCAGAGACTGCGAAGCGTCTGGCTGGTAGAGTAAACTGCAGCTTTATCAGGTCCCCAGGTAAGGCAGTTACTAGTGAAACAAGTTAGGCATGGATCTAGAACCATGAGCTCCAAGCATCTTCCAGGTTCTTCTTCTTATAAGGATGCTGGGGGGTGCCCATAAAGGAGCCTGGACTCTTGACATTAGGAAAGGATAAAGCAAAGTGAAGTCACTCAGTCGTGTTCGACTCTTTGCGACCCCATGGCCTGTAGCCAACCGGCTCCTCCATCCATGGGATTTTCCAGGCAAGGGTACTAGAGTGGGTTGCCATTTCCTTCTCCAGAGGATCTTCCTGGCCCAGGGATGGAGCCCAGGTCTCCCATATTGCAGGCAGATGCTTTACCATCTGAGCCACCGGGGAAGCCTCTAGGGTTGGGCTCAAATCCCGCATCCGGCTCCACTGTAGACCCCTACAAGTTCCACTGCACACCAGCACGCTCCTTTTGACTTGGGGGTAAGGGAAGCCTATGGCAGTGCCTCCCATGCCAGGACAGCCCTCTCTAAGTGGACCGGCCAAGAGGCAGCAGGAGACAGTCCGCTGGAAGCAGAGGCACCAAGTGCTCCTGACGTCATCTTTCAGGATATATTTTCTAGTCTAATCATGTGGCTGCACAGGGAGATTAGAACACGGAATCTCCTCCTCCACTGCAAAATGCATTCTAATTCATCTAATTCTGAGTTAAATCTTTTATTCCTTCCCAGAATTACTTCATCATTAAAAACTCTGATGAATGTTTAAGCAGGTCATGAAAACTCTTCTGTTGCAAGAGCAGAACTTACAGGTTAGCCCCCAGGAAGGCTTTTACTGAGGACACTGCATGCATGACCGGGTGGCAAGCAAACGGACCCACTGTCTCCCACGACCCAGCAGCTTCCTGGCATACACAATAATAATTTTATTTAAAAAGGATTTTGACAGTCCTTGTAGGATGCTGAACAGTCCAGAAATTCATGAATTTGAACTTTTCCTTCACAATTGTTATCTAACTTAGAATGGCTAAGCGAAGGCAAAATTCTCTGTGTTAAGGTTAATCATTAGAAAATAAAAGGGTTAGCGGTGAAACGAATTGGCGTACAGAACATTATAGAAATGGTTGATTAAAACTGATCCAAAACCAATAACTTTTAGGCCCGCCTTGAGGGAATGGGGATCTGGATTCACTTTTTTGTGGACAATTTAATTCTCTCTCTGATGCAAACAAACATCAAGGCAAAACTTAAACACACAATGAATGCACTTAGGGACTGCTGGGAGAGTATGAATTTAATAGAGGAAATCAGGGAGTGCTATATTAAATTTTCTTTGACTGAGAAGAGATTATCTTCAGTCTTTGCACTCAAAGAAATAAAGTTGGGAGGCAATAAGCTTCCAGTCTCCCTTGGAGATCTCAGCCCAGCTCTGCACACCCATCTCCAAATGAATTGGTAATCGTGTGTAGAATTGTTTTCTTGGAAGCGGAAATTCAAACGTCTGGGTCTCTCTCCATTTCTCAAGTCGAACTCTGAGTCACATGCAGGGCCTGCCATCAGCTGCCATGGCCTGGCTTCAGAACTTGACATTCCCGAGAGCGTGGGCCACAGCCCCTCTGAGCCCAGGTGTCTTTCCCGAATAGGTAAGAACAGCAAAACTGTGGATTATTCACTCACTATTTGATTGTCTATTTCACCCACAGAAACATAAATTCTTTGAGTGTGGGTATGTCCATCTAGGACTTCCCAGATGACGCCAGTGGTAAAGAATCCACCTCCCAGTGCCCAAGGCACAAGAGATATGGGTTTGACCCCTGGATTCAAAAGATCCCCTGGAGTAGGAAATGGCAACCCACTCCAGTATTCTTGCCTGGGAAATTCCATGGACAGAGGAGTCAGTTGAGCTGCAGTCCATGGGGTCGCAAAGAGTCAGACACGACTGAGCGACTTAAGCCCTGAGAATGAACATCTAGCTTACTGCTTTTCATTCTAGGTGGTATTTACACCACCTAGAATAGGACCTGCCTATAACAAGAACTCCGTACACACTCACTGCAAGAAAAGTACAGGGCACAGAATCAGAGAAAGTGTTTTTGGTGGCGGCCAACTTGAAGTTTATAAATGAGTGAAATTTATGTTTTAAAAATGTTACAGTTTTCATACTTTAAGTCTTGCCTGCACTTAAAATGGAGAAGGCAATGGCATCCCACTCCGGTACTCTTGCCTGGAAAATCCCATGGACGGAGGAGCCTGGCAGGCTGCAGTCCATGGGGTTGCTAAGAGTCAGACATGCGGAGTGACTTCCCTTTCAATTTTCACTTTCATGCATTGGAGTAGGAAATGACAACCCACTCCAGTGTTCTTGCCTGGAGAATCCTAGGGACTGGGAGCCTGGTGGGCTGCTGTCTATGGGGTCACACAGAATCTGACACAACTGAAGCGACTTAGCAGCAGCAGCACTTAAAAGGTTTAGTAGTGGTTTCTGATGAAAACCATTTTTAGTACTATGTAAGCATGAGCCTCCTGATGAAAGTGAAAGAGGAGAGTAAAAAGCTGGCTTAAAACTCAGCATTCAGAAAACTAAGATCATGGCATCCGGGCCCATCACTTCATGGCAAATAGATAGGGAAACAATGGAACCAGTGACAGACTTTATTTTCTTGGGCTCCAAAATCACTGCAGATGTTGACTGCAGCCATGAAATTAAAAGATGCTTGCTCCTTGGAAGAAAAGCTATGACCAACCTAGACAGCATATTAAAAGCCAGAGACATTACTTTCTGACAAAGGCCTGTCTATTCAAAGCTGTGGTTTTTCCTATGGTCATGTATGGATGTGAGAGTTGGACCATAAAGAAAGCCGAGTGCTGAAGAATTGATGCTTTTGAACTGTGGTGTTGGAGAAGACTCTTGAGAGTCCCTTGGACTACAAGGAGATCAAACCAGTCTATCCTAAAGGAAATCAGTCCTGAATATTCAGTGGAAGGATTGATGTGGAAGCTGAAACTCCAGTACTTTGACCACCTGATGTGAAGAACTGGCTCATTGGAAAATACCCCAATGCTGGGGAAATTTGAAGGCCAGAGGAGAAGGGGACAACAGAAGAAGAGATGGTTGGATGGCATCACAAACTTGATGGACATGAGTTTGAGCAAGCCCCGGGAGTTGGTGATGGACAAGGAGGCCTGGCGTGCTGCAGTCCATGGGGTCGCAAAGAGTCAGACACGATTGAGCGACTGAACTGAACTGAAGCGTGAGAACGTGGGCTTCCCGGTGGCTAGAGGCCAAGAACTCACCTGCCGATGCGGGAGACACAGAGATGCGGGTTCAGTCCGTGGGTCTGTAAGATCCCCTGGAGGAAGGAATAGCAACCCACTCCCGTATTCCTGCCTGGAGAATCCTGTGGACAGAGAATCCTGGTGAGCTACAGTCCATGGGCTCGCAAAGAGACACAACTGAAGCAACTTAGCGTGTACACATGCAAGCTTGAGGACATAGGCTCTTATCATGCTTGTGTCTTGATATGCTCTTGATATACTCTGATGTACTTTGTCATATACTCCCTTCTTGTCCTCTTATCCTCCCCACTTTCCCCTGGGGGAAGGGGAAAATTGCAGTGTCATCTCTTCCTCCAATAGGCAAAGTCTCCCCTAACAAGGGAACGGCAGGCTGGATTCAGCTCCAGGGCTGGAGGCTGCACTCATCAGCAGTTCACTAAGCACCCACGGATGGTGTTTACACACCAGTGCCAGCGTCTGTCTCCTTCATTAAGGAGTCAGCATAGTTCACAGAAAAGCAACGCAGCTCAAACACTAAGACACGTTGTCAAGTGACAGGAAGTCTGGTCGGAGGAGAGAGGAGAACAGCAGCAATAGGTATTAGAAAAAAAATTTTTAGAGATTGAAGAGAAAAGGAAATAAAGTTCACTTTATATTGATTAAAGATATGAATTTAAAAAAATGATGGAAACAAGAGCTAGGGAGAAGCCAAAGGGAAATATATTGTGAAACCATCCTTATTACAATTTTACATTTTACTTTCCTCAGTTGAGCTTCCCAGGTGGTGCTCATGGTAAGGAGCCCAGCGGCCAGTACAGGAGCCGCAAGAGATGCAAGTTCAGTCCCTGGTTTGGGAAGATCCCCTGGAGAAGGAAATGCAGCTCACGGCAGTATTCTTGCCTGGGAAATCTCATGGACAGAGGAGCCTGGCGGGCTACAGTCCTTCGCAAAAACTTGGACAGGACTGAGTAACTGAGCCCACATATAATTAATAATTGAAGTGGGATGCACCTATATACAGATGTTTCCATTGGAAAGCAGACCCCAAGGATATCTGATGCATGACTATATGTCATCAGATCCTAAAGATAGGAAAACATGCCTAGTATATAATTGAAAAAGATATACATTATTTTAATACCTTTGCTTTATTCTTTTATAAATGGTATTGTCCATTCCATTTCTACTACCCAGACATTACTTCTTAACTTAGTTTCATTCAGTGTAACATTTTTTTCTCAATCTCTAGTTATATGCACAGCACAGGAAGAACTATAAGAAACCTCTTTGTTCAGTGAGTTTACTTTGTCCTTGAAGAAATGAGTTAGCAGTAGCTATGGCTCCAAGATCGGGGGCTTGGGCTCCTCCATTCTGGGACACCCAGGTCACGCGAGGTCTTCTTGTATAAGCAGAGAAACATGGCATTTCATTTCCATTGCCATTAATATTTAACAGAAGAGAAGACAAGACGCAGTGGACAAACTGGAAGGTAGTCAAGTGCTCACCAGCTGGACCATCATGGATCCAACATGTGGGAGCCCTGACCCCGGACAGAACAAGCAGGCTGGGCCTTCTCGTCCCAGAACACGTTTGTGGTCTATGAGAAGCATGATCCTTTGTGTGAAGATCATTCCACATGGGAAGTGGGGAGGACTAGTGGCTCTTACCGCCAGATGAAGTAAAAGAGTTTGCTGAGTGAAATACCAGCAAAACCATCAAAATTATACATGTTTTGATAGAAAGAAAAAACAAGCAAACAAGAGTTTTCCCATTGTCTCCAGCAGACAATGAGATTATGTTTCCACCAGCCTTGAGAATGAACTGATTTCAATTCCCAAAGGGTTCTGATCCCTAATGAAGAAATTTTAACTCAATTGCTAATCAGCTAGATGCAGATATAATAAAGTGATGCTTGGTCCTTCTGTTCTGAAAAGAAATTCATTTCTCAGTTGTTTAATGATGACTTGAAATCTGCAAAGTGCTGCACAGGAATAGCTGGTATTTTTCATAAAAGCATTTTCTATGACTCAAATCAGAAACCTTGTTGAAATAATTATGGTTTTGTCACTGAAACTTTTATTTCCAAATTATCTCATTTTTTGGAAAATGTTTTATAGATCTAGAAATCTGTGCTTGGTGTTAAAATGGTGGTTGTTTCCAAGTCATTACTATATACATTTTCCAAATATTGGACATGTTTTTCTTTAATGATATGTATAACAGATTTTATTGGCAGTGAAATAGGTATTACACAAAGCTTTGGATATAACATTGTGACTATTACGACTTCTGTCATGTGACAGATTTCTTGGCCAATTGGGAAGAAAGTCTGACTGTTGGTCATTGATTGATAGGAGCCAAAAAATGGATTTTCTCCTGTAATAATTTTCTACTGTTTTCTCCAAGTGGACATATTCTTAAACACTCTTAGACCAATTTCAACAATTATCTAATATCTTATATCTAACATCTTTTTTCCTAAGAGGAATGAGAAAATTTTAGTTATTTGAATATATACTTTTAAAAACTACTTTCAAATATATTCTTATTTTTATACTTATATGAGAGTCCCCATGCCAGCACTGGCAGTCCAGTCTCTTCCTTTTACCATTTGTTTTTATGTGGGTAATTCAGGGATCTTAAGTTGAAATGAAGGAGTTGTGTCTCCTTGGCACTTTCTCATTTGAGTCCTATATCCTTTCACTTAAATCATCGCCACTGTCTCCTGGCTGGTGTTTTTGCCCTGACGCATTCTTCCTCTCCACTGCTAGAGACTATCTTTCTAGAATCCCAGACCCTACCAGCCTAAAGCCGCCAATCTAGTCCTGGTACCTCAGTAAGTCAAAAGGTTCAAAGGTCCCGTTTCTTGTCTTGGGGCTGTGTTTCCCAAGTACTGGGCTCCCCTGTGGCTCAGCTGGTAAAGAATCCGCCTGCAATGCAGGAGTCCTGAGTTTGATCCCTGGGTTGGGAAGATCCCCTGGAAAAGGGAAAGGCTACCCACTCCAGTATTCTGACCTGGAGAGGAGAGTCAGACACGACTGAGCGACTTTCACTTTCATTTTCCCAAGTACCTGAGGACAGAGTGACTCCTCGTTAGCCGCACACACCCTGCAGAGTCCCACAGGTTCCACTAGACGGACAAGGCCGGCTCGCCGCCCTGCCCAGCACCCTCGGATGCTGGGATGTCAGAGCCACTTGGAAAGGTGGGAGAGACGGGCTCGGAAAGAAGAGCCGCGTGCTGTCCACTCTGTTCGAGTTGAGTCCACAGGCCGCCTGTTTGGCAGAGGAGGAGGAAACCATTTCTCCCCGCTCTCCTGTGCTGTCTTCCTGCCTGGGGCCCGCGTGGAGGAGGGACTGGAGTTGTCCCCGGGCTGTTCTAAGAGTCCCCGCTTCTCGCGGTTCTTCGCGCCTTCGCTGCTGAGCCCCCTGGAACGCAGCGCCCCTCGCAGGCTCTCCGCCGGGCACGGGGGACCCGCCCCACCAGCACGCCAGCCTCAGCTCCTGCGGGGCCAGTGCGCCCCGCTTGCTGTCCCTAGAAAGCGATGGCGCGCTGCGCCCTGCTCCTTCAGGACACAGACACCGTGCGGAGAGCGCCTGCCCCGTGCCAGGTGTGCCCGGCCAGCCTTCCAGTCATCGGCTTGTCTAGACGCACAGCGGCTTTGCAGGGGACACTGTTTTTCCTTTGGGCCAGCATGGAAACCAAGGCCCCAAGTGGTGAAGGACTTCCCTGGGGGCTCCGGGCCGTCCTGAGCGTCTCTCCGTCCCCTTCTGGCCCACGGAAGGGCAGCCCTTCACGCCGGGCCGCGTGCACTCCTCCCTGCCGGTCTCGCCAGGCCCCCTGCTGCAAAACATGCCTTCTGCGCTCTGCTGTGACTCCCAGTATTTGCAAATGAGAATTTTAAAAGCCAAAGACCCTCTATTTCCCCTGTCACATCACTCCCCTGCATTTAGTACCTGGAGCGCCAGCCTCTCATCTTTCTTCCCTTCTCTTGTCCTCAGGCTTCAGCCTCCAGCTCCTTTTCTGGACCTCAGTCAAGCTCTCTTTCCTCTGTCTCTCCACCATAACCGTGTCCATCCTATAAACACGGTGCCCAGGGGTGACCTGCCTTGGTGTTTTGGCGGGTTCCATTTTAAACCACAATGTGCAAGAAATGCCAAAGTTCTTTATTTCCTTCCAACCAAGTGAGCTCTGACTCCCGGCTGACCCGGGCACGCAGTGTCAAGACTCACAGAGCCCCCACGGGTCCCCAGGAGTCTGGAGGCTTCTGCGGCATTCCAAGCCCACGCGTCCTGGGGTGGTCTGCCCTCCAGCCCCCGAGCTGGCTGGAGCCGCCTTTGCGGCAGCCCCTGAACCTTCCCTTGGACTCTTGCGGGGCCGATCATGGGACGTGACACTCTGGGCCTCTCTCACTTTGGAAGCATCTGCCGTCTATCCTGGCCACTCTCTTCCCCTCAAAGTCCCTGTCTCTGTCCCTTCCGGCTCAGAATTATCCGTGAATTTGGGGTCCCACAAAGAATTGAAAAGTGGTCACTGGTCACGAGCAGCTATGTTTTGTTGAGACCCTACAGAATAAACACCCTCCAAGGCAGGTACAAAGCTGGCCAGCACTGTGGAGGGCGGAAAAGGAAGCTCCAGTGGACAAAGTTGACCTGGTCTGTCCCCTGCCACCAGGCGCAGGTCAGGACGCGAGAGCCCAGTTCCCCAGCCTGGAAGCAGATGGCAGGCAATGGTGACCTGGGCTTCTGATTTTAAAACTGTTGTTGCTCTTTCCAGTCTTTCAGTCATGTCCAACTCTGTGACCCCATGGACTGCAGCACGCCAGGCTTCCCTGTCCTTTAGCATCTCCTGGAGTTTCCTCAAACTCATGTCTGTTGAGTCGGTGATGCCATCCAACCATCTCATCCTCTGTTGCCTCCTGCCCTCAGTCTTTCCCGGCTCCAGATCTTTCCCAGTGAATTGGTTCTTTGCTCTTTTTGAAATAAAATTCATCAAATAGCAATTTAGGAAATTATATGCCTTTTTATCTGTGTTGTCACTTATACACTTAATCACCATTGAAATGAAAGTATTCCTTAAACAATAACTTTCAGAGACAATCAGAAAAAAAATATTTATTTTGACTCTTTAAGAAGTTGCAGTTAAAAGCAAGAGCAATTAAAAGCAAAGATAAACAGTTTTGATGACTCAGAACTTATCTGCCTTTGTGTAGTTCCTTCCAGTGATCACGAGGAAAAACTCCAAGTAATGAATCACATTCAGCGGCTGGCGGGAATCCATCTTTTGACCGCAAGCATATACCCATCTTTAAATGCCTATTGATGGACGCACACAACTTGACTGAGGTCTTGACAGAGAGCAGTCAGGATGAAAGATGTTTCCTCAGTGCTGTAAGAGCTGATGATTTTTTTAAAAGACACTTTTCTAAAACATCATTTTTTAATTCTGTCCTTTTTCTGTTTTGTGACCTCTCCCCCACCTCAGTTTTATTAAAATCTCCATTTTCATTTTGTACATTTCCACAAGGAAGCTTCCCGGTAACTTTTTTTGGGTGAGGGGGTGGTTTCAGCATTAAAAACAAATTATTTCAGGATGTTTTCAGAACCAGAGCAGGGCTTCCCGGAAACCTGAACCAGCCACCAATCAGCCCTGCTTTGTTCCCTGTGGAAGGAAAGTGCTCTTCTGAGAAGGTGACTCCCCTTTGCACTCCAGTCTAAAGACAGCTGAGATGTTAAATTAGCACATGCCATTTTAATACTCACTGTAGCACTCGGCAGCGTGCTCATTGCATTAATCAAAGCGCCACCTTCTTCCATCACTGAAGGGCACCCCTCCTTTAGGCAGCTGCTCCAGGGGATGCTGGGGGTTATCCCAGCAGCAGTAGAACTCAGCTGGCCCAGGGGTGTCACAGCCACACCCCACCTGGTGCTGTGATGATTTACAATCGCCTTGGATAATAGTCCATATGGAGATATTTATTTGTTTATGAAAGCGTGTTAACCTAGCTAGCAATCAGAAAAGGGAACTGTTCAGCAGATTTATTTCCTGTAGTTTACTAGGCCAGCCTAATTCATCATAAATACTGAGTACTCTAATTAAAGCGAGAGGGAAAAGGTTCTTTTACATTCTTTTCGACGCGTCACTGAATTTCCACCTCTTGATCAGAAAAGTTTCTGGAACAACAGGATGTGTCCCTATACTGGCCCCAGCAACAGGGCCAACAGTTTTGACATCATGCCTCTTAACAATAAGCTAGTTCTCAATCGAAAACACTGAAAAACATTTTTTCCTATTTCTGAAAAGGTATGAACCTACAGAAACATATCCCCTCCCCTCTTCCCACCCCCACTGCTTTTGGGGGCTTTTGTATTGTCTGGTGCTCTCTAGGTTAGACTTGAACTCCAACTTGCCGACGAGGAACACAGATGGGAATCACTTCAAAGGCCACTGAGGAGGGGCCGGGAGATGGAACATTCTGACTCTAGCCTGAGAACCGGACTCCCCCTAAGGGTAGCTCGAGGGGTCTGAATCGGGGCACAGCTCTGCTCCTGAGCAAGTGGCAGGGCCTCCTCCTTCAGGCCAATCTTGCAGGCATCTTTAGCAGCCCCATAGACAAGCCTCCACGGAATGTCCTCGCTTTGAAGAGATAGAACCTTGCTTCTCACTGTAGTTGGCCTTTCAGCCTTGACGCCGCTGCAGCTACTTAGAATCACACACCCCAGACCCAAACCCCCCGTGGGCTGGTGCACCTCGAGTCTCGGTCCTGATTCAAGCTGCCAGTGGAGCGATGGCTAGCTGTGTGCTAGGTGTCACTGCAGCAGAGGACGCTGGCATCTGGGGCCGTGTCTGCACGTGTGACACATTTACGTTGTAGGATGTCTGTGTGTTAGTGTGACCAGTCTTCCCTTAGTACCTGACGGGTTCACACTGTAAAAACTTCTATCCAGGGTCACCCATAAGCAAGCGTGTCATAAAATGGGTGTGTTTTCCTTTGTGTACTCCAAGTCTGAAAATTATTTCTTTAAATAAAATCAGGCAACAAAATGGGAAAATGACATTTAAAGGCTTTTCCCCTCAATAAATGCCGTAATTGATGTGAGATCTGGATTCAGAAGCTAGGATGGACTGCCATCCCTAATCACTTTGAAAGCCTTGTTATTAATAGTACCATTATTATAATTGTCCCCACTTTAGCATGAACAAACTGAACCTCAGAAATTAAGCAGTTTACTGACTCACACAGCTAGTAGTGATAAAACCAGGATTAAAACCAGACTTCTTTCTACAGCCTTTGACCTTGAGCACTGTCATAGCCTATGTTTTCTACTGAGAAATTGATTGTTTACATTCCTAACTTTACTGTGGGCATGTAGTTCACTAAGAAAAATACAATTTAATATTGTAATAATTTAAATAATAATTTTGCCTCTTAAAGCAAATAATTCAAATTTCATGATAACAGTAAGGTATCCTGAGAGTTCTAAAACCAATATTTTTTACCGTTACCGTAAATAGCCAAGACCCTTGTGGTATGTCTTTAAAAAAAACTTTGTTTGCCAAATTTCCTTTACTGCAATGGAAAAGCTTTCATTATCTCTCAGAAATAGTTCATGAGATTCAACCCAAGCACCCAAATGTTAGTTAAGCCCAAGATTCAGTAATAACATTTCACTTTCTCCTCTCACTTTCCTGAGGTTGATGGTCACCATTTAGAATTCTTTAAATTTCAATTTTAAGAGAGTTAACATCAGGTTTAAATTTCAATAGACGTTTTCAGTACACTCTTCCGGTACCAGTCGTAGAAGTTTCCATTTAACAGTCTAGAAAGCACTCTTGTCTATACCGGCTCATTTGAATATTGTAGGAATGCTGGCTTCATGCAGCCACTTTACAGGTAAGGAAACCAAGGCTGGGAGGCAGGCAGTGGTTTGTCTTGGATCAGTCAGCTGTGAAGTCAGAAACCTGAGACTCAGTTCTGGCTCATTACATTCCGTATGCTTGCTCTTCGTGATATCAGATGGGGGTATCGTTAGATAGCTGCATCTTTCTTAAAACCCCTTCCCCCTGCCCATCTTCCCCACTATACACTTCTCCAATGCCAAGTTTCATTGGAGAGAGTTTTGTTTTGTTTTTCCCTCTTCTACATCAACCCACTTTTCCAGATCAGAAGAGACATCATCCAGTTGTATTCCCTCTGTTTCCTGAGTAACTCACATGAGTTGTGCTAGTCAGGTTACATCTTTTGATCTGGGTGAAAAATACCTTAATGAAAGGAATCTGGGGCATTTTATGACTTGCAGAGTTGCAAGAACTGATGCAAAATAGAGCACAGGAGCCAAACCAAATATATATTCATTAAGGGAAATTTGCAATTTTAGTGAGCAGAGAGGTTTTGTGCGCTCTGCTCAAACATGATAAAGGACTGGAGATTACTTTAGCATCATTTCAGACAAAACTACTTAAAATACTAATTACACCACCGAGGGTCTTTTCATTCTCTGTAGTCTGACAGAGCCAATATTTTTCCTGGAATGTCCTTTCCTGGTTGTGTCCCATTCCATCCTTTAGAATTTGGTTACCAAATCTTATAGTGATACCCTGAGTGAAGCCAAATCACGAAACTTTTAGAACAGGTCAGTTTTTTTTCCTGAGCCTGCCACTCCGGGGCAGGGATTGGCAAACTTTTGCTATAAGGAGCCAAACAGTAAATATTTTGGACTTTGCGGGACATATGGTCTCTGTCCCAACTTCTCAACTGTGCTGTCGCAGTGCATAGGAACCTGAGATGATACTAAGTTAGTGGGTGCCACTGTCTCGAAAAACATGGGAAGGACACTGAAATCTGAATTTCGTATCATTTTTACTTGTCATGAAATAGTATTCTTTTAATTTTTTTCGTCAAACATTTTAAAAAATTAAAACCATTCTTAGCTGTTGGGCTGACTTGCTGACCTCTGTAGTAAGGCGTTATAGGTAGTCTTGGAAATGGCCAGTCAGGAACTGCTACCTAGGAACTTTCTGTATCTTCAAATATTGATTTCTTGAGCTCCAGGTTACAGCTCAGATCTATGAAGCAATGATCCGTGATTTCAAAGAAAATTTTAAAATCCTTGGTTGAGAAATATCTTTGGATACTCTAATAGTACCTATTAGTACTAATAGCTCACACTCTAATAGTATCTGTTAATGCTACTCTAATATATATTCGTGACTTCCCTGGTGGCTCAGACAGTACAGCTCTGCCTACAATGCGGGAGACCAGGTTTCAATCCCTGGGCAGGGAAGATCTCCTGGAGAAGGAAATGGCAACCCACTCCAGTATTCTTGCTTGGAAAATCCCATGGACGGAGGAGCCTGGTAGGCTACAGTCCATGGGGGTTGCAAAGAGTCGGCTACGACTGAGCGACTTCACTTTCACTCTAATAGTATGTATTAATATGTATTGGGGGGCTTTCCTGATGGCTCAGACAGTAAAGAATCTGCCTGCAATGCAGGAGCCCTGGGTTTGATCCCTGGGTCGGGAAGATCCCCAGGAGAAGGGAATGAATGGCAATCCATTCCTGTGTTCTTGCTTGGAAAATTCCATGGACAGAGGAGCCTAGCAGGCTTCAGCCCATGGGGTTGCAAAGAGTCAGACACGACTGAGTAACTAACACTTACTTACTTACTTAAACTTAATAATGTATTTGCAGATACTGTTAGATATTACTACTCCAACACCCTTACTTCTGTTGCGTGACTGAGTGCCCAACTGGGCCAGTAACTCTTCTTTATATCCTGCAGCTCCTGGTGGCAACAGACCATACCCAGACCCTGCAGCCTCAGAAGGTTCTATAGCCCAGGAGAGAAAATGAATTGTTTTGGAATCGTAGTTGCTATTGAGTATTACCTATTTAGGTTCTTAGAGTATTTCTCAGAAGTCACATAATTCAAGAAACCGTGAGCAGAGGATAATTCAAGACTTAAGCAGAGCGCTTGCGAAACATCACTGTGCCCTAAAGCAACATCACGTGACGACCGCAAACACTATCCACATTTCAAACGTGTTTTCAAATTTACTTTTATGGCTAGTCTCCTAGGTGTTTTCAATACATGTAAAACACCATCTTCACAAAAAGGCATCTGTAGGAACTGTAAAACATCTTATGTCTTTATTTTTAAAAGTCCTTTGTAATTCCTTGAGGACATTCTTGTATGGAATATAGAATACAGGTCACGATGCAAGGGGAGAATTAAGTAGAATAGTAGGTTAGGATGTATAGTTGGGAAATATAATAAGAGAGGAAAACGACAAAATGGCCTAGTAAGCAGCAAGCAAGCGTCTAATGGATTGACAAGCAGATGAGGAAGATTAATTCTTGCTGCTCGTTTCCACTGCCCGTGAACCTTGGACACGTCCACCACCAGGAGTAAATTACAGCTTCGCAGTTGTCTTTGCCTTTTCATCAGAGAGACCTATTAAATTGCATGTTTCATAACATGGGTTATTATCCTATCTATAAATGCTGCATTCTGTTATTATCCTAAAGTATGCATGTGTTGCTTTTGTGCAAGGATCTAAGCGCTCCTCTCTCTGTTTCCATGGAGACCACGCCAGGATCTGGTCCTCAACACTCAGATAAGGCCTCCTGTGAGCAGAGTCAGAGGGTAACCTTCAACCATCACAGCTGGGGAGGAATTCAGTCAGACATTTCCTCTGAGACTGTGGGCCACAGATTTTCACAGCCTATAGTTGCATGGCAGAGGGAGGGGGTGTTTAATATTTTCTTTTTGATGTATTGAACACCAGTTACATTCAGGCATTGCGGTAAACTCGGGATTAAAAGGTAACTGAGACATGGCTCCTGCTCTTAAGGAGTATCTGAATCCAGGGGAACAGCCCGGAAGATGAAGCCAGAGCAGACCTCTCTGCAAGTTTAAGACTCGTGTGCCTTCTCCCTCGAGGCCAAGGTCAGTGGAGGTGTGTGCCACCCAGAGCTGCTCGAGAGTAAATCCAGGCAAAATCAGGTGACTGACAGGGGGTCCACAAGTCGCAGCCACCACCTCCTTGCTTCCCTAGGCTCTTCATCATCCTCCCAGTTGGCCTTTGTCCCAGACGGTAGCAGTATGGGACCTCTTCTGCATCAACTGGGGGCAGCAGAAAGTAGCCTTGACTTTAAATATGGTTTTTATTTAATTAAATCTAAGATGCTGTGGAGTATTTTAAGTACCTTTCTGATGTGCCTCTAAGAAGGAAAAGATGCCACCAATTACCATTGTAAGAGGCCATCAACTGATGACACTTCTGATTTCAGAGAGGTTAAAATGTGGGGGGAAAAATGTGTGTCTTAGAACTAATGAAACATGATAATTCTTGGATTAAAGCCTTAAAAATTCTTGGATTAAACCAACTGAAATTAACAGGAAGTATAATGGCAGTACTAATGATTCTTGAGTATAGTAATATAAAATTCACAATGTAATCAATTTATATTTTTTGAGATAACTGGTTATAAAACAGTATGACAAAGCCATTCTCTGATGGCCAGTCCACTATGCTGACTGCTGCGTTCTTCAGATCACATTTATGGCGTATTATGCTAATGTGTGGCTGTCATTCCTACCCATCTCCAAAACCTCCGTCTAAAGGTTGTGTCCCTGGACCCCTTCTCCCCAGTCTTTCTTCTTCTTTGTTATTCACTCTTACTGCCTCATCTACTCATCACTGGTCTACTCACCTATGCCGACATTTCACTACTTTTACCTCTGCTGCTGCTGCTGCTGCTAAGTAGCTTCAGTTGTGTCCAACTCTGTGCGACCCCATAGACGGCAGCCCACCAGGCTCCCCCGTCCCTGGGATTCTCCAGGCAAGAACACTGGAGTGGGTTGCCATTTCCTTCTCCAATGCATGAAAGTGAAAAGGAAAAGTGAAGTTGCTCAGTCGTGTCCGACTCTTAGCGACCCCTGGACTGTAGCTCGCCAGCCTCCCCCGTCCCTGGGACTCTCCAGGCAGAAGTGCTGGAGTGGGTTGCATTCCATAGCGTTTGCTGTTGTTACTGTTTAGTTGCTGATTTGTGTTTCCACTCTTTGTGACCCCAGGGACTTCAGCTCGCCAGCCTCCTCTGTCTCCTGGAGCATAGTTAAATGAAAAGCTTGTTAAAACTAATTACTGTGAAACGAATCAATACATTATTTACAATTGCAGTTTTGTTTAGACATTTACATGACTGTGAAGAGTTGTTTATCTCCTAGCATTAGCATTTTAAAAATGTACCTATGGCTATTTAATGGTGTTGACTTTTTTAAAAAATCAGAATCATAATACACTTATACACTTGGTATATAAATCATTGTCTGCCTCTACGCTTCTTTCGTGAGAAATCAGACTATGCTTCCTAGATGTTAGAATTGCCATTTGTTATTTGTATAACCTGCAGGTTGAATAATCTGTTGGTGTGGTTGATTTTATTTGAGTAAGCATGAGAGCTGAACTCGGCTTGGCCTGATCCATTCGTGGCTGCTCAAACAAAGGAGCTGTGTGGACAGAGCCCAGCAAAGCGGATGTCTTCAGAACTCATGAGGTTTCACCGTAATTTTGAAAACCCATGGGTTATACGGTGGCGTAACAGGAATTTATATAAAAGTTTCTACTAAATCTGACTGAGACAAAAATGTTTCTAAAACACAATGATTGAAGATGGTAGCAGTGATCAAGGTCACTGAGGGATTGAATAGTAACATTAACAGCAGCCTTGTTGATTTCAGTCATTACTTCTCCTCTCTTCTCTTTTCAGTTTGTGATCACTTGCTCCAGAAAGGAAAAAACTGGGAGATATCAAAAGTATAATCCCTTAATATGGTCTCTGAATGACTGCTGGCTTTATGACTTTGCTCTTTCTACTGTTCTTTTTATCAGTGGGCCAGCTCACTTCTCTCTGGTTTACTAAAATTGCAAGCAAGGGAGGAACTAGACTGGCCAGTCAGTCATCCTTGGAATATTGAAAAGGTTAAGTCCATATATAATCCATTCAAGTTATTGATATGTGAAGCATTAAAATGTTGAACAGACTGACTTACAGCATGAACGATAACAGAAACAGGAAGCGCCAGGACGCTGGGTGGTCTTGAAAATGCTGCTGCAGGCTGGCGGGCTGCTGGGCTGTGTGGTCTGAGCTCCTCTAGCCCGTGTGTGCTCAGCCGTGTCCAACTCCCTGTGACCCCATGGACTGCAGCCTGCCAGGCTCCTCTGTCCATGGGATTCTCCAGGCAAGAATACGGGAGTGAACCAGTTGCCATTTGCTTCTCCAGGGATCTCCCTGACCCAGGGATAAAACCTGCGTCTCTAGCTCTTCTGCATTGGTAGGCGGGTTGTTTACCACTGAGCCACCTGGGAACCCCTGAGCTGCTCTCATTTCAGTGCAAAGAACTGTAGCCTCTGCTCCCCAGGAAGGGATGCTATTGGGAGGCATTTTTCTTTTAGACTGGTAGTGTCAGCCTCATCACTATACTTAAAAAGGGAGTGTGCTGATGCTCAATTTTTAGAGATTTATTGAAAACCAGCCAGGTTGTCTTGGTTTATTATGGTTCTGAGAGCAAAACACAAGCCCCTGCATGACAGCTTCCCCTTCTGCTACACCCAGGCACAGTGCAAAATACTGTGATTTGTAACAAGAAATCAATATTTGATCTTTGTCCCCTTCCGGGCACACAGCTCCTAAAGCCCTAGGGGTTTCCCAAATGATAAGAGCTTTGAGAGCATCCTTTGTTAAACAATTGGATCTTTAGTCCAATGTTCCTGAAATAGTTCCAGGGAATAAAGGTGGATGAGTGTCCTTTGATATTCATAACAAGCCCTTTCAACCACACCTGATTTATGTTAATGAGATTATTTTTGGAAAGCCCCTAGAGAACCTCTGTAAGGATGCTGGTTGCCAGGGAAACCAGCCATGGGATCATGTGATTAGATGGTCAGAATTTTCAGTCCAGGGATGATAGAGGGATTCCAGGTTGTGTGACCCACCAAAGGCCAATAATTTAAGCAATTGTGCCTCCATAAAGAAGCCTCTATGAAAAGCCTCAAGTATGGAGTTCTGAGAGCTTCTAGGCTGATGCATGTGGAGGTGCTGGGAGGGCCACTTGCCCAGAAAGGACAGGAAGCTCCGAGCCCCTTTCCCCAGACCTCACCCTGTGAATTTCTCCCATCCTTCTGCTCCTGAATGTATAACCTACTTAGTAAACTGTGTTCCTGAGCTTTGCAAGCTGAATGATTAACCCCAAGGAGGAAGTCCTGGGAACTTCCAGTTTATAACTAGTTGGTCAGAAACACAGGTGACAACCAAGACTTTACTATTGACACCCAAGGTTCAGGAGTGGGGGGGCAGGGTTGATCTATGGGACTGAGCCCTGGATCCGTGGAGGGTTCAAAAGTTGAATTGTGGGACACAGAGTTGGTAGCAGCAGAGCACTGGAGAACTGCTTCTTTTAGGAAAAGCAGCCACACATCTGGGGTCAGAAATGAAGCACTGAAAGCCACAGTAAAGCCTGGAGGACCCAGTTGTTCCCTCACACACAGAGCACCCCTAGTCTACATCGTTACACTCAGAATTAGGTTTCTGCATCTTCAGCAACCAAAATTCCGAGATACCTTAGGAGGAAAAAAAAAAGTCCTGTTCGAAGTTGAATCGTGCCCCCTCAAACACCCGCAAACTTGACTTTATTTGTAGACAGAATCTTTGCAGATGTAGTCAGATTAAGATGAGGTCATCCTGGAGGAGGGCAGGCCCAAATCCATCCAGACTGACGTCCTTAGAAGAGGAGACACAGAGACAGAGAGGAGAGGGCCCCTGAAGGTGGAGCAGAGACCAGAGCGATGCAGCTACAAGCCAAGGACTGCTGGCGACCTCCAGGAGCTAGGAGGGGGGCAGGGAGCAGGTTCTCTCTGACTTTGCAGAAGGAAAGGGCCCTGCCCACCCCTGCCTCTGGGATTTCTGTCCTCTGGAACTGAGAGAGAATGGATTTCTTTTATTGTCAGCCTTCCAGTTTGCAGTTTTCTTGTTAGAAGAACCACAAGAAACTAACCATCTCCCTTCATTTTCTATCCCCTCCCTCAACTCTGGTTTGAGAACTGGCTTGGCCAGACCAGGACATGAATGTGGTCAAGGTGACCCCTACGTGCATAAAAGTTTCATAGTGAAACCCAAGGAATAGTCATTTTGTGAAAGTGGGGCTCCAAGCCCTGCTGGTGATCTGGCTGCAGGAGAGGCTGTCGGGTGCTGACTGGTGTGTGCAGAACAGGTAGGCAAGGAAGCAGACCCATCACTTCACAAGCAATGAAGAGGGGCCACTGTGAGGCTGGGAGGGGGTCTTAGTCACAGACACCCGTCCAGGTGAGAGGGCTGGAGAACACGGAGAGGCGGCCCACTGACCTGCCAATGGAGGTCACAGTCACCACCACAGCTTTCTCCAAACCTTCCTGCTTCTGCCTGCTGAGCCTGGTTCTGGAGCCACACACCTGTCAGTGATTTACTCAGTCCCTATTGCTCATGTTCTGTGTGCCAAGCAGTTATAAGAATAAGTGTTATCCTTACATCAAGGGCTGCTACAGAAGAAGCCGTCACAGCTCTCATTACCAAGGGCCCTCCTTCATAGACTCTTAAAAATTGAAGAGAGAAGATTTACTAAGAGTTGTCAGAGCCTGAGTATGTAAGCAGACAAGAATTCATGAGGCTTCATCTATTAACACATGGTGTGTCCACGTGGTTTACCTTTTGTCAGTCGTCTTTATCAACCTTATAGCATGTCCTGATATAGAAACATGCAGTGACTAACTTATGCTATCTATGGATCATTTTTTCTCGTACTCAATAACTTTGTTCATTATTGTTCGTATTATTAGTAAGTGAGCAATTTTGCAGTATATTTAAAAGCATGTCAGAGCTTTTCTTTCTCTCTCTTTTTAATCTTCAGGTTAGATTTATACCAAGTTTCATGGAATTCTGACTTTTGAAAATGAAATTGAAATTGTCAGTTGTACTGATGCCTCTTTTTGTGTAAATGACAAACCTGGTTTCTTTAAAACAAAGGGTCTTATTTCTGGGCTAAAAGTCTTGGTTGAAAGATAGGACAATATTGATGCATTTTAATAAGTGTCTGCATATGTAATACCAAAGATTTATTCCCAGCTGAATGAGCAGGACTTATAACTGTGAGATGCATGGAAAACTAAGGCTAATGAATTAGGTCAGAATAAATTAAGAAGATGTAAATCAAATTCAAAAATTTCCATAAGCAATTTGTATTACACTTACTCATACATTCATACAGGAAGCAGTAGGTGCCCATAACACTTATGAAGAAACCCTAACACCATACTTAACAGTATTTGATTCTCTGCACTGGGGCATAAATAAATTGCATGGTTTTTCCTTACTCCCACATTCATTTTCTCTAATTATTGATGTAATACAAAATTTGAGAAATGAAAAAAAGTTTAAATACCTAACATGAATTATCCATGGATTTAACTAACTATTGATATTCCTATGTCATTACTTCTCTTTTTGTTAACTAAAATTTAAAGCATACTACTCATTCAGTCATTGATTTAGCCAACATATGTGGTGTTGGAGAAGACCCTTGAGAGTCCCTTGGACTGCAAGGAGATCAGACCAGTCCATCCTGAAGGAAATAAACCCTAAATATTCATTAGAAGGAGTGATGTTGAAGTTGAAGCTCCCATACATTGGCCACCTGATGGGAAGAGCCAACTCATTGAACAAGACCCTGATGCTGGGAAAGACTGAGGGTAAAAGGAGAAAAGAGTGGCCCAGGATGAGATGTTTAGATGACATCACCAACTCCATGGACATGAACTTGAGCAAAGTCTGGGAGATAGTGAAGGACAGGGAAGCCTAGCGTGCCGCTCTCCATGGGATCATAAAGACTTGGACCTGACTTAGCAACTGAACAACAGCCACATGCCTGGGACCAGGCAAGCTATGAGGGATACCAGGATTAAGAGGATCAGCCCATGAGCACAAGGAGCTCTTAGGTGCTGCCCTTAGGAAACCATCTAATGACGACAGAGAGTTCAGGTAGGGAAGAAAAAAGAAAAATCAACTCAAGTAAGGGAGAGGAGAAAACCTCGCAGGCAGGGCTACGGTGGGAGAGAAGAGGGAAGAGGGGATGAGATGACTGTGCAAAGCTTGTGGACATGCAGACACACCCCTGTCCTACCAGGGACAGCTGGGAAGCCGAGGTCAGAGTGCACAGCGACCAGCGGTTGTATTTTTTATGGCTAACTTTTCCTGATGCTTTTCTCTATGGCAGGTTGAGTTGGGCTTGGAAAAGCTCAGACCAGAAGCCTCCCAGGGGCCCCTTGAGGACTAGGAGCTGCCGTTTCTCTGTGGCCAGACATTCTTTACTGATACTGATCCAAGGAAACAGACATTTTAGCACACACAACAGACGCTGGCCAATGGGGCTCATTCATTGTCTTCTCTCCCTCCCCATAAAATGCAGCACAGAGTAAACTCTGCTTGTTACCCACCTAGCCTGCTCTCTCACAGAAGTTGTGAGCCCTCAGATGATATGCATGGGACACTGCCCCGTGGCTGGCTCAGTCCACAGAGTGGGGAAGCAGGGCTGGTGGTATAAAGAGCGCCAATTATCTGCACCTGATCCTCTCCCAGCAAGATCCTTGGGCCATTTCCAAGTGTATCTGGTGGGATGGGAAAGAGCGTTCCAACTCCTTCAAGGCCGGAATGATGGACCTGTGCTAGCATGCCAAGTACTCTTATATTATTCAAAACAACGAGGGGAGTGTTTTCTTCTTCTTTAAGAAAATCCCAAAATCCCAAAGCACAGAAAATTATAAAGGAAATTTCTGGGAAAGTCAGACTTTTTCAAAGGAAGACTGCTAACTTCACATGCAGTCTTTCTTTGTCACAATGTCACATTGATCTCCTCAGTCTCTTACTTAAATTCAATAACTGTAGACCCCATCTGTTGTTCCTGGAAAAGAAAAAAAGCTCTATGAGAGTGTTGGAAGATTCAAAGACCCTGTGGAGGGTCTCAAAAGAGGCATCATTGCTTGTCCCCCACTTCACAGATGAAAAGACAGATGAAAAGAGGTCACAGGTCTGCTGTTTGATCCCAGCTGGGCAGCTTACTAGCCCTACAGGGATCAAACCCAAGCAGTCGGAGCATCTCTGCTCCATAGGCTGCCCCGCCCCTGCCCCCTGAGGTGGACCCTAGAGGCAAGAAATTGAATATGCTGCAAGTGGGCCAGAATGGGCAGAAGCCGGGCCTGAGAGAGGAGATAGGGGACCTTTACCTTGCAGAACCGGTGGTAATGCTGCCGGGGGGCTGGCGAAAGGGTGAAGGCGAGGCTGAAGCAGCCTCTTCATTTCACTGTTTCTTGTGATGGATGTTTATGTAAGACTTAATTTGAAGGAAAGTTCTCCCACAAGTTCTGCTCTTGTTGCTGTTGTTAAGTTTATACACCACTGCGTGTGTGCTCAGTCGTGTCTGAGTCTTTGTGACCCCATGGACTGCAGCCCACCAGGCTCCTCTGTCCATGAGATTCTCCAGGCAAGAACACTGGAGTGGGTTGCCATTCCCTTCTCCAGGGGATCTTCTCAGCCCAGGGATTGAACCCAGGTCCCCTGCTTGGCAGGCAGATTCTTTACCCCTGCACCCCCTGGGAAGTACTTAAACATCACTGTTGTAGGTCACATGTCCACTTTGATCTAAAGCGCTAATGAGACCAAATGCCAAGAGACATTTGCTGTAGAAGGGACAGAGCTGGTAACCCAGCAGAGGCTGAGAGAAAGAGGAGTTCCAGATGAGTCTCTGTGTCCAGCCAGAATGTTGATGCTAGCATGAAGAAGCATTAAGGAATATCAAGGCGATCAGATTGGTGAAGGTAGAGGGTGTCAGCTATCTCATGCTTCCATATGGAAATCAATGTCTAGATACCAAACGGTCAAGCAGTCAAGACAACATGAGAGAATCAATGGGGAAACCTCTCCTTCTGAAGAATTGCGCATGTATTTATTTGATCATGGCTGTGCTGGGTCTTCCCTGCTGTGAGGGCCTCTCTCTCGGTGAGGTGAGCAGAGGCTTCTCTTACTAGGCTTTCTCGCTGCAGGGGCTTCTCTGGGCTCAGAATAGGGGGTCTAGGGCACGTGGGCTTCCGCCTTTGCAGCGCTCAGGCGCTGGAGCACAGACTCCTAGTTGATTTCTGCAGCATGTGGGATCCTTCTAGACCAGGGATTGAACCTGTGTCTCCTGCATTGATAGGCAGATTCTTAACCACTGAGCCAGCCGGGAAGCCGGGAAGCCTTTCCTTTTGAAGGTCTACAGATGCAGAGCTCGTGTGGTAGACACATTCAATGCCTCCTTGCATGTCAGTCTCGAGCACCTGGTCTGTCCACCCAGAGAACCTTTTCAGCCTTTTCATCAGCAAAGACAAGCTCATTAGAAACATGAAGTAGTAAAAGTTATTTGCAGCGCTCAGGCGCTGGAGCACAGACTCCTAGTTGATTTCTGCAGCATGTGGGATCCTTCTAGACCAGGGATTGAACCTGTGTCTCCTGCATTGATAGGCAGATTCTTAACCACTGAGCCAGCCGGGAAGCCGGGAAGCCTTTCCTTTTGAAGGTCTACAGATGCAGAGCTCGTGTGGTAGACACATTCAATGCCTCCTTGCATGTCAGTCTCGAGCACCTGGTCTGTCCACCCAGAGAACCTTTTCAGCCTTTTCATCAGCAAAGACAAGCTCACTTAGAAACCTGAAGTAGTAAAGGTTTCTTTGAATATGTTCTCATTGTTTAGAAAGTACATCAGAATATTTCATGGTTATTTAAGTGAACCCTTTTTTTCTAGTTTATGGATTTTAAAGTCATTTTTTGCTTTATTATAATAAACTGAAAGAAATTTTCTTCAACCATTTTACTGAAAGTTTTATTTTAAATTAACTGACTTATTTTAAAACCCAGAAAATTGCCTGTGTTTGGAAAAGATCTGTCTGCCCGTTTATGGACAATCCAGTTTGTAGGTTTTGATGCATGAAAGTTGTCCCGCATGCCTTTGTTTTGACCAGTCACAATGTGATTTTCTACCCCAGGATTTTTTTTTTCCCCATCTAGCTTTGGTGTTAGGCTGTATCTTGAAGGATACTAGCTCTTAGAAGTGGTCGTAACTATAAATAAAGCCACAATTTCTTGAATAGCCTCACTGTACTCAGGCAATAGCCTGGCCATTTAAAAAGCCTGAAAGAAGCCACTTTACTCTCTGTTGACAATTGAAACAAATCAAACATTCTTCACTTAAATGCTGCTTCTACACTGCTTTCCTTTAACTGTCACATCCTCTATTTCTTTTGCTCCGATTATCTCTACCTGAGAAATTTAAACCGTGGCAAGGAGCTGTATCTCTTTTCTTTCTCTGCAAAGACCACATCTGTTGGAACTGCTTGTGGCTCTGCCCCTGCTGGGCTCCTGCGGTTGCTTTAAACAGCCTGTTCAGTGGGTGATGGACCCAGGCCAAGCCAGCCACCCTCCAGCTCCTGAGTGCCATTCCCCCAAGAAGCCTTCTTTCCAGGGGCTGACTTATAGCGGCAGGGGCAGAATTTGTAAGCTGTTTTGAGAGAGGTTTGAGGGTAATGATGGGGTGAACATTGGGAAGACACTGCTGTAGATGGAAAGTGTTGGCATAACTGCTGTAAGCACTACTTTTATTTGATTGTTAAATTTATTGAGGGGGATTAGTTTCCCCCAATAAAAGATGCTTGCTCCTTGGAAGGAAAGCTATGCAAACCCAGAAAGCATATTAAAAAGCAGAGACAACACTTTGCTGACAAAGGTCCATATAGTCAAAGTTTTTCCGGTAATCATATACAGATGTGAGAGTTGGAACATAAAGAAGGCTGAATGCCGAAGAATTGAGGCTTTAGAATTGTGATGCTGAAGAAGACAGCCAGGAGATCAAACCAGACAATTCTAAAGGATATCAATCCTGAATATTCATGGGAAGGATTGATATTGAAGCTGAAGCTGCAATACTTTAACCACCTGATAGGAAGAGCCAACTCATTGGAAAAGACCCTGATGCTGGGAAAGACTGACGGCAAAAGGAAAAGAGGGTGGCAGAAGATGAGATGGTTGATGGCATCACCAACTCAACGGACATGAGTCTGAGCAAACTGCGGGAGACAGTGAAGGACAGGCCTGGTGTGCTAAGTCCATGGAGTCACAAAGAGTCAGACGTGACCGAGAGACTGAACAACAGCAAAGATTAGTGCCCCAGGCTTGACGGGTTTTTCGGAGCCAATTTTCCCCATTCCTAGGCTCTGCTCTGTGCTATTGTTAACCATCCTCTTCTGGGCTGCTTCTCTTCTTCACCACCTGCACTCTCCTTGCAGAGCCAGCCACTGAGAGCTTGCAGTCTCCTAGAAAGGAGGCAGAGAAAGAACAGAGAAAGACCAATTTTAACTCCAGCTAAATACAGTGGAATAGTATTACTTAAAATCATAAATAATGAGTCATTTGCATTTTCATGAAAATTATTACTTTTTAAATACATTAACCCAACTTGAAGATAAGAGCTAATATTTCTGACTCATCTGGAGACAAAACTTGTGTGCCCCGAACATTTTGATGGCAGAACTCTTCGTGCACCCATATGATGCTATTTATACCCTTACTCTATCCCACTACGTATGGATATTCATGTATTTCAGTGCAGATACAATCATGAATTAGATTAGACCTGCTATGCGTGGTACATAATATATGGTACATTCATTGTACTGTGTTCCTAAAATTTGAAAAATTCGAAACCCAGGATTTCAAATAAGGAATTAAAAGCTCCAATACTTTGGCCACCTGAGGCAAAGAGCCGACTCATTGGAAAAGACCCTGATGCTGGGAAAGATTGAAGGCAGGAGGAGAAGGGGATGGCAGAGGATGAGATGGTCAGATGGCATCACCAACTCAGTGGACGTGAGTTTGCACAAACTCTGTGAGTTGGTAATGGACAGGGAAGCCTGGTGTGCTGCAGTCCATGGGGTTAGAGAGTCGGACACGACTTAGCTACTGAACCACAACAACAATGAGCCTGCCTAAGCATCATCCCATTATAGAAGTGCGCAGTGGTTAGGGACTTAGCCAAAGTCCACATCTCGGGGTGGAGCTGGGGTTCAACTCCCAGAGTGCAGGGTGGCCACCCCCCGCCCACCACTGTGTGTTCCTGTCCGCCACCAGCCAGCCCACCCCCTGTTGTTTTAAAACAAACAAAACCACCACCCATCACTTCTCCACAAGCAACAAAACCCACCTCTGTTTCAGTCACTACGGAAGCTACTAGCATGAATTAGAATTAGCAAACGGATTCACATTCTAGTTAATGGGTGAAGTAGCAATCTGCCATCTGGGGTAGCACAAGCCAGAGAGGTATTGTCAGATTAAACTTCATTGCAAAGCAGCGCATTGCTCCTCAGAACTTCTACCGTTTGCATTTTTTTAAAGCTTTCTATTCCAGCTCTTTTGGCTTACTGAAGGGCTTTTTTGGCCAACATTTTCCACTTTCCCTCTGTGCAGCTCTTTCATTATGCTTTCACGTGGAAATGCAATACTTCTGTTTTTTTAAAAACTTATTTGTTTGTACCACATAAGTATGCTCAATACTTAAACTTATCTCTCAGACACTGTTCTAGATGCTGAAGATAAGGCATAAACAATGCAGTGTCTCTGCCCTCATAGCACTCACTTTGGTAGTAAAAATGGACAATACATGAATAAAGAAGTAAATATACAGTAAGTGAGATGGCAAGTGATGTGAGACAAGCTAAAACGATAGGAGGCTGGGCCGTGTAGCGTTGGAGAGAAGCATTCCTGTATTACAATACAGGAATTGTAATTGACAGGAGAGTCATCGCAGAAGGTGTGTATGAGATGATATTTGAGCAGAGATCCAAAGGGGTGAGCAGCCATGGGGGAGGGGATTTCCAGGCTGAGTGAACAGCAAGTGCCAATGTCCTGAGGTAGCAGCAAGCTCTGTGAGTGCTTTGAACAAACAGCAGTGAGTTCAATGTGGCCAGAGTAGAATGTGTGAGAAGATCTGAGAGTGGGCAACCACAGGTGCAGACATGAGATTCAGAGGCGCTTATTGGACCTTATGAGGCTCTCGGCTTGTACTTTAAATGGGGTGAGAAGGAACACAGGGTTCTAAACAAGGAAGTTACATAAGCCTTAAGAGACGACTGTGTTGAGAAGAGTCCATGGATGGAATTCATCTGACCACACAAATCAGCTATTATAATCCACATCAAAGGTGGCAATGGTTCCACCGAGGCAGCAGTGGAGGGGCCGAGGAAGTTTCTGGATACAGTGAGATACCTGCTGTGAGATGAAGAAGAGTCACAGATGGCGCCAGGGCAGCTGGCGCGAGGAACTGGAAGGCTGGGGTGTCGGTCAGTGAGACAGGGAGGCTGTGAGGGGACCAGGTTTGGGTAAAAAGAAAAAAATCTATAGTTTGAGATTTAATTTTTGAGCCGAAATGAGAGGCAAGCAGGTGGATATTCTGAGACCTCTGAATGAGATCAAGCATTGCCATGAGCAGCAAACAGCGGCAGGTACAGGTGTGAAGGATAGATGAAATCCAGAAGGGAGAGAGCCCAGAGTAAAGACGAGGAGGCAGCTGGCGCGAGGAACTGGAAGGCTGGGGTGTCGGTCAGTGAGACAGGGAGGCTGTGAGGGGACCAGGTTTGGGTAAAAAGAAAAAAATCTATAGTTTGAGATTTAATTTTTGAGCCGAAACGAGAGGCAAGCAGGTGGATATTCTGAGACCTCTGAATGAGATCAAGCATTGCCATGAGCAGCAAACAGCGGCAGGTACAGGTGTGAAGGATAGATGAAATCCAGAAGGGAGAGAGCCCAGAGTAAAGACGAGGGCTGAGGCCTGAGCCTGGAGCGCCAGCCGCCTAGGCCTGGGGGGAGAGGAAGAGTCAGCCAAAGTCAGGGGCTGAGCTGGAGAGAGACGGCAAGCCTGAGAAAGTGTGGCCCCTGACCACCTACGATGTGTGTTTTCCTCCTTCCCCAGCCAAACCCTTTTTTGGAAACATCCCGTACCTGTCTGGATGTCCAGCCCACCACTTTTTCCTTGCAGATCCTCAGCCTTTTGTCTTTCACCTTCACAGAAATTCCTTTTAGTTTTAGTGAGCCCCATTTTTCCTTTGAAAGTTTTCTTCTTTATTTTTTTTAGAAGTACCCTCTCCTTTCACGTTCCATAAAGACTGGAATAACCCCCAGCCCTCAGGAATCCTGAGCTGTCGCGGGAGCCTCTGATTCCCCATCTCTTTCTGCTGCTGCTAAGTTGNGTTTATACTATATAATAATGGTTATATTATATATATATATATATATATATATATATATATACATGTTCTTTTTCAGATTCTTTTCCTGAAAGAAAAATAGGTTATCACAGAGTATTGAGTAGAGTTCCCTCTACTATACAGTAGATTCTTGTTGATACCTATTTTATACATACTAATGTTTATATGTCAATCCCACCCTCTTAATTAATACTGTGCACTGTTTATGTGCTTTATATAAATTCTAGAAGAGTCAGCTTGTTAAAGAAGAGTGTGTAGCATTTCGCTGCTTGCAGAATTCATCCTTCAGGACTCTGCGTTTGTGGTAGGTAGCTAGATGCACAGAGAAAGGGTTTGGAAAACGTCTTACTGTTTTTCAGAGCACATTGTTTATTCTCCTTTCTTAAGGACAAATGCATGCCCTTAATTTATGTAAGCCCTGAGATGGAGCCATATAAATATGCAGGATATGCCTTAGGTAGCAGATCGTTCGGGAAGCTGTCGAGGCCAAGTGGAATCGTATCAACAAGTCCTTCAGAGTTCAGTTCTTCTCATCCTTGAAAATGAGTTTAAATTACCTTATTAGCGAATACTGCTCTATGATTCCTGATTGCTCTGCCAAGCAGTGACTACATGGTGTTTCATTAATTACTTCCAGCTATTTATTACATTTTCTTTTAGAGCAAGGTGATTTTATTTGTGGAATCATTTTTCATCACGGAAGAGAATGTCAGTCTCCAAAATAGGTCACATTAATTCTTCACTCACTATACTTTCACTGCTGTTATGGCCCTTGTTGGAAAAGCCACACCCAAATCTGAAAGTGAAATGCAAGTGTTAGTTGCTCAGTCTTGTCTGACTCTTTACAATCCCATTGACTGAGGCCAGCCAGGCTCCTGGTCCATGGGGATTCTCCAAGCAAGAATAGTGGAGTTCAGTTCAGTTCAGTCGCTCAGTCGTGTCCGACTATTTCTGACCCTATGAACAGAGAATGTCAGTCTCCAAAATAGGTCACATTAATTCTTCACTCACTATACTTTCACTGCTGTTATGGCCCTTGTTGGAAAAGCCACACCCAAATCTGAAAGTGAAATGCAAGTGTTAGTTGCTCAGTCTTGTCTGACTCTTTACAATCCCACTGACTGAGGCCAGCCAGGCTCCTGGTCCATGGGGATTCTCCAAGCAAGAATAGTGGAGTTCAGTTCAGTTCAGTCGCTCAGTCGTGTCCGACTATTTCTGACCCTATGAACCACAGCACACCAGGCCTCCCTGTCCATCACCAACTCCCAGAGTTTACTCAAACTCATGTCCATCGAATCAGTGATGCCATCCAACCATCTCAACCTCTGTCATCCCCTTCTCTTTCTGCCATCAATTTTTCCCAGCATCAGGAACTTTGCAAATGAGTCAGCTCTTCGCATCAGGTGGCCCAAGTATTGGAGTTTCAGTTTCAACATCAGTCCTTCCAATGAACACCCAGGACTGATCTCCTTTAAGATGGACTGGTTGGATCTCCTTGCAGTCCAAGGGACTCTCAAGAGTCTTCTCCAACACCACAGTTCAAAAGCATCAATTCATCGGTGCTCAGCTTTCTTTATACTCCAATTCTCACACCTATGCATTATTACTGGAAAATTCATAGCCTTGACTAGATAGAACTTTGTTGGCAAAGTAATGTCTCTGCTTTTGAATATGCTGTCTAGGTTGGTCATAACTTTCCTTCCAAGGAGTAAGCATCATTTAATTTCATAGCTGCAGTCACCATCTGCAGTGACTTTGGAGCCCAAGAAAATAAAGTCTGACACTGTTTCCATTGTTTCCCCATCTATTTCCATGAAGTGATGGGACCAGATGCCATGATCTTAGTTTTCTGAATGTGCAGCTTTAAGCCAACTTTTCACTCTCTTCTTTCACTTTCATCACGAGGCTCTTTAGTTCTTCTTCACTTTCTGCCATATGTGTGGTGTCATCTGATATCTGAGGTTATTGATATTTCTCCCGGCAATCTTGATTCCAGCTTGTGCTTCTTCCAGATCAGCGTTTCTCATGATGTACTCTGCATATAAGTTAAATAAGCAGGGTGACAATATACAGCCTTGACGTACTCCTTTTCCTATTTGAAACCAGTCTGTTGTTTCATGCCCAGTTCTAACTGTTTCTTCCTGACCTGCATACAGGTTTATCAAGTGGCAGGCCAGGTGGTCTGGTATTCTCATCTCTTTCAGAATTTTCCACAGTTTATTGTGATCCACACAGTCAAAGCCTTTGGCATAGTCAGTCAAGCAGAAATAGACGTTTTTCTGGAACTCTCTTGCTTTTTCCATGATCCAGCGGATGTTGGCAATTTGATCTCTGGTTCCTCTGCCTTTTCTAAAACCAGCTTGAATATCTAGAAGCTCACGGTTCACGTATTGCTGAAGCCTAGCTTGGAGAATTTTGAACATTACTTTGCTAGCCTGTGAGATGAGTGCAATTGTGCGGTAGTTTGAGCATTCTTTGGCATTGCCTTTCTTTGGAATTGGAATGAAAACTGACCTTTTCCAGTCCTGTGGCCACTGCTGAGTTTTCCAAATTTGTTGGCATATTGAGTGCAGCACTTTCACAGCATCATCTTGAAATAGCTCCACTGGAATTCCATCACCTCCATTAGCTTTGTTCATAGTGATGCTTCCTAAGGCCCACTTGACCTCACATTCCAGGATGTCTGGCTCTAGGTGAGTGATCACACCATCATGATTATCTGGGTCATGAAGATCTTTTTTGTACAGTTCTTCTGTGTATTTCTTGCCACCTCTTCTTAATATCTTCTGCTTCTGTTAGGTCTCTACCATTTCTGTCCTTTACTGAGCCCATCTTCGCATTAAATGTTCCCTTGGTATCTCTGATTTTCTTGAAGAGATCTCTAGTCTTTCCTATTCTATTGTTTTCCTCTATTTCTTTGCATTGATCCCTGAGGGAGGCTTTCTTATCTTTCCTTGCTATTCTTTGGAACTCTCATTCAAATAGGAATATCTTTCCTTTTCTCCTTCACTTTTTGCTTCTCTTCTTTTCACAGCAATTTGTAAGGCCTCCTCAGGGAGCCATTTGCTTTTTTGCATTTCTTTTTCTTGGGGATGGTCTTGATCCCTATCTCCTATACAACATCACAAACCTCCTATCCGTAGCTCATCAGGCACTCTGTCTATCAGATCTAGTCCGTTAAATCTATTTCTTACTTCCACTGTATAATCATAAGAGCTTTGGTTTAGGTCATATCTGAATGATCTAGTGGTTTTCTCCACTTTCTTCAAGTCTGAATTGGGCAATAAGGAGTTCATGATCTGAGCCACAGTCAACTCCCGGTCTTGTCTTTGCTGGAGTGGGTAGCCATTCTCTTTTCCAGGGGATCTTCCTGACCCAGGGATCAAACCCAGGTCTCCTGAGTTGTAGGCAGAGTCTTTACCATCTGAGCCACCAGGACTTCGGAAGTCACCAGGGCAGCCACAGCCCAATCTACTTAAATTCTAAGCATGCTTCAAGGTCTCCTCAGGTTTTGCCTCAGGGCAGCCTTCTCTCGACCTGCCCACTGCTTTCTGGATTACTAACACCTCAGCTCTCCCGTCCTGGCGCCCCTCAAGGCCTCTGTTAGTGTTCTGGGGACAATGGCACTGAAAACACTGCGGCTGCTGTGTCATCAGTGGCCCGTGGCACACAGTTGAGGACTGAATCACTTGTTGTTTCACACTGTTCACCTCTAAGTCACAAGTGTTCGTCTGGAACATTTAACTAAATTACTAGTTCCTTGGGTACAAACCATCTTTATGATCTACTAACACAGAACTAAAAACACAGTAAATACTGGGTGCATAGAACCCTGGAATTATCCAAGGCACCACTACACACACACACACACACACAGAGTTATGAAGCCTAAAGAAAGTGACTTACACAAAGTTGGTTAAATAGCAACCTCTTAGCAAAAAAGCACTTACCAAGTGCCCACACATGCTCAGTTTTCAGTTAACTAAAGACATCTTATTTGAAACACAGCCAAGTGACAAAAATGTAAAAGATGAATCATAGTCAATGTTAGGGAGAGTGTGGGGAGAAGGCACTTTCATAAACTATGAAGAATTAAAAAAAAAACACATGTAACCTTTTAGAGGGAAATTTGGCAGTCCAAAGTGAATCTACAAGCAGTCATCTTTTCCTTAGATCTTTTAATTTTTTAACTCAAACTGTTCCCATAATAAATAGACTTAGATTACTTTCTAACATTTATATTGTTTTTTACATTTATTAAACATGATGAATCTAATGATCATAAATAAAATATCTCAAAAAGAAACCCCAATAGTACAAACAGGTCTTACATTAATAAGTAAGGCTTTAGACAAAATAAAAATGGTACAGAGTTGCTGTTGAACTTTTGTACATGATTTTTCTTTCTTTCTTTCTTTCTTTTTGGGGAGGGGCCACACAGCAAGGCAAGTGGAATCTTAGTTTCCTGACCAGTGATCAGACCTGTGCCTCCACCCCTGCCCTCCCAGCTTCTGCAGTGGAAACACGGAGCCCCAGCCACTGGATTGCCAGGGGAGTTCCAAAGGATTTTCTCTTATTGGCCTGCATTAGAGCTCTTATATTGAAAATATTGAGACACTACAGCAGATTAAGAGTACAGATGCTGGAACCAGACTGCTTAAGTTCAAGTGGCAGTGTGTCACTTACCAGCTATATGACCTTAGACAGGTGATGTAACCATTCTATGCTTTAATTTTCCTATCTGTAAAGTGAGGGAAATAGTAATAACAACTTAGGACTGTGGTGAGGATTAAATGTGTTCATAAATATACCACTTGGAGTAGTGCTATAAAGTGTTTTGCAAGGGTTTATTTTATTATTATTATCACTACTTACTTAACTCCCATTAGATGCTTGGGGCTGAGAATACAGTGGTAAAAAGCTCATGAAGCTTTTTCCTAATGGATGAAATTGTATAGGTTGTTGAGCAAATGAACAAATACATATATTCTTAAAATCACAACTCTCCTAATAGAAAACTTGGCTGACATGAGAATTAACAAAGGAGGTCCCAGTTGTACGTTACAGATTGGCAGTCATGAAGGATTATCCAAGGACTGGTGGAAAGAAAAACCTTCCAGACATAAATGATGCAGATATGGAAAGGTACATCCAATAAATGAAAAAGACCAGGATGACCCAAGACCAGTGAGTGATGGAAAGAATGTCAGATGAAGCTGGAGAGGTTGGCAGGGGAGAAGAACGTAGAGCCACATGAACCATGTCAGAGATTTGGGACACTGTCTAAATTCACATCAAAGTCAATGAGTTTTCAGCAGGGAAATGACATGATCAAATTTACATCTTAATAAAAATACACTTGGCTAGAAAATTATGTTGAGTTCTTGCATATGTGCCCAAAAACATACGTACAAGAAAATTTCTATACTTGGGAAGAATTCAACCACACATTCTTTTTTATATATTCAGTTCAATTCAGTTGCTCAGTCATGTCCGACTCTTTGCGACCCCATGAATTGCAGCACGCCAGGCCTCCCTGTCCATCACCAACTCCCAGAGTTCACTCAGACTCACGTCCATTGACTCAG
This sequence comes from Aepyceros melampus, assembly GCA_006408695.1. Classification (NCBI taxonomy): domain Eukaryota; kingdom Metazoa; phylum Chordata; class Mammalia; order Artiodactyla; family Bovidae; genus Aepyceros; species Aepyceros melampus. The sequence goes on along the minus strand of SJXQ01007930.1, from coordinate 48,651 downwards.
TGATGCCATCCAGCCATCTCATCCTCGGTCGTCCCCCTCTCCTCCTGCCCCCAATCCCTCCCAGCATCAGAGTCTTTTCCAGTGAGTCAGCTCTTCGCATGAGGTGGCCAAAGTACTGGAGTTTCAGCTTTAGCATCATTCCTTCCATAGAACACCCAGTGCTGATCTCCTTTGGAATGGAGTGGTTGGATTTCCTTGCAGTCCAAGGGACTCTCAGAAATCTTCTCCAACACCACAGTTCAAAAGCATCAGTTCTTTGGTGCTCAGCTTTCTTCACAGTCCAACTCTCACATCCATACATGACCACAAGAAAAACCATAGCCTTGACTAGATGGACCTTCGTTGACAAAGTAATGTCTCTGCTTTTGAATATGCTATCTAGGTTGGTCATAACTTTTCTTCCAAGGAGTGAGCGTCTTTTAATTTCATGGCTAGAACACTGTAAATTGCATTCACATATGAATGTATTTCATACTATACATGACTGTATATATTATACATTTGTACAAATGTATGACAGCACAGGTCTGTACTACACATGGTAGAAGCTGTTCTGGACCAAATCCACTGTGGGAACATTTCCCCCACACCTCAAACAGGAAATTCTTGGAAACCAGGAGGGTGTCAGAGAATCTGACTATTTACCCAAAGATAGCTGGAGAATCCCAGGGATGGGGGAGCCTGGTGGGCTGCCATCTCTGGGGTCACACAGAGTCGGACACGAATGAAGCGACTGAGCAGCAGCAGCAGCAGATTCCACAAGTGAAGAGTTCACCCCTACAAGACCGCACCCAACTCCACCACTTCAGACACTGGTCAAATCTCCACTTCATCTCCTGTCCTTCAACTCTCCCCTTTGTGGGTCTTTAGTGAAGGTTTCACTACACAGCCAGTGCTTTCATCGACTGCATGGGGTACTTAAAGTTCTAACTCTCTAATCGCAGGACTGGTTCTTTGGGTAACCAGCCCCCATTCCTAAGTGCTTTCTGGAAAGTCAACTCATTAACATAGCAAAAAACCTCTTTAAGGGTCTCCTCAGTTAGGAAATTCCCAGGGTTTTAGAAGCTCTGTGCCAGAAACAGGGAGGAAGACTAAATATTTATTATAAATCACATATTCAACATGTGGTAAACCAACTACTATTATTTCATGAATTTATGTTCATTTCACTTCTAGGGACCAACACCTTACCTGTTGACTTCAGAATTAAGAGATGCAACTACACTGTTAAATGATATTCACTGTGCATTGTTTGTAAAGAAAAGAACTATCTATAATCATCCATATTGGGGGGATTGGTAAAACTATAACTACTAAGCAGCTATAAAATGAATATCATAGATGTGTATAGACCAAACTGGAATAGTGTTAAAAATATCAAGGGGGGGAAATAAGCTCTAGGAATATAAAATTAGCAATAAGATTTTTGTGAAATAAAGATTATATATGGATAAATGTATAAAAATATAAACAAACATATTAAAATTTTTTATATATATATAAAAAATATAAACTTTTTTATCCCAATATAAAAGTATACATAGCAAATTATTAACATCACTTACTCCTTTAATAGTAGGGTTAGGGGAACAGTGAGCATTTATTTTTTACTTTAGATGTTTCTGATTGTTTGAATTCTTTATAATGAATATCTGTCCATTTTCATTCAAAAGAAAGTGACAAAGACATAAAAATTAATAAAAGCTTCATTTTAAATCTTTTGAACAGAAGTAATTTATAGCATAATATAGAACTGAAGTGAGACATAGGTGTGAGTGAAGTGAAAAGATTAATCAATGCTATTTATAATTTTTCAAACTGTGGCATATAATTAGGGTATTTCCTGTTAGTTACCGGTAGGCAGAATTAAGGGATCGCAGTCATTATTGATCACGTAATGTAACACACTGTCAGACTGCTGGATGAGCTGGGGGTAGGGGCTGTATCCTACAATGGCTGCCTCTCCCTTCTCTTGGTAATCCTCTACAGCTTCAACATGTTTGTTTTTTTGTTTTTGTTTTTTTTTCTCTGAGGGTAAATGGATATTAATAGACTCTGATCAGACTGAATGTAAGAAATGGCAAGTCTACAAAACAGTATTACTGAGTTGTGTATCCTTTACCTGTTCACAGGTGTCTGAAGAAAATCATGGTACTTCTTAGCATCTGTTGTAATTAGAGGGAATAGCTAATTATGTCTTAGTATCAAGATGGAATCAACAGAGACAAGAAAAGTTAAAGCCATCTAATTCAGCATGATTCATTCCTATGACTTAGCTGAATGATGGGTCTCAAAATACCAGCCTTGCCATTTAACAGTTTGAAGATATTACTCAGAAATTATACCAAAAGAACACTTTGGTATCATTTCAATGAATCCACCACATTATAGACCATTATGCTCTCAGAACACTGATTCTGAGGCTATTTAATAGGTATCACATGTTTTTAAAAGGGGTGGGGGTGAGTTATTGATTAAATAAACTTCAAAAATGCTAGTAATATGAAGTTAAGGAGATTTTAAACTGGGTTTCTCAGAGCCATTAATACAGTGATGTGAATTATGAACCTTTAAGATATTGATATAATAAGTAGTAATGTCCAATTTCAAATTAATTTTCTAGAAAATTTTTCCATTGGTACTATATTAGGAGTATATTAAGAGACAATTATTGTTTTGGAACCATGGACATAGCCCCATGATCACACCTATATTTGGTGCCTTATGCCGTGAAACAAGTTTGGTTGCCTTCATGCTTTAGTCATTTAAAAGGGTTGTATAACCCATTAAAATGAAACGTTGCCATGTTATCATTTTCTCTAAAGAATATTTTTGTTTCTTCATCCTATTATAAAGGTACAGAATATATTAAGTTTAAACTTCAGAGGAAGCCAAGGGATACTGAATTCCTTTGATGTCCCTCCCATTTTTTATCCTGAAGTTTTATCACCAACCTAGACAGCATGTTAAAAAGCAGAGACATTACTTTGCCAACAAAGGTCCGTCTAGTCAAGGCTTTGGTTTTTCCAGTAGTCATGTATGGATGTGAGAGTTGGACTATAAAGAAAGCTGAGCGTCAAAGAATTGACGCTTTTGAACTGTGATGTTGGAGAAGACTCTTGAGAGTCTCTTGGACTGCAAGGAGATCCAACCAGTCCATCCTAAGGGAGATCAGTCCTGGCTGACTCATTTGCAAAGACCCTGATGCTGGGAAAGATTGAGGGCAGGAGGAGAAGGGGACGACAGAGGATGAGATGGTTGGATGGCATCACCGACTCAATTGACATGGGTTTAGGTGCCAACATCCGCTGGATCATGGAAAAAGCAAGAGAGTTCCAGAAAAACATCTATTTCTGCTTGATTAACTATGCCAAAGCCTTTTTACTGTGTGAATCACAGTAAACTGTGGAAAATTCTGAAAGAGATGGGAATACCAGACCACCTAACCTGCCTCTTGAGAAATCTGTATGCAGGTCAGGAAGCAACAGTTAGAACTGGACATGGAACAACAGACTGGTAAAGTAATGCTCAAAATTCTCCAAGCCAGACTTCAGCAATATGTGAACCGTGAACTCCCTGATGTTCAAGCTGGTTTTAGAAAAGGCAGAGGAACCAGAGATCAAATTGCCAACATCCGCTGGATCATGGAAAAAGCAAGAGAGTTCCAGAAAAACATCTATTTCTGCTTTATTGACTATGCCAAAGCCTTTGACTGTGTGGATCACAGTAAACTGTGGAAAATTCTGAAAGAGATGGGAATACCAGACCACCTGACCTGCCTCTTGAGAAATCTGTATGCAGGTCAGGAAGCAACAGTTAGAACTGGACATGGAACAACAGACTGGTTCCAAATAGGAAAAGGAGTACGTCAAGGCTGTATATTGTCACCCTGCTTATTTAACTTATATGCAGAGTACATCATGAGAAATGCTGGACTGGAAGAAACACAAGCTGGAATCAAGATTGCTGGGAGAAATATCAATAATCTCAGATATGCAGATGACACCACCCTTATGGCAGAAAGTGAAGAGGAGCTAAAAAGCCTCTTGTTGAAAGTGAGAGAGGAGAGTGAAAAAGTTGGCTTAAAGCTCAACATTCAGAAAACGAAGATCATGGCATCTGGCCCCATCACTTCATGGGAAATAGATGGGGAAACAGTAGAAACAGTGTCAGACTTTGTTTTTTTGGGCTCCAAAATCACTGCAGATGGTGACTGCAGCCATGAAATTAAAAGGCGCTTACTCCTTGGAAGAAAAGTTATGACCAACCTAGATAGTATATTCAAAAGCAGAGACAATACTTTGCAACTAAGGTCCGTCTAGTCAAGGCTATGGTTTTTCCTGTGGTCATGTATGGATGTGAGAGTTGGACTGTGAAGAAGGCTGAGCGCAGAAGAATTGATGCTTTTGAACTGTGGTGTTGGAGAAGACTCTTGAGAGTCCCTTGGCCTGCAAGGAGGTCCAACCAGTCCATTCTGAGGGAGATCAACCCTGGGATTTCTTTGGAAGGAATGATGCTAAAACTGAAGCTCCAGTACTTTGGCCACCTTATGCGAAGAGTTGACTCATTGGAAAAGACCCTGATGCTGGAGGGATTGGGGGTAGGAGAAGAAAGGGACGACTGAAGATGAGATGGCTGGATGGCATCATGGACTTGATGGACGTGAGTCTGAGTGAACTCCGGGAGTTGGTGATGGACAGGGAGGCCTGGCGTACTGCGATTCATGGGGTCGCAGAGTCGGACATGACTGCACGACTGAACTGAACTGAACTAAACTGATGCCAAAGAACTTACTGTAAATGTCAGTCAGCCATGATCGCTGCACATTGCTCTATCTCAGAAACCTGGATTGTAGTTCAGATGTAGCGATAAAAATAGAAAAAGACTGAAAGCAACATAAACCCCCAGATCTGGACCCAAAGTGCCAAGATTTTCTTACATTAATATCGTATTCTATTTGATAGGCCTTCATTAGTGATTGATAACTCAGTGATGATATCATGTCCCTTTTACCCAGAAGGGCATCCTGAGATAGCATTCCAAGTACCTTCGGAGGCCGACTTTGGTCACCATCTCTTGCCTCGAGTTTTCTTCTGACATTGAGACATTAGTCCTGTCTGCCACCAGCCTGGCTTTCTGGGATATAAATGATCCTGTCCTTAGATATACACGTATAACAAAAGCAGCATTTCCTGCCAAATGTAACGCCACCTCTGTTTCACGCTCTAAGTGATTGAGATGCTTTGGGGTAGATGTGTGCATAAATTAAAACACTGCTCTCTGAAACCCTACCAGTCAGTCAGATTGATGGTGCCACAAGAACAAGTTGACTCAGGGGAGGTTAATAAAATGAGGGATGGAAATGATTTGTAAATTGGTCGGAAAAAAGTTGCCGAGTGTCGCGAATTCTGTGCTTAAAGAAGCATCAAAATGTGCAAACGTGTGATGATGTATGTCTTCATGTATAACCCAGATGACAATGGTGTGGGTTTTATTAAACCTGGATTACATGATGGAGAGACAGATTACCTTCGGCTTCTGTCTGTGGGTCAAAGCTCAGGGCTCTCAGTAAATGTGTATGATTTATAGAAGAAACAGTATTTTGAGACAATACAATCTCTTTTGAGAAGAAACTTTTTGCAGTTTTTAATTTAGGAATGAACTTTAAAAAGGGGCATGGACTTAGGAAGTACTGAGAGCTTTTTCGTTACTGACAAGCTGCCCAGTATCATGGTTGTCCTCTGAGCGAGGCTTACTAACTGTCAGTCCTTCCAGGGCATTTTCATCCTTCTCACAGCCATGGACAGAAAAAGGTCGCTGGGTGAATGTGTATCAGATGAACCCTGACAGCGTCAAAGTGGACGTGCTTGCGTGGCTGGAGAGTGGTACTTCTCCAAGGAGATTCTGCCTAAGAGTCATTTCACAGTCTTGGCAAATGCAGGCCTCTGGGAACCAGCCTGGGGAACTTTCTCAGTAGGAACTCCCTAGTTCCCAACCACCCAGCTCACTCCGCCACACTTGGAGAAATCATTTCAGAGAGTTAGAGTCATCCTGGCGCCTGGTACCTCCTGGGACCAGGAGCAGCTCAGGTGATTAGTCGGGATAGAGACAGAGACATCCCCAGAGGATCAAGTACTTTTGATTTCCTGGTGTTGACCCCACTAATTAGAAGCTAATTAGTACCTTCCAAACACAGACATTAAGTATCTACTTACAGCGATAAATGTTAGATGTGTAGGTCTTGATTAAACCTAAACCTCTTTTCTTAAAAGATAAGCATCAGATTTTTCTGTGATAAAGCAGTCTTGATTGTTTGTCTTAAATGTAATCTATTGGGTATATAGCGCTGGTACATAGGAAAATATAACGAGTACAGATTACAAAGGTCATGAAGGAGATTTAAATATAATGAGGATACTGTGCAGTGAGTTCAGGATGTGAAACACAAAAGGTAGCAAACCCTTGAAAACGGTCCCCAGTTACCACTGGAAAGAGCCGTCTGAGGATGATCTGAGAACTCAGGGAGGCGGGATGCACACGCCCCTGGGTTGTGCATTTAGTGAACGTTCTCCATCGCAGATTGTCTGAGTTCAAGGCCAGACACCATACTAGGACAGTTCATGCACGGCCGCTACAGACAACGGACTTCACAAATTACTAGGTCTGTGAGGTGTAAGAGATACGCCAAAGTGCCATACTGGTCATATTATAGAACAAAGTGTGAATGCCTAAAGACCCTATGTAAAATGACTTGGATATTCACAAGACAAATCTCCCTCACTCTCTTTCTCTCTCTGTCTGTTTTGCAGATGACACTTAAAATTTCATGGCATGAACTTGCTTGTTACATACGTTGATTATGGGGAGTAGAGGAGGCATGAATGCATTAATAAAGCATGCTGGGCCATTCAGGGGCTAAGTAAACTCACCTTAAGTTATAACTGTCTGGAAGGTTATTCATTATCATAAAAAATTAAGAGCTATATTTTTAGTCTTTCATCAGATCCATTTAATTCTCTCTCTCCCTAGACAAAATCCTAAAGCATAGTTAATAAAAAGTAAACCATCCCACAGGTTAGTGGCTGAAATGAGAAATACATTGTGCTCAAGGACCCTGTGAGTCAGGAATCCAAGCAGCGGACAGGGAACAGCTGGTCCCAGTTCCATGTCATCTGGTCCTTATCTGGAAAGACATGAAGGCCGGGGGCTGGCATGGTCTGGAGGCATCTACCTGGTGGGTCTGGGGGCTGAACACCAGCAGCGGCCCCTCCGTGTTGCCTGGGCTTCCTCACAGCACGGTGGCTGAATTCCCAGATGGAACCTCTCAAGGGAACGAGGTGGGTGTGTGTGGTATGTTCATGACCTTAGCCTTGGAAGCCCTGTTGCATCGCTGCCCTGTATCTGTTGGTCAAGTCCATCACAGAGGTTCCTGCCTGGGTTCAAGGAGAGAGGACGTGTGCCCCACCATTCAGGTGGAGTGTCAGCCTGACTTCCTGAGATAAGTATTGGACATGAGAAGCACTGTAGCAGCCGTCCTTGGAAAAATCTCTTCTGGTGTGATATAATCCTTCCGATCAATATTCAGGGTTCAATAGAAGTACATAGAAATACATACCAAATGCTTGTCAGCCACAGGGCAAAATGAAACATGTACTCTTTTATTTTATGTACACTCATGTCACAAACAGGTCAGTTCAGTTCAGTTCAGTCGCTCAGTCATGTCCGACTCTTTGTGACCCCATGAACCACAGCATGCCAGGCCTCCCTATCCATCACCAACTCCCAGAGTTCACCCAAACCCATGTCCATCAATTCGGTGATGCCATCCAGCCATCTCATCCTCTGTCATCCCCTTATCCCCCTCCCCCCAATCCTTCCCAGCATCAGGGTCTTTTCCAATGAGTCAGCTCTTTGCATCAGGTGGCCAAAGTATTGGAGTTTCAGCTTCAACATCAGTCCTTCCAATGAACACTTACTTAGGACTGATCTCCTTTAGGAATGACTGGTTGGATCTCCTGGCAGTCCAAGGGACTCTCAAGAGTCTTCTCCAACACCACAGTTCAAAAGCATCAATTCTTCGGCTCTCAGTTTGCTTTATAGTCCAACTCTCACATCCGTACATGACCACTGGAAAGACAACAGCCTTGACTAGACGGACTGTCACAAACAGAAAGGCAGCCAATCACTCAACCTTTTCTTTAGGCCAAAGGCACTTACTTTTTCAAGCGCTGTTTGTTGCATCAGGACAATAATGAGTCAAGTGCCATTGATGGAGGCACCTGGGTCAAGCACAGGGACAGCAAGCACATTGTGAATTTCCTCTCCTAGGGGACCAGGAAGAAAGTCAGGGTCAGTCTATGCAAACTTGAGTCAGATGGCTTCCAAACCTTACCCTCTAATTGTGAGAATTATCTTAGTGTATTTCTACCATTTTCCCAGGTTAGAACCGGTTTTAGGTAATTTGACCAACTGTGTCATGCTCTGTGCTATTACCTTATAGTAATTAAACTCATAGGTGTGAATTAAGTTGCTTACAAACTCCCAGCTACTACATTTTTTAAAATCCCTGAAGAAAGTTGTATACACAGTTAAGGTTGCTCAGAAAGAGTAAAATTTAATTTCTAAACTGATTGCTTCTTTCCTGGGAGGCAAGGCTCTTGATAGTTCTGTATATTTTGAGTTCTCAGGTGGTTCTGTGGCTGTACTTTTGGCTCTAGGACACGCTGACAGACTACCAGATGTGTTCTAGACTGAGCTCGAATGCTGGAGTTTAGTACAAAGAGTCTTTGATCTGCTGCAGACACCTGAACCTATGCTTGAAATGCAAATAATGGTTTTTCATGCGGTGAATCTCAAAGGTGAACAGAAGCCGTCTCAATCCAGAGAATGAACTATACACAGAGTTAAAACAGGAGGCTGAGGGAGGGGTGCTTTATCGTGGCTACCCTTCATAGCAGGGGCAGCCCTGCTTCTTTAAGTGGCGACACATGTTGATCCTGACGACCCGCAGCCCTGACCCTGTGGACAGTGGCAGGAATGTCTACAGGCTATTCTTTGCCCCGGAAGCATGAGTGTAAGTGTGTGTTCTCTCCCCCAGTGCTTCATTAACCGCTGCTGGACACAGACCCTGGCCCTGTGCATCGATCGTTTGTATACTGAGATAATGGGCAGAAGCGATGCATATTCATCGGTTCCTTCCTGACGGATCAAAACCATGTCCACATCCTGCTGAGCTGCTTGACTTTGGGGCCTTTGTTACCGTTTCACAACCTGAAAATGCATTTTGGTCCCACCAGTGGTCTATGGGAGTTTAAAAATAATAATAAGGCAAAACCGCAATTACCTTTGACCGCTGTCCTTGAGGCAGAACCACGTGGGGATCTCAGGGTGTGATCTCGCCTTGTCTTCACCTGATAACCCCTTGCATGGTGGAGGACCAGAATGCTTCAGAATTCGGCATTTCTACCCATCCTGAAATCCTGAGAGTCATATGGGTAATAGAAGTCAATGTAAACAACAAATAGGAAAAAAAAAAAAAAAAGGAATGCTTGTTGAATTGATTTTATGCCAGCAAATCATATAACATATTAGTTTCCTAGAAGCATGAAAATATCAAGATCTTTACTGCTCAATTTAATTATGCTCTTTGCATGCTAACTCTTGCTTCTTAAAAAAAGAAATGATCCAGAAGGATTAAAATAAAATATATATTTTTTTCCTAATGCTAAAATCATTTCTGTGACACAATGTGCTTAACACTGAGGAAAATAAAGAAAACAGAATTCTGTTCCAAGATAGAACGTTCTAGAACATTAGCAAACGTCCTCATTTAGACGGCTAATATGTTCTTCTCAATGATATTTTGAGAATGCTTGTATCAGCACGCCCCAAATTGGAAAACTCTTCCTATTTATATTGACTGAAAATGTTGACAAGGAATATATTCTCTCTCTGGGCTTATCCCTGCTGTAGCCTTCAACACAGGCGGTTTGTGCTGGCACAAGGATTTAATTGACTGAACCGTCATGTTGGCTCGTCTCGTCATCTCTGCTCACTTTGCGCTGTTCTTAAATATTCATTGATTTCACACACGCGGCAACAAATGGCTGATCAAAGCCCTCAGCGGTGACTGACAGCCGCTGCTGCCTGGCTGGGAGCAGGAAACCCTGTCTGCTCGTGAGGGGCTGTAACTGAATTTGCTCCAATGCTAGACTCATGCCCTGTCTCCTCCCCCTTCTCTTTTTTTGTGTTTTCTGCCTAATGTTTAGAATCTACAGTTGGAAATAATATTGAAAAGACTTAGACTGGAAATCCTTACAGGGAAGGGCATGCGTCCTAGGGAGATTAAGTGAGTCACCCCATGTTACACAGCTCCCTGGCGGCAGGTCCGGGACACCAGACTCCATCATGACCAATACCCAACTTCTGCTACACTCCCTTGAGCAGTTCATATAGTCATGGAGAAGCATACCAATGTCTTGTATGTATCTTGATTGTCACTGGCCTTATCATGCTTCAGAGCAAATATGATTAGCTGTTTTATCAGAGGGAAATTCTAAATTGATAAATGTACTTACTTTCTTACAGGAGCAAAACAAATTTCGTATAGATTTCAGAAGGGTGCTCGGGATTTCAGAGCGGCAATGGAATCATCAGTATACATTTTAAGGGATCAAACCGTTAGGAGTCTGAAGGTCTCAGAGTCAAGATCCTAGTCAAGTTGAGGTTGTGGCGTCCAGCGCCCAAGATCTGATTGTGCTCAGCCTCTCAGTCGTGTCAGAATCTTTGCGACTCCATGGGCTGTAGTCTGCAAAGACTTCTCTACCATGGGATTTCCCAGGCAAGGATACTGGAGTGGGTTGGCGTTTCCTTCTCCAGGAGGTCTTCCCAGCCCAGAGTTCAAACCCGCATCTCCTGCATTGGCAGGGGAATTCTTTATCCCTGAGCCACCTGGGAAGCTCAAGTTCTGCTTGTGCTGTCCCAGGAAGAGCCATTTGTCAGTTCATCAGTGGCTTAGGAGGCTTTGTAAAGGACCACCCATGTAGATATACAGTGATCAAATGACCATTCTACATCCTTACTACCAACAACAACCTAGCTGAGATATTACCCTTTTATAACTTATTTTCTTTCTGAAGGCTGTTCTTCATAGACATGTTGGCATGATTTCATCTGTATATAATAACTTTGAATAGGGACACAGTGTTATTCTTCTGACCTCAAACACCATGCCCGTGTAATAGACTTTACTGTGATGTCACTAATGAATTAAGGGAAGTTTTAATTGGGCAGCAATGTCATATGCATGTACAGTTAGGAATTAACAACCCTTATAGCATGAAAACTATTTAAATAGTTCTATGAAAATAAGCTAAAATTAATCAAGCCTCTTTATAGGATTGTGCCTGACACAAGACTCTAATGAGAATTTCCATTTTATAAAGTTGTAAGTTGAATGTTTTCAAATCATTGCTGTGATGACCACAGTGATCTTCAGAAATTTACAAACTGAGCAATGGTATTATTTATCCCAGTGAATAAATGAGACCAGTAATTCAAGCTGACTTTGCTGAACTTGCCCAAACATACCTTGCAAGTAAGTTTCAGATTGTGCTTGACCTGTTAAATGGTATCATCGACATCCAAAAAGATTGCTTAGTATGTCTCCTTAACTACTTTGGAGGGAGGCATATTTGTTGAGGAAATTAGTCCTGAGATTATTCCCTAAGCTTTATTGGTTATGATTCTATACAATTGTTGTGGAAAGTGGACGGAATATGGAATCAGGATGCCTGGGTTTTAGCCACTGCTCTGCCTAGCGTTAACAGCCTAATGTTGGACAATTGGCTTCACTTCTTTGAAGCTTGTTTTTCTTATCACTAAAATGACATGGTACTTATTTCATGGGATGGTTATTTATGAGCTTTCGAGAAAGATTCTAGGTTTCACCTATCCTTCTGTTCCCAGTCAGGCTGTGTTAGTTGAATTCTCTCAAAGAAGCAGAATTCAACTAAAGTTAGCTTTAAAAAAGAGAGAGAGAGAGAATCATCCATGCTCCTGGGTGGGTTAGGAAGTGGTTAGGCTATTGATTCGACTGGATTCAGGTCCTAAAATGATGTCCTCTTGAAGCTATAGATCTTTCCAACACTCAGCTCTGCCCCCACTGTGTTGACTGTTCTCAAATAAGCCCTTTCTTCATGGTGACAAAGACGACCACAGGGAACTCTTTGTTTATATTCCACTGGCTTAGCCAGAATCACATGTCCAGAGTAACAGCAACCACAAAGGATAGAGAGATGTGATTGACTGTGCCCACACTTGGCTTCAGGAGATGGGACAACCCCACCTGAATCAAACTAAGGACAGGGAGAGTTAACGACTGCCCAAAGAGATGCTGGGCTGGCGAAATTCACATCTACCACCTTCTTCCTTTAGGCTAGTCAGAGTCTGTCATCACTTTCTCCCTATTAATAATCTTTCAGAAAATACCCTTGCCTAATGTCCAACTATCTTACCTACAGGAGTAAAAGGCTTTTAAAATGACGAGCATTTCTTAGTCTGACCTAAAAATAGTTCTTCCTGCACTGTCAATCTATGTTCCAATGTCCTAACCCCCTGTTAAATATATTGCCTCTCTGACTTTGTCTCCATTAACCTAAATTTGAGCCACAGAATCTGGCCTCTCCAAACATGTAAAACGCCTGATAAACTGACTCCCAGGCATATCTCATTGCTCACAAGGAGTTAGAACCCCTCTAAGACATGTGTATATTTTTTTCTCCTTTAGTGCTTTTAAGTAAGGCATCTTGGAAGAAAGATGTTTTTTTTTTCTCCCACAAGACCTTACCAGTTGTCACGGAAATTAGCCACAAATGTCAATAACTCTCTATCAGTTCCTTTAGCATTAATGAAATGATCCCCTGAGAGATCTTAGACAGGCTAAAAGTAATCACACATCTACCAAGCCAGAAAGTAGTAGATATTCAATTAATGCTAATTAAATAAGATTTTGGAGAAAGTATGTAATGTATTACAAATAACTTTGTAGATATTATTGTAATTATTACTGCCAAAAGTTGAAGTTTATTTTTTTCTTCTAGATGTTTGCTTTTTATAAATAGCAGAGTACAAAGTAGGTCAGGAGAGGTATCAGTCTAATAAGAGTAAAGGTATATAAAACTCAAGATTCAGATGATTTTTGAGATAAGACTGGTGTCCCTCTCTGTCTGAATTGATCATACAGATTTGAGAACTGAATCTTTTCAAGAGATGCTTGTATGATACCTGTAAAACACTCATATAGAGTAGGTTGCAAGATATATTTTTAATATCTATTCACTGGCCTATATTTAATATACATTTAACTTTTGGAGGTAAAGATGTCCACTTAGTCCACTTGCAATATTTTGTTTCTCCAAATAGTGAAAGGAAACACTACTGAGTCACCTAAGTTTAATAGCATAAAAGATGTTGTCCTAGCAGTGTGTACAAGAGAGATTCACCAAACTAGTCAACGTCACCTGATTCCTCTGAAACACATCCCAGGGGATGCCCAGGGCCCACTGAAGAGTGGGGACGAGCGATCGTCCACTTGTTTGCTCCCTGCAGTTTCATCGAGTGCTTCGACCGCAGTCAGTTACGTTTGTTCCAGACCTCTTTTTTGCTAGTTGTGCTTAATCCTAGATTTCTTAATTTAATTAAAATAAAATAAATTGATGAATGCCAAAAGAGCTGTTTTAATGAAAAGCGAAGTTGAAGCGTTTGGAAATATTTAACAAAGCATATTTTCAGAAATTATCGCTGCATTATTTGTAGGCAGAATGACTGTAAAAATTATAAGAAAAAACCCTAAAATTGTAAAGCAATTCTGCTTTTAGTTGCTTTGCTAATCTCATTACATTCTTGTTTTATTTTTAAGAAGTTGAACCTGGAGTGATGACCTGACATTCCAGTATGTGGACCCTTACTTTAAAAAAAAATTTAAAGCTTTGATCCTTTATGAAAAGATTACGATATAAATGTGTACTTACGTGTTTTTAAAATAATAAAATTGTGAACCACTTTTCTGATTAACCCACCAAATTTTAATCATAGTAGGGGCCTCCTACTGCTCTCTGTTCTCACCAGAACCTCTATTTTGACTTTTTCTCCCAGATCTTCTTCTTACTGCCCAAATGCTCCCACTGCTTTTTGAAGTTCAGCTTCCTTCACCTGACTCCTAATGTTTTGTTCTTTTCTAAAAAGTGAGTGACTAGAAACTTAACTAAGAATCTTTTGATCTTTCTCTTTTATTTCCTGAGTGAAAGATGATTACTGAGTTCTCGTCCACATCAGAAACCCTCTATTATATTCCATAAACATTGCAATAATTCTAGACAGAGATCAAATTTTTATTAAAATAAACAAGCACTGCAATCATTTTCCTGTCACTTGCCAAAGAAATGTAATAAGCAAGATGTCCAAATATCTGTATCTAATTTACATTTGTATTGCTTCAAGTTTAAGGTACACTTTATCATGAGAACCCTAAATCTATTTTTGTAATTTGATGATTTTACATTCCATATTGATTACATTTATGGACAAAACTAATTTTTTGACAGATGAAAATACTAAAACAAAAGGAACAGACAGCTAAATAACTTCAAGGTAGATTTTCAAATCAACTTGCAAAGCTTTTCTTATTTTAAGTGAGACAGACCCTTCAATTTCTATTCCACTGCATGAGATAATCAAATCCAGAGTATTGGGGGGGATCGTTATTTTATGCCAGCCCGAAGTCTATACACTAAACTTTTTCTTTGATTAGTCTGCAAACTCCAGAAAAACAGTGTGTAAACTCTGTATGGGCTGAAACTTCATCACTGTTGGGAAAATGTTTGGTAAGAAGTGTGGTTCATTGGCCAGGGTGGAATTCAAGAGGCAGTGGTGGAACTCGGGCTGTCAGGGCGGCGTGCGGTATAGAAGGCTTAGGGCACCGCGTGACACTCTCCCCTCGTAAGATTCCTAGTCTCAGGCCGTGAGCATATTCTGAATATAGTGCAAAATACTGGGTAGAAGGTTTGAATGGTTCCTTGGAAGGGATGTAATTCCACCAAGGACCTACTGGCCAATCTGCTCAATGAGCAAAGGTTGTTGGAAGATCAGAGTTATCCCCTTGTGAAGTGAAGTCACTCAGTCGTGTCCGACTCTTTGCGACCCCGACTCTTTGCGACCCCTGTAGCCTACCAGGCTCCTCTGTCCGTGGAATTTTCCAGGCAGTAGTACTGGAGTGGGTTGCCATTTCCTTCTCCAGGGGATCTTCCTGACCCAGGGATTGAACCCAGGTCTCCTGCATTGTAGACAGACGCTTTACCGTCTGAGCCACCCAGTGCTCTCTATCCCCTTCCTGTAAGTTAAGTTATTCCATGTGACACTATTTAAACTGTATTTTCATCCCTTAAAAAATAATGGTTTTTTTTCTTTCCCAGTCAACCCTGCTTATCAAAGAAAACAATATAAAATAAGCAAAGATTTCACAGTAAGAAAAGATTTACTGCTCTTGGCAATTCTCTGAGCTATTACTGAGGGTAATTTGAGATGCTGATTTCTGAAAAGCAGTGATGGAGAAGGGGGCAGAGATGCACAGCGAGGGGCTGGCTGGCACTGAAGCTGGCTCAGGCTCTGAGGCTTCATGCTGCAGGCTTCCGCTGCGCGCCAGGAGAAAGGATGCCCCTGCCCTGCAGACACACAGACACACACACCACACAACACACAGACACACACACAACACACACACACGCAGACACACACCACACACACACCACACAACACCCACCCTAGACACACACACACCCACCCCAGACACACACAACACACACCCGACACACACAACACACACACACAGAAACATACACAGCCCACACACACACACAACACACATCCCAAACACACACAACACACACAACACACACACACACACCCCAGACACAACACACATGCGCACAACACACACACAGAGACACGCACAACACATACGCACACAACACACACACACATGCACAGAAACACACAGAAACACATCCACACCCCAGACACACACACAAACACACACAACTCATAGGCGCACACCTGAAACACACACAAAACACACAGAGACACACACACACGTCATTGTCATCTCATTTGGGAAACTAGGTGGGTTTTTTCGTCGTCAAGAATTACTTTTCCAGATGTCAGCACTTGATCCGCTGTTGCTTCCTAAGGTCATTTGCTGGAAGAACGGGTGTGAAGGAGCTCTAAATTCAGAGACTGTGGGCTTCATGGCCCAATCTTAGACCTTCCAGGAATAGGGTTTTGACAAGTCACTCTCTGAGCCTCTGTCTCATTTGTAAAATTATGATAAATAGAGCCTGTCTAAAAGGATATGGTTGTTTAAAAAAAAAAAATCCGAAGTGAACGTGAAGGAAGTCCACAGCTCTCATACAACAGAAAGCCCCAGCTGTGGTGGCACTGCCTGCCTTCTGACTGACAGAAAAGACGTTAGCCCTATAGGGGGTGGCGGAACACGAGTCGATATGAAAGGAAAAGGCTGAAGGGTGTAGATAAAACCGAGTCTCCTGCTTCCACTGGTGAGCTAGAAGCTGCCCTAGCCACACCCGATGCCACTCATCACGGACTGGCAGGCCTCCCTCCACCTGCTGTAGGTCAGCAGAGATCTCCTGGAGCATAAGGTATTTTGGAAAACAGTATGCTACACACATTTGGGGCTGATTCTCATAACTTGAGGCTTCACACACCCTTGCATTTTGCTTGATATTTCTTTTCTTAATTTGGAGAAAGAGAAAGGAGATCTATTTGAGTTTTCATCTCCAATGAGCTGTGGCTCCCCCAGTGGCTCAATGGTGTAGAGCTCCCCTGCAGCACAGGAGACGCAGGTTCAATCCCTGGGTCAGGACGATCCCCTGCAGAAGGGAATGACAACCCACCCTAGTAATCCTGCCTAGGAGCTCCCATGGAGAGAGGAGGCTAGAGGGCTAGAGTCCCTGGTGTCATAAAAGAGTCAGACACAACTTAGTGACTAAACAACAACAATAAGTTATAATACCTTTAAGCATTTTCTTTAGAACAGATGCCAGGGCCTGGCATGGAGAGGGGACAATACAGTGTTGTCCACTGACAGCGCATGGAAGGCAGCTTGGGACACAGCTGGAATGGGGCACTTATCTGCTTATACATGACTAGACTGTTTATTTTTTCTGAGTTAAAAGTTGGGGACCTGTAGACATAATCAGTTCAGTTCAGTCGCTCAGTCATGTCTGACTTTTTGCAACCCCATGAATCGCGCAGCACGCCAGCCCTCCCTGTCCATTACCAACTCCCAGAGTTCACTCAAACTCACGTCCATTGAGTCGGTGATGCCATCCAGCCAACTCATCCTCTGTTGTCCCCTTCTCCTCCTGCCCCCAGTCTCTCCCAGCATAATAGTATGTAGGTATTTTCATTACTTTTTCTTCTCTTCCTTTTTTACCATGAATATATATTTAAAAAAATCAGTGTTCTTGCATGATTTTGTCCTTGACTGTTTAATCAGAGAAAATGTATTGCAGCCATTTGACATTTATTTATGGTAATGAATCGACCCAGATGACGTCACCTCCTCTGTCGCTAGGCCTTAATGGGGACTTGTATCACCTGGTGCATTTAGATGGAAGCACAAGGGCTTGGGCTCAGTGCAGTAAAGGGAACCCCAGAAGCATCTCATACATGAATGAGTAACTCTCTAAAAAACTGAAAATTACCAGCTTCCAATTTCAGCCTGATTTAGTGGTTTATAAAAGCATCTCACCTCTTCCAGCAACAGAGGTTTACGTAAAGCTTCACGGCAAGCCATTTTGAGGCTGTGCTCCATCAGCTTTCAGAGGTGCTTCGGGCTGCAGCCGTGGTGAATAAATTCAGAGGAGACGTTTTATGTGATGCCATGGGCCCTTCAACAGCTCGCTTTATTTTCCTGCACATCTTCACGTAAAATCAGCGTCTCCAGGTAAAGCGCTCAGTCAGCTGGTCTCAAGCCCCCAACCTGTTCTTGACGTTGGCCCCGTTGCCGCTGTCCCTGCGCTCTTCTGCAGGTCGAGTGGGGCTTTGAAACAACTCGCGTAGACTCAGAACTTTCCTACCGTGTTCTAATACGCTTCCTTCTTAGTTTAGACTTGGCTCTTCTGCCATTTAGCGATGCCGTTGTTCGTGGGGCACTCCAGGTCAAGGAAAGCGGCTTCTCTAAGGCAGACTTTTAAGTTAGGAAGAACCTTGTGTTGAAGGGATATGTCTGTCTGCCCACAAGGGAGACACTCCACTCTTTTCAGCCCCGTCTGTTCTCTGCAGAAATAGCATTTGCCAATAGCAGCAGCCAGAACACCACCAAGGCTGTTCTGTTCAAAGAGGTCTGGCCCAGTCCATCTCCGGGGGGATGGCCACCTGGCCAGAGGTGGTGAAGGGCACCTCCCCCAGCCCCACTCTCCACCTCCAGCTCCTGTTCCCCAGCTTCCTGGCCTACAGGTCCAGGCTGGGTGGCAGAGATGCCCTCAGTGCATAAACGCTGTGGTTCTCCTGGACAGAGGGGGCAGGGAGACCTGCGTGGGGCTGTCGTGTGTCATCACAGCTGGGTTACAGCAGTATGCTGGGGCTCTTTGTCCACCGGGCCTGGGCTCCACGCCAGCCGGCACTCTGCATGCTCTGGTCTTCTCCTACCAGGCCCTGTGCCCTGCAGCCCGGGCACAGCCCCTGCCCAGAGCTCTAGGTGGGTTAGAGATGGACACGCACACTTCTGAGAGAGCTCGGGGAGGAGAACTACCGGGTGATGATGGTGTGGGAAGAGAGGTGCCAGCCCCAAGGACCGAGCCTTGAGGGGCATCTAAAAATAAGAGGCATCTCCATTCACACTCAGCCCTTTGTGAGTGTGGACAGCACATTCGTCCCAGAGGTTTTCTCTTGTGTACGTTTGATGAAGTTCTCAAAAAAAAGGCATCAACACATTCATTTTATTTTTAAATAGAGTTCTTTCTGGACTATCCAGGGCAATACATTACTTAGTTTTGAGTAATCTTTATCATTAATCATCCAGCAATTCAGCCTCCACTTACCTTCCCCTTCCTCTGTTTGACACTTGGCTACTTCCCTGGTGGCTGAGACGGTAAAGAATCTGCCTGCAGTGCAGGAGACCCGGATTCGATCTCTGGGTTGGCAAGATCCCCTGGAGGAGGAAATGGCAACCCACTCCAGTATTCGTGCCTGGAGAATCCCGTGGACAGAGGAGCCCGGCGGGCTACAGTCCATGGGGTCACAGAGTCGGCAACTAACAGTTGGATTTCACTTTTTGCTAACCCGTTTCCGCCATTGTCCCACCTATGCAGCTATCAACCTTCCTTCCACTGGGCCCTCCTCCACGAAGAAGAAAAGCAAGGAAACAAAGCAAAGCCCATCATTCTTTAAAATCAAAAGCATTCCTTTACACTCAAAAGAGTTTATATGGCAAATTATTGACAAATGCCTCCACGCCCCTGTCTTCATAATAGAGATTGCCTCCCGAGTGAGCTGGGGCCCGGGAAGACACCTGACAACAGAGAGGATTTGGGTATATTAAAATTTGTTGTAATCAGACTAGCAAAGCATTTTCACTGCAGGCCATCTGTCAGCACATGTAAATCGCCTCATTTGGTAAGACCAGATGTTCTAACAGTATTCATTTAAACAAGAGTCTACCTGTTCTTTGATTATTGTCAGTTATGGAAAGATGTGATTCAACTGTATTCCAAAATGATTTCTCTTTAGCTTTTACATTTCCTGGTTGATGGGTCTGTAGGCATCTTATTTACCCCAGCGTGAGGGGGAAAATCTCCACATCAGGAATCAGAAACCTGCTTTCTCTTTTCTGTCCCGCCATTGGAATTTGGATTTTGTAAGCTGTCAACTACCATCAGCTTTAGTGTCCCCTACTGAAAATGGGATGATTTTCAAGGTCTCCTTCAGCTGCTGTGGAATTCCTCCTTCTTGGGCATGGCTTTGAGGAGGGAGCGCTGGCCAGCCCGTCTGTGTCAATCAGCAGTTGTTCCTGGCCTCAGCTTCGTCATTGCTGCTTTGGGGGTGATCCCAGACACCGCAGCATAGCTCTCTGGACAGTGCAGCCACTCAGAGGATCCTTAACCCTTCCTTTCTCTTCATCATGAGAAAGTATTATAAAGGGGCAAGTACTTGCATTGGTTCATCAGTTTCCCTTTTCTGAGTTCTCATTCCCTGGCCAAGGCCTAGAAATATGCGGGATAACCTATGATGAAAAAAATCTAAATTTATTAGACCCAAAAATGGATATCCTTCAGATAAATCACAAAGCTCTTCTCAGACCCTAAATGCAGGGAGTGAACCTCAGACGCCCCCCCTCTTCATTTCCAAATGGCCCCAGGTCTGCTTGAATTCTCTGTCACTCTTGAGATGACTTGAATAGACCCAAGGTCAGGAGTGTGTTTCACTGGTGAGGCTGTGGGCACAGACCCCCGGATTTCCAGCCTCCTCCCCACGCTCACTAGCTGGGTGGCCTGCTTGCCTTTGCTGGAAGGCACTTCCCTCTGCCTCTGTGAGACCAGGCGGTGGGGGCGGGGTGGTGCATATTTGCGTCCCTCTTGTGGGTCATTGGAAGGATTAAATGAGCTATTCTGGGTCCAGCACACCAATGAGAAGTGAGCATCATATCATATACCCCTGTTGAGAGAGTCACCCAGCCTGAGGAGCCCCTCCACTGCCCTGCTCCAGGTCTCCAAAGAGACAGCGTATTTATATGCATATTTTTGCATTTTTTTAAACTTTTCATTTTGTATTGGGGTATAGCCAGTTGACAGTGTTGGTACAGTTTCGAGTGAAGAGCAAAGAGACTCAGCCATACATATACACGTGTCTACTCTCCCCCAAACTCCCGCCCCTCCAGGCCGCCACGTAACAGTGAGCAGAATTTCCCACGCTGCACAGTAGGTCCTGTTGGTTACTGATTTTAAACGTAGCAGCACGTGCGTGTCCGTTCCAGACTCCCTAACTGCCCCTTCCTGCCGACAGCCGTAAGCTTGTTCTCAAAGCCTGTGAGTCTCATCTGTTTTGTAAGTCGGTCTATCCGTGTCATGTCTTTTTAGAGTCACGTGAAAGGGATGTCATGCTGTGTTTCTCCTCCTGTGTCTGAAGAGCCAGGCTTCCCACTCCTTGGAAGCTTGCGGGCGTCCCTCTTTGTCCAGTCGGTCCAAACCTGAGGCCGGCAGCCTGCCCCCCAGGTGTTGCTGCGTCACCCGCCTGTTCCTGCTTCCCCAGAGAGGCAGTACCTGTGTGCTCCTTAACAGCGACCCAGGGACCCAGGTCAGGTGGGGGCCACCTCTGTGCTTTGCTGACCTTCTCCCGGTGGCTCAGCCTCTCCGCCAGCACACACACCATGTTCAGCCCCCAGCTTCTTCCCATTGTCTGACAAGAGAGATTTTGGACAGAGGGGCCTCCCATCCCCTGGTGGCGTGAGCAGCTGCCCTCCGGCTGCACCTTTGTCCCCCACTGGAAAAACCAACTGAAATGAGTTCTGTCGGCGGGACTGGCAGACAGAGACGTGACCCTGAGCACTAGGGTTGAATTATGGCCATTTCCGGGAACTGACTCGCCTCCAAAGTGGTGGGAATGCACTCTTCTTTGTACAGAAGATTCATTTGGAAGCGAAGAGAAGGAGGCTCCTGGCTTTGCAATATCTCAGATCATTTATTCCACCCGGCATACTTATTCTCTGCAGTTTCCTCAGCTCCACAGTGGGATTTGGCTTTTACAAAATCCCTATGATATTCTTTTCGACTCTCTCCAGTGTCTGTGTAGGTGTCAATACTGTTAATTTGTTTGATGAACTTCCACAGACCCCAACTCTATTATGCTGTGAACATATAAAATCTATCTGACTTTAAATAGATATCTTAAGATTCAATGCCACTAATGGGAATATGGCATGAATCGAAGTGGGCTCCTGGAACACTGTAGTTTTAGGTACAGCATCCTCAGTTAGAAGGAAGATAAAAATACACTATGATAAACTAGAATTGCAAGGATAGACTTGCAGGCTGTTCAACAGAGAAATTTGTTTGGCAATCATAAAACAAAGAAAACCAAATAAATTAACTCCTCTGAGTGTGTGTGTGTGTGTGCGTGTGTGTGCACGCGCATGCATGACAGAAAGAGAGATTTTGTTCCAGAATGCTTCTCAGACCTGGAATAAATATTCCAGTTTTAATTTTTATTATACCAGATAAATGCATTATTGTTTGGACAGCCAAGCCTGGGATAGAATTTTAATTGAAGAACCATAGATTTTATAAAGGAAGATACTTAATGATCTGCAAAGCTTTAAATGGCTTATTGAATATTTAAAAACAGACACATTTTCCAGAGACAGTTGGATTTATTTTGACTTCCATTATTTCAAAGTGACTGAAAACAGAAAAGTAAAACTTTTTTTTTTATTTAAGTGAGGTCTAATGAATCAAGATGAAGTTTCATCCAAATGCCATAATGTTAAGTGTGAGGATTAATGGGTGAAGTTTTGGCAATTACTAATTATTTGTACCATTATTACTAAGCAAAGGCAGAGTTCCATTGCCAGAAAAAATCATAGATCCTCTATCTTTATTCTCTTATTTCTCTCATATTCACTTATTTTCATAATGGAAATCATCACTGGTCTTATTGATAAGAAAAGAAAGGAGTCTGGCAACATCCTCAGAGGAAACTTGGTCCTCCCAGGGAGACTTCAGAAGGGAAAGCCTGGCATGCCCTGCAGGAGCCCTGCTTCTGGCTGTGGTCCTGGGTTGGGTCTGACACGCAGGAATGTACTCAGCCCTCAGAGGATCTCACTGAGCCACACAAGGAGCTTGGCACAGATCGTGCCTTGCAGGTGATACATGGCATCAACAGCTTTCCCATGTGTTAGAACCCACTGGTGGAGAAGCGATGGCATCCCACTTCAGTACTCTGGAAAATCCCATGGACAGAGGAGCCTGGTGGGCTGCAGTCCATGGGGTCACTAAGAGTCAGACACCACTGAGCGACTTCACTTTCACTTTTCACTTTCATGCATTGGAGAAGGAAATGGCAACCCACTCCAGTGTTCTTGCCTGGAGAATCCCAGGGACGGGCGAGCCTGGTGGGCTGCCATCTGTGGGGTCGTACAGAGTCGGACACGACTGAAGCAACTTAGCAGCAGCAGCAGAACCCACTGGGGAGCTTTAAAGAAACAAGGTTGCCCTGGCCCCACCCAGAGGTTCTAGGCTGATTATTGGAGAAGGCCTTGGTATCTGTATTGTTTGCGAGAGCTGCCATACCAAGTACCGCAACTGCTGCACTGCGTGCTGGGCTCAGTGGTGTCCGACCCTTTGCGACCCCGTGCCCTGTAGCACTCCAGGCAGGCTCCTCTGTCCGTGGGGTTTTCCAGGCAAGAATACTGGAGTGGGTTGCCATTTCCTTCTCCAGGAGATCTTCCTGACCCAGGGATCGAACCCACATCTCTTATGTCTCCTTCACTGGCAAGCAGATTCCTACCAGTGAACCACCTAGCAACTAGGGGCTTAAACAAACAGTAGGCAGGTCTTTTCTCACAGTTCTGGAAGCTAGACCTCTGGGATTAAGGTGTTGCCAGGGGCAGTCCTTTCTGAGGCCTCTCTCCTGGGCTTATAGATGACAGTTTTCTTTCTTTATCTTCACCTTGTCTTCCCTCTGTGTGCGTCTGTGTCCTAATCTTTTCTTACAAGGACACTAGTCATACTGGATTAGGGACCACTCCAATGGCCTCATTTTACCTTAAGCATGCCTTAGTCATAATCTGAGGTCCTGGGTTTTAGTACTTCAACATCTGAATTTGCAGGAATGCAGTCCAGCTCTTAACAGCATCCATGTTTGTTAAAAGTTCCCCAGGTGTCTTCAAAGTGCAGCCAGTGTTGAGAACCCTGGCACATACGTAGCCGTCCCCGGGGGCAGTGTTGCATGGTGGGTAAGGACACGGCTCTGCTGGGAGCCTAGCTGACTAGGTCCAAGTTCCGTCGCTGCTCCTTTCTTGCTGTAGAGGCTTCACCTCTGTGTGCCTTCACTGCCTGGCGGATCAGATTACTGAGTACGCACCACACACAGTGGTTGTCATGAAGCAAACTGATGTGGGAAGGCAGCCGCCCTACTGTGACTTCACTTTGTGGACTTCACTTTGCGGTTTGACCCCAGTCACTCCTGTCAGCTCCATGTATAAAGTAGAGGCAAGCAGACAATTCAGAGCATGCAGGCAAGAACCAAAAAATGGGAATAAACAAGCAACAAACAGATGCATACGTTGTCTGTGTTCCACCCTTCGTTCTTATAAGATCCTCTTCCACTTCATCATTCTCCCAGCAGAATCACCCCTGGTGTCTGAACTGCAGGAGACTGGAGGTCAAGGCTCGGGAGCCCCCCCTGAAAGGCAGGAAAGGGAAGCAGGGCCAGGGCTGGGCCCATGTTCCTGGATATTGGCAGGGCATGGACCACTCACCATTTGGGATTCTCCGCTGGGACTTTAGGAGCACCTCTAACTGGACCCTGACCATGGTGTACTCTGTCCCACTCTGTAGATGAAGAAACTGAGACTCAGGGAAGTTACATCATCAGAGGATGCACAGCCAGCAACAAAACAGAGCCGGGATTCAAATCCAGGCCCACGTGTGTCCAAATCCATTTTTTCCCAGCTGGGACAACTAGGCCTTAAGGAGAGAGACAGATGATTCGTGGAACCAAAGATGACTCTTACTATTGTCCCAACAGTTAAATCTGTCGACTTAAGAAAGCAGTCACAGCCTAGAAGTTGAGAGTTAAGTTTTATTGGTGGGAATATTTAGGACTTCATGCCCAGGAGAAAGCATCTCGAGTAACCCTGAGAAAACTGTTCCGAGGATTGGGAGGAGGTGGGGATGGGGGGGAGGAGTTAGTTTGGACAGAAGCTTGCCACAAGGGGCAGGTAGTCTGAACATCAAAGATTATTGTTAATGAAGGAAAACCAGAAACCTCAAGTTAAGAAATTTAGCACTTTTCTATGTATGGGAAATTACATGACATGCCATGAAATTAAAAGACGCTTACTCCTTGGAAGAAAAGTTATGACCAACCTAGACAAGCATATTCAAAAGCAGAGACATTACTTTGCTGACTAAGTTCCATCTAGTCAAGGCTATGGTTTTTCCTGTGGTCATGTATGGATGTGAGAGTTGGACTGTGAAGAAGGCTGAGCACCAAAGAACTGATGCTTTTGAACTGTGGTGTTGAAGAAGACTCTTGAGAGTCCCTTGGACTGCAAGGAGATCCAACCAGTCCATTCTGAAGGAGATCAACCCTGGGATTTCTTTGGAAGGAATGATGCTAAAGCTGAAGCTCCAGTACTTTGGCCACCTGATGCAAAGAGCTGACTCACTGGAAAAGACCCTGATGCTGGGAGGGATTGGGGGCAGGAGAAGGGGACGACCGAGGATGAGATGGCTGGATGGCATCACTGACTCGATGGCTGTGAGTCTGAGTGAACTCTGGGAGATGGTGATGGATAGGGAGGCCTGGCATGCTGCGATTCATGGGGTTGCAAAGAGTTGGACACAACTGAGCGACTGAACTGAACTGAACTGAACTGAACTCCTTGGAAGAAAAGTATGACCAACCTAGACAGCATATTAAAAAGCAGAGACATTACTTTGCCAACAAAGGTCCATCTAGTCAAAGCTATGGTTTTTCCAATAGTCATGTATGGATGTGAGAGTTGAACGATAAAGAAAGCTGAGCACCAAAGAGGTGCTCATCCTCATGACAGAGGATGAGACGGTTGGCATTACAGACTCAATGGACATGAGTTTGAGGAGTTGGTGATGGACAGGGAGGCCTGGCATGCTGCAGTCCATGGGGTTGCAAAGAGTCAGACACGACTGAGCAACTGAACTGACTGAGCTGATGTATGGGAAGATGCAAGAGTCAGTCAGAGTTACTGAAATCATTCCACTCACATTCATCTCAGTGTCTGTATCCAGTGCTCACCGTGGGGCTGTGACTGATGGCTGCCGGATAAGCTCACATTGTTATTCCTGGACACCCTCCAGGCTCAGAAATTCACATTTGGAGGGCTAAAATCATGCAGATGGCTGTGACATCCTTGTTTATCAATGTGCCAGGGAATACTCCCTTTCATAGATTCTTCAAGTGGGTACTCCCCCTACCATGACCTCTGATATCCCCTGATTCCTTGACAGGACTCCCCCCCAGCCCATGTCCAGGAGAGGAGTATGGGGGGAGGCCCTGCCTCCCAGCTTCCTTTTCCATCAGCATAGCACAAAGCAGTCTGGGGCACGGACGGGCACCTCCCACACCCAACATCAGCAGGTAACAAGCCAACAGCTGGGCCCTCCAGGTCCAGGAATCGGCCGGCTTCCTCCTGAGATCCCTCGACTGTGAGAAGGACTCGGGGACCTCTGGGAAAGTGAAATGAGTTCTGTTGTCGCTTGGTCCATGCAAAAGAGGGAATCCAGGGCCAAAAGATCCTGGACTTCAGAGCGAAGTAGCGTATTTTGTTTTTTTCCAGAAGAAATAAAACCAAAGGTCATAGAATTTACAGGCCAGCAAAAGTAGCTGGCATTTTAAAGCAGAGACATGCTGGGTACTAAGGAGGGCAAGGGACTTCCCTGGTGGCTCTGACTGTAAAGAATCTGCCTGCAACGCAGGAGACCTGGGTTTGATCCCTGGGTTGGGAAGATCCTCTGGAGAAGGAAATGACAACCCACTCCAGTATTCTTGCCTGGAGAATCCCATGGACAGAGGAGCCTGGCAGGCTACAGTCCATGGGGTCACAAGGGTCAAACGCAACTGAGGGACTAACACTTTCACTTTATTTGAAAGTCCGTGGAATGGGAGTGTTTAGGTTGCCCAGAAGCAACAGATGCCCATGTCTGGCCCAAATGCCACTTACTCATCTCTTCTCAAATCGTAGAAGCACTGCCCACACAATTAAGGATGATGCTTCCTACAGCTTTTGTAACCTTAGGCCCATCTCTGCTAATGAACAAAATGTGTGATGCTCCGACTGTTGTTAAAACTGAAGCACAAATGTAAAAACCTAAAGAAGCCCTCTCTGCCATGGCCATCTCAGGAGCCGCCGGCCTCACTGGAGTTTCACTTGTAATTGGGGGCAGGAGCTGCTCCCCGACATGGGCATGCAGACGTGGTTGAGTTTATTTTCATGCTCTTTGAACATGGACACTATCAATTTGAGCAGCACGTTTTAATGTGCTGCTAGGGGAAATTAGAATTCTAACAAGAGGTAGTTAACTCCTTGCATTTTTTTTAATTAGTTTTTCTTCCCAAATACTTTCTGCAGTCCTAAATAGGATAAATTAGATAAAAACATGTGTCAGGATATGTTTTGATTTCAGCAGCTGTTCATAGACACTGGGCTTGTTCCTTTTTTTAGCTCTTGCAAATTTCCAATGGATGAAAAGCCCTGAGGAATTATTCTCTGTGTGTGTGCGCGCACACATCCTCAAGCGTGTACATCAAGCAACTGGCAGAGAGAGACAGAATAGAAATATAGAAAAAGAAGAGTATGCCTCTGACCAATCAGAGCAAAACATTTCAAAAAGCATTTTCATGCCCCCATTGAATATAAACTGTTCAGTGAATTCCTGGTAACCAAGACTCCCCCTCATGTTAACATGGACACATTTGTTTTTTTAATTCAAGTATTCTCTTGCCGTGAAAAGTTCCTTTTCTAGATTATTTTTTGTTCCACTTGCATTTGGTTCTTGCGGAATGCCGGTAATCACTCGTGTCTCAGACGTGCCACACTTGGCGAGGTTCATGAAGCCCACTGTAAAGCTTTTCGTATCTTGTCTTACCTTACCAGTCTGGCTGTGAGCTGTTAGGGGGTTCTGGTAGGACTTACCAGCCAGAGCTTTGCAGATGTTACATGCCACATGGTTCCATTTAAAACCACAAACTGACTTTTCAATTTATTTCACTGGAGGATCATTGCTTTACAATACCGTGATGGTTTTTGCCATAGGTCAGTGTACTCCGCCACAGATGTGCACGTGACCCCATCCTCAGCCCCCCTGCCACCTGCCTCCCCGGCCCCTCCCTTCAGAGTGTCCCAGAGCACCAGCCACGCGTGCCCCGCTTCGTGCATGGCACTCGCGCTGGTCATCTGCTCCACATTCGGTCATGCACGTGTTCCAGTGCTGTTCTCTCAACTCGTCCTGCCCTCTCCTTCTCCTGCTGAGGCCCAAAGCCTGTTCCTTAGGTCTGGGTCTCTTTTGCTGCCCTGCACGTAGGATCGTCGGCACCATCTTTCTAGATTCCATATGTATGCG
Source organism: Aepyceros melampus (assembly GCA_006408695.1). Taxonomy (NCBI): domain Eukaryota; kingdom Metazoa; phylum Chordata; class Mammalia; order Artiodactyla; family Bovidae; genus Aepyceros; species Aepyceros melampus. Next base: position 20,257 of record SJXQ01007930.1, on the reverse strand, counting down.
TTAACAAGCGGTGTATGTCTTTCTCTTTCCGACTTCCTTCTTACAAGAGCAAAACCTATTGTTTAGAGGACGTTCCACTCGTGGAAGCTCAGCATTTTGAAGGCTTGAAGCCCTAGCTGGGGCTTAGTCTTCAGTGGGCGTTTCCAGAAGTTCTCCACACTGACTCCTGCTCCCTTTGGCAAACGCCCCACCCTCACCCGCCCAGCGGAGTACAGTTGCTTGGCTTCTCCCTGCCTCTCCCGGCAGTGGCTGAGGCTGGCAGCCCAGTCCTGGGGGACCGGCAGTCACAAAGCCACGTGCCGGGCAAGCAGGGCCCGAGTCCTCCAGGCAGTGTGGCCTCATGGTGCCCTTGGGGTGCAGAATGCTCCCTGCAGGATTCTTGCTGTCATCTGTGACAGACATTTGGGAGGAAAACGGTTTCTGTGCTTAGACGTTTACCCTTGCTGTGTCTCTCGGTTCTCTTCCAAGTGGGGGATTGCCTCCAGCCAGGTGTCCGGTTTGGAAGGGAAACCCTTTGCTAGCAGGGAGCAAGGTGTGGTTTTTGATCCATCACTTTGAGTGCCTGAGGTGGGGCTGCAGGCACAGTGGGCAGCGAACACCTTTATTAATGAGGTTCATGAGATGCTCTGGATGCCTGCTGAGAGGGCCCAGTGAGTTCCGTAAATTATAAACGACGGATCGGTTAGAGCCAAGCTCTGTGTATGTGTGTTTTATTCTCGTGAATGGCAACTTTCAGGTATGAATACTTTTGAACCTGAAAGATATCAGAACTGTGAACTTCTTGGAAGCACGGGAAGGTTTTTCAGACACTCTCTGCTTTGGGGACCCTGATAGACTTAAGTAAATGGGATTTATTTCATTAATTCTGTTCTGAAATTGATGATGGTACTAATATGAATAACAATGCCAATAGTTGTTTCTGTTTATCAGGAACATACCATGCGTATCACATAATGCCAGTTACTTTAAAGTGTCTCGCTCAGTTCTCACTTCAACTCTACAAAGAGGCTACTAGTCCAGTTTTCAAAAGAGGAAGTTGTTGGGTGGTGGGCCAGCCAGGGGTGGAATAGGGTGCTACCAGGCAACCAGACCCCAAGGGCTTCTCTTTCCTTGAGATGTGGCCAACCTCCCCAGAAATAGGAGCTCAGTTAAAAAAAAAAAAATGCCTTTTCAGGATAAACATTCAATCAGATCAGAAATCAAAGAGGCTTTTGTTATTGTGATAGCTTGGAGGATTAAACAAAACGAAGGTTCTGTGAGCTCATTGACACAGTCCTACTCTGAGTGCACCAGAGCTCCACGAACTCCTTCAGCTACAAGCCTGAAAGCTTTTCACAAACCCTTAAGTGGGAGTTGGAAATGAAGCCAGAGTCAGCGAAAGGGTTTGTCAACCAAGCTTCCATTAGCCAAGCTTAGGAATGTGAGTCACTAGGTAACCACTCTGGCCCCAAGGCTTTATGACTGCTCAGCTCCTGAATTAGCCAACTCTTGAGTGCACAGAGCTGATTTGCAGCATCTTCCTGAAGATCAAACAGGCACTGCCAGGTGGGTGGAGAGGGAGGCGAGGCTAGCCTTGAATGAACTCCTTAGATCTAGACTCAGGACAGGGGACATTAAATGGAAGCCAGTGCAGCTCAGGGCCAGGCGGGAGGGGCGGGAGGATGGGAAGGTTGGCAAGGCAACTGGTAGTGGGCTTTGCGTGGCCAGCTGGGCACTTTGGCCTTCGCGGGTCAGATAACAGAGCTTTAAGCAAAAAGATTAAATGCTGGTCTGCTTGAAAAGATGACTGTTGGAAATGTGGAGTGAGAGTTAGGAGAGGCAGACAAGAGGCAAAAGATGACCTGAACGGCCACGGCAGGGTCTGGGAGGCTGCAGATGGTCCTCTGAAATTGCTCCTGCCTGCACTCCGGGTTTCTACACCTCATCCCTGATTTTCAGATGGATTCTGCTGACTGGGAGCTTTTCCCCACTCGTCTCCTGCACCCAAATAGTCCTGTTCTCATCTCTTGAAATCACTGTCCTAAAACCCTTCTCTGAATAGATCATGTATGCAGTCAAATATCTCTGGAGGCTCTCGCTGGCTTCCTGAAGAAACCCCAAACTCCATGAGCTTCCAGAACCTTCTTTGCACCCGCCTCTCCCTTTACCTAACACCCCCGTTCCAGCAGAGTCCAGGGACGACACCAGTAACTGACACGTGCTTTCCTCACGTGCCCAGCTCTCTCTCCCTCTCCTTCACTTCTCTGCCTGTCCATCACATCTAAGCCTCTTAAGTTCATACGATACCACTTCTTGAAAAATTTTCTCAGTGATAAGTTAGCCATCCTTTAAATCCTTACAAAACTGTATGTGCTGCAGACGACCACTTATCCATTCCCGCATTCTGGTTGTTTGAGTCATTTTACACTCTCTGTTGGCTTCACCACATCCGGGACACGCGCATCACCCATCTACGTCCCCGCAGGGCCTCGCGTAGTCCTTCTAGACTGATGTCTGCCCCTGAGTGAGAGGATGCATTAAATATTTGGTAATTGGTCCCACAGTGAGAATTGGACAGTCAGCACCGCCAGGCCTGGAGATGCCACATCCCGTCTGCGAGGTACCATTTCTCTGATTCTCTGAAAAGCCGGGCTCACAGCTCTCACTTAGTTGGGATTTCATCCTTGGACTAGCAAATGTGCAAGAACTAAATGTTTACACACACCGTCCTGAACCAAATGAGGTGAACAGCCAAAGCACTGCAGCTCTTCACTTGACTGATGTCATAAAGTGACACTGGTTCTTAGTCTAGTTATTCTAGAAGGTAAGAAAGGAAAGCAGTGAATCCATCTGAAGGATGTCATATACTTCCTTTGTCCATCATTGTTCTAATTGAACCAACATGTAGCACCATCCTTTTGGTTTATCTTTTTTTTAAAAAAAAGAATTTTTTAATTTCTGAACTATTTTAAGGTCTTTATTGAATTTGTCACAATGTTGCTTCTGTCTTATGTTTCAGTTTTTTGGTCATGAGGCATGTGGGATCCTAGCTCCCTGACCGAGGACCAAACCCTATCCCTTGCTTTGGAAGGCAAAGTCGCAACCACTGCACCACCAGGGAATCCCCTATTTGTTGATCTTGTCAGTTTTGTTTGTTGACTACAGATTGTGTTGATATTGTTGTTGTTCAGACACTAAGTCACGTCCGAGCCTTTTCAACCCCTTGGACTGTAACACGCCAGGCTCCTCTGCCTTTCATTATCTCCTAGAGTTTGCTCGTGTCTATTGATTCGGTGATGCCATCCAACCATCTCATCCTCTGCTGTTCCCTTCCCCTTTTGCTTTCAATCTTTGCCAGCATCAGGGTCTTTCCCAATGAGTCAGCTCTTTGAATCAGGTGGCCAAAGGATTGGAGCTTCAGCTTCAGCATCAGTCCTTCCAATGAATATTCAGGGTTGATTTTCTTTAGGATTGACTGCTTGGATCTCCTTGCAGTCCAGGGGTCTCTCAAGAGTCTTCTCCAGCACCACAATTAGAAAGCATCAGTTCTTCAGTGCTCAGCCTTCTTCATGATCCAACTCTCACATCCATACACGACTACTGGAAAAATCAAAGCTTTGACTATTATGGACCTTTGTTGGCAAAGGGATGTCTCTATTTTTTCATATGCTGTCTAGGTTTGTCACAGATCATGTAACTGCCCACAAAACACATAGGAAGGGTAAGTTCCCAGAGGCATTCTAGAGCTTTATAAATCCATGAAACCAAATGTGTTTTTAAAGGAAGATTTTAATTGAAAACTTCCTGCCTGTGTCATTACTGGAAGTAGCACAAGTTAGCATAGCACAAATGTGTTGGGAGTTTCACTCACTCTGGTTCACAGAAGCAGCAATAAAGCCAGCCCATGGAAGTGCCGATTGAGTCTGCACCAGAGCTACGAGTGTTTGTTCCCAAAGCTGGAATCCACAGGCACCAACAGCAAACGCAAGGAAGCAGCCTCTTATTTCTTCCAGAGACCGCACATCCTGTGCTCTGAGTTCTCCCAATCTTTCTAGAACTCTCATTGAAAGAAAGGTCTTCAGGCCTTCTTAACTGACTGCCTGGTGATCAGTTTTCTGGGTGTATTTGCAGATGCTAGCTACACCCATCTTGTCCTTGGGGGAGGAGGAGAAACGCAGCAAGTTACATCTCAGACATATGTCACCTGACTCAGTGACTTGGGTACCACTCTCCATGTGGTTCTCTTTCTGGTCAACTGTATAAAGTTATTTCAGAAAATAAGACATATTTTAGTGGCTGTTTGATTCAGAAAAATAGAGCTTTGCTGAAACTTTTCTCAAAGAACTGTAATCTTTAATAGACCAGGTAATAGCTAAACCTTACTTCTTTGATTTGTAAGACCCTCTTAGCGCTTGTGATGAGGCCACCAGAGTCCTTCATTTCCTGTACTTTGATCTGAGGCTCTGCCACCAGTGGAAGCTGCGGAGAGAAGGCAAATTGGGGTGGTGCCAGGCCTGGCTGGCAAAGTGAGAAACAGCAGATACAGCGAGAGCATAGGTCTGGCCTTTTGTCCAAGTGCCGTGGAAGCCTCTTGCTGGTGGGCAACCACAGGGACCCTAGGACTCCCAAGTAAAAATGAAAATGAAGTCGCTCAGTCATGTCCGACTCTTTGCGACCCCATGGACTGTAGCCCACCAGGCTCCTCCATCCATGGGATTCTCCAGGCAAGAATACTGGAGTGGGTTGCCATTTCCTTCTCCAGGGGATCGTCCCAATCCAGGGATCAAACCCAGGTCTCCTGCATTGCAGGCAGACGCTTTAACCTCTGAGCCCCAGAAGCTTGACCCTTGTTTACTGAGTCGAGTAAACAAGGACCCAGTTAAATGAAAGTGTATCAGTACGTTCCTTTTGTTGGATAAAGGCTTTGTGCCCCAGAAAGGAACTTCAAGCCAGAGGCTTGTATAAGTTCACATGAGTGGTACCTCCATCTGCCCACATTGTGATAATTCCTAGAACCATACTTTCTCTGATAAGCCTGAAAGTGATAAGCCTAGACCAGAGGAAAAACCACAGGAAGTCAGACTAACATACTTAGGTTATGTAAGTATTACCTGTGTATACCGCACTAGGCCAGTTATCTCATTCCATTCAGTCAACAGACGGTGAGTAGTTAGACCCTGGCCTGGCCTGGCCCGGGAACCCCCAGTCCTTGTTGTCTCCTTGCCAGAAATGAGGGAATCAGATTAGACAGTCCGGATGTAGATCTCTGCAGTTTGCTGTTTGTCGTGTCTAAGTTGAACTCTTTTGCATTTCCAACTGTTGCTACCCTTTGGGCTGTAGCCCCCCACTTTCCTCTGTCCAAGCGATTTCCCAGGCAAGAACACTGGAGTGGGTTGCTATTTCCTCCTCCAGGGGATCTTCCCGACCCAGGGATCAAACTCACATCTCCTGCATTGGTAGGAGGATTCTTTACCGCTGAGCCATTAGGGAAGTCCATCTCTACAGTTTATCTGCTTTTCATTTCACTTAGAATTATAGTCAAGCCAATTCTTCATGTTGGACGTTGGGCGGGATCTGATACAGTGGGGGCCAGACATTTGGCTTCCCACTGCTATTCCGCAGTCTCTTTATAAGGGAAATTCGTGGGAAAAGTCAAGAAGATTAATAATCCCAAGAGGCCTGGTCTATGCAGGAATGTGTCCTGGTCCATGCGCGGATTGGAAAAGAATTTCCAGACATGAGGCAGAAGAATAAAGTTTATCAGAGTGGGAGATGCTGGCGGAACAGCGGGCCGGCTCAAGGCAGAGCTGAATACTTTCGCAGGATTGCAGCCAATTCTTATAGCCTCAAGACAAAAATTCCTACAGGAATGGTGGCATTAGGTGACTGGTTCAGATACTATAGGGTAGACTGTAGGACATGTATTTTACATAATATGGAGTCAGTCAGGGAACTGGCTGGTTTAGATCTGGAGGCTCGTGGCAGCAGTTGCTATGAGGCTTGGTCAATTCCAGACATTTTTATCCTGTGACCTTGGTACAGGGCTCCACACCTGTGACCTTGGTATAAGGCTCCACAGAATGTTCTGGCATTTTTCAATACACCTGTGCGCTGAACCGAATCAGGCACTTTATTGCCCCACTGAAATCCTAGCACAGGCAATTCACCTCTTACTGTTACCAAGAGGTACTACGTGGCTGGCACGTTACCTCTCTGAGCTGACCCCTCAGGGATGTGTTATATTTGGAATAAACAGATGAACAACCATCTCTTGATAAAGGGCTCTGCCCTAGGGAAGAGTTCCAATAAGAAATGCAGTGGAAGACAACACATTCTAAGTAATGCACGTGCAGGACAGCCTGTGTGTTTGCTCTCACTTTGGATTTATTTCATCTTCTATTTTCCAAATATCTGGTACTCATTGTTTGTAAAGGCTAATTCCTCAGCACAAGTCTATCTCACCATAGTTTCACAGCTTCTTTTTCACATACTTTTCGGATGAAAAGGAGTTCCCCAAAAAGGCTCTTAGGAATAATGGCATTCTTTTAAGAAACGCTGTTGAATAAATCATCAGACCAAGTGTCTTACTAGCAACCAAATTAAAAAGGAGGCCCATCTGTGCTCTGTAGGTTTCCCCAGGGGGATGAAAGTATTGTGTTGGCCAAAAAGTTCATTTAGGTTTGTGCATGAGCTTTTTGGCCAACGCAGTACATGTCCGAGGACCTAAAAGTCAAAGTCTTGCAATCCCTTTGGGAAGCAGAAATGGATGTGTTTCTCCCAATGGTGACTGTGTTTGACTGCTCATGAGAACTGTAGATTTATGATAATTTTTCTTGTAATTGTTGTTGCCGTCTTCTGGAACACAAAGCAGCACCAGGGCAGGATCTCAGGTTTACTGAGCCCAGGTGTGATCTGGGAACCCCTCTTCCCAGCTCATATGCATCTGGCAACAGAGAGTGGATATTCCCACCAACACATCGGTTACAGTATTTTGAAAACAAATCTCTTGGCTTAAATCCAACCAGGGCTATTGCTTTAGTTACTCAAATGATCATCTCATCTCTTCTGTTTTCAAGGAAGTTTTGAGACTCGTCTTAGAAATTGTACTTAGCCCTTTTTGTTAGAATTGGATATAGCTGTTGGCTCCGCTAATGGATTTTATGTGTTTCTGCTGGTGTCCCCAGACTAAATCGCCGTAACTAATGGAGCACTGTCTCTTTTCATAACCGTTAGCTGCCGAGAGCAGAAGAGCAATTTGTTGAAAGTCAAAATATTAACAGTTTTATTTATTGCAAGATGTCAAAAGGAGAGAGCATAATTTCTACAGGATTCAAAACCATAATGAGACCTTTAAAAGTGTTTTTCATAGTAGGCCTTTCTTTCTGTAATTCAAAGAAAACTGAAACTTTCAAGGACTGTGTTTATTATCAAATATTAGATGACTCTTTGGGTAGGCAGTCCAAACAAGCATCAAATTAGCCAGCTCACCACAAACATACAGCTGTCTCACTTCTTTTATTCATAAGCATATGTGTGCTGGATATTTAAATACATGTGTAAGGAAAGATCGAATTCTTAACCAAAGACAGGTCTTCTGGTTTTCTCGTGCCACTATTCTTTTCTTTTTTACCCAGTTTTGGCCGATCTGCAAAGACAGTACAGTTTCATCAAGTCACTGGGGAAATAAATGGGCAGCTTTTGCCCAAACTTAAGAAAATACAAAAATGCATTAAAGTAATGGATAAAGAAAGAATATGACTTTCAGACTAAATGCAGTGGAATAATGTAATGTTGTTCACAACAGTTTTGTTGCATTTGTAGAAAAATAATAAGTATTTATTTAGATCTGTTTCATTGACCGAACAAAAAAGAATCGCAACCTAAAAGTTAAGAGTTACTTTTATTCTGTGGACTTCAAGTCCAGAAGACAGGAGTCTCGGATAGCTCTGAGGGACTAATCCAAAGAGGCGAGAGGGGCAGGGAGGGAGTAGCCAGGATATATAGGAATTTTTGCAACAAAGACCTGGTAGTTAGAACATCAAGTGATTACAGTTACTTAAAGAAAAGCAGACATCTCGAGTTAATGAAATTCGCAGGTTTCTATGTATGGGAAGATGCAAAGTCTACGTCCATTGAAGTCATGTGCACTTCAGCTATCTAGGGCCAGTATCCTGTGCCTTTTCCTCCTGAGTCTCCTCCAGGTGCACCATCGGGGGTAGGGGGTGACTGCGGAGGCTGACTGCTTGACGGGAGGGGCCATCGGGCCCCTGGGGCTCACCATCATCAGGGCGGCTGTTCTGTGATGGCTTGGTGGCTGCAACACCCTTTGTTTACTGATATGGCAAGCAGCATTCTTAGCTCACAGTTTTCCCCAAAGCGCAGCTTTTAAGAAGCTATATGTCACTCCCTTCCTGTTGTATGTTTGCTTCGAGCTGGGAGTAATGGACCCATTATCCATACATTCATTTGAAATACTTATGTCTACATGTGTACATCTCTTTTATGGGGAGATGTGTTTGAATTGATGCAGGAAAACTGTGATGTCACGATACGAAGCAAACCCAGGAACTAAACAAGGAAGGAATGGGGGGTCCCGCTCTCGAGGGGGGTGCCTGGGACATCCACACAGATGCCATGCACATTCCCCCCACGGGCTTCCTCACAAGCTCTTGAGTGTCATCCTGGGCCTTGTATTTATTGCATTTTTAAAAAATACATACATTTTTACATTGTGGTTTTTAGAGACAGAGCGGGACTCATGGTATTGATTGCAAATAGCTGCAGCAGATGGAATAAGCAGCTAAAGAAATATAAAGCATAGACGACAAGAGACACTGCCAGCTCTGATGTGCTTGCCAAAGGAGGTGTGGAACACAGATGAGTAACGAGGGCAGGTGATTTCGAAGCTGCTTAGGCTTGATTCGGTTCTCGTTTTTCTCTTTTTTTCACTTTGCCAATGCAGAGTTACCCATAGCATTCTGAGAATGCAGTGCTTAAACAAAACAATAAGGCATGTGGAAAATCCATTTTGGAACAAACAGGAAAGCTAGTCGGCCAGTTTCTTTTGTTTATCCAGTTCTTTTTTACTCTTCGTTTTTATATTTCTTCCTCATAAATCAACTTTCCCGAAGACATAATGCTAACATAAACCCAGAAGAGGATGTGATATAGGGGAGGTTCTTGGCACAAAAGACGCAGAAAAGGAGGGTAGCCTCTCTTCAGGCCCCAAGTGGACTGCAGGATGGGTGTCTCCTGATTTCCCGTCACTCGCCTGGGTCCGTGGCACGGGAGGTGTGTTGGAAGCATGGAGGTGATGACAGAGAGAGCTTCTTGCTGCACTCACTGTGAACACCTGCATCAGGGTGAGGTCAGGGACATGTGGGTCGGGTGGAGGGGGCCTGAGTTTAGTTCCTGGAGCCACCCAGGGGACCCACGGGCCGTGAAATGCTTGTCCAGACACCCCCAGATGCTCTGGGGGCCCCGCAGTGCTGGCTACGGAGCAGACCGGGTCTGCAGCCAAAGGCTGCAGGTCAACCAGCAAGTCCAGGAACTAAACGGGAACTGCCGCCAGGTGTGAGAGGACCGCAGAGCACTGAGCAAAATCACCGTTCAGGGATCACATGATACAGGAGTGGTGACCAGCAGAGACATCCATGGCCGCAGGAGGCAAGAGAGGCCGTGACTGCAGAACCAACACAGACCCAGGGAGCAGCCCCCTCCTCTTTCTCCTCGCCCCCATCTCATCCCAAGGGCACACCCAGACACCCCAGCTGCCATCTTGGAAAGGAGGGGAGAGGAGATGGATCTCAGGTCCAGCAGATGAGATGGCATCACCAACTCAGTGGACGTGAATCCAAGCAAACTATAGCAGACAGTGAAGGACAGGGAAGCCTGGTGTGCTGCAGTCCATGGGGTCGCAGAGAGTCGGACATGACTGAGCGCTGAACAGCAACGACTGCTGACTGTGTTTTAATCAAAATAATCTACTTTTATTTTTTAATCTGTTAACACAGATGAATTGTAACAAAAAAAAATTCTCGTTCCGTTTAGTTCTTCAGGTGTCTGTGCATTGGACCTGTCAGTTACGATTCAGAAAAATAAGGAATGGAAGTTTGCAATTGTAGCCATAGAGCTGGGAAGTAACCCTGTCCCGGAAATGCCAATGCGCGGAGGACATTCAGCGTCTCCTGACCGCGCCATCTGCACAGTGAGCAGTGCTAGTGGTGGTCTCTGATTTTAGCCTTGAATCCTGACCTTCTTACACTCCACATGACCCCACCCCCACACCGCAACAGACGCAGTTCAGTTCCGTGAGAGAAACTACCAAAGTTCATCAAGAGCAATTTTCAGAGTTTCATATATTCATTCGTTTCCCTGAGAACGGTGATAAACGAGGCTATCCGAGGGTGGTAGGCAGTCAGTGTGAGAGTTAAGCGTCTAAAGCCTATGCGATGGATAGAAATATAGTTTGAAGCAGTTACATAATTTTAACCTTCTATTATCCACATTCAAGTGAAATTAATTTTAATAATATATTTTATGCAGCCCAATATATCCAAAAGATTATAATGTCAACACGTAATCAATAAAAAGTTACTGAGGTATTTTCCATTCTGTTTTACACACAAGTCTTCAAAACGCTGTTAGTCTTTTACATTCCTAATGTATTGCGAAGTTGGTAATTCTTTTAATTTTTATTTAGTCTTTCTTTTCGGCTCTGCTGGGTCTCCGTTGCTGCTCTGACTTTCTCTGGTTTCGGGGGCTGGGGCTGCTCTCTAGTTGTGATGGGAGGGCTTTTGATTTCAGCGTCTTCTCTTGCTGCGGAACGTGGGCTTCAAGGGATGAGGGCTTCGGGGGTTGCGGCTCCCAGGCTTAGCGCACAGACTCAATAGTTGCAGCGCACGGGCTTAGTTGCTCCTAGGCATGTGGGATCTTCCCCGATCAGGGACAAACCCTCGTCTCCTCATTGGCAGGCAATTCTTACCACTGAGCCACCAGGGGTATTCAGAATTGATTACTTTTTTTTTTTTAATGAAGACAGTTTTGGTAAACTTTGTAAACGTCTCTGAAGTATTGCTTTACAAGCTTGCCAAAATTTCCCATGCCAGGGAAATCTACTGAGACTTTTTCTCTCTACCAGGGAAAAACACTTCAGCTGCCTTCTGCTGAAACTGCCGTTCTCTTTGGTTCACGTTGCTGTCCCTTCTGCTTAACCAGAACCACTTAGAATGAAGATTAATCTGGGTCATCATGGCAGCTCTTTGTGGTTCCCTGACCTGCAGGCAGATAAGGATGAAGAACTCTTGATAGATGCTGAATCGTCCTCAAATGAAAAAAAAAATTAATATCTTTAATTACACTTAGCAAAAGCAAGACATGAGCAAAGTTTTAATCTGCTACATGGTCTCACAGATTAAAATTAGATTTGTACATTTGCATAATAAAAGAAATGTTGTGAAAAAAAGCTGTTGGAGTACTCGAGAGCCGAGCCGACCCTTACTGGGTTGAGCTCAGCACCAAACTTTACACCACTGAAGGAGTCTGCATTTTTATGCAACAGTGCAATAGAATTTACATTTTATGCATAGTTAGTCAGTTAGGTATTAGGGTATAGTTTGTAGGTAGGTTTGGGTATAAAGTTAAGAATAAGCCTTTAGTGTAATTTTTTAGGATTTTTGAGAGGAGAGGAAAATGATAAAGTAAGGGAAAGGCTGCCAAGAAATTTAGGCAAGCAGAAAAACTGGTCTTGCTTTTTTTCCGTGAAAGAGGGTCAGTAGCATTCAAAGATGTCTCTGACTTTCCAGGTGAAGCACAGAGTACTTCCCTTGTGCATTTCTCCTTGAAGTTGTTCACATCCAGAGGCAATAAGATCAGGAGAGGAAAAGGATTCTCAAACCAAATAACTTTTTTCAAAGCAACAGTTGGAAAACAGGAGCCATGCTCAGAGAATTAACAAGCACAGAACATAAAATAGTGTTCCACACAAATGCTTCATACACTAATAGGAAAAAATATATGTTGCAATTTGCTGGAACAAGTGTAGTAAAACCAAAGTAACATTTATTTAGCAAATTATCATGAATACAGATTAGCTCTTATGCCTATATATAATTCCCTGCCGAAATGTGGGCAAGTCCTCTGCGGTTTACCATCCACTGCTCCAGGGGCAAATTTTGGGAAGATTTAGGGGAGTCCTAAGGATTTCAGCTTCCTACAGTATTTTCCCTTGCTGCAATTCATTTATGAATACACCCACGTGTCTACTAGCGAACCTAGAGTCTACAGATAAAACAAAAATATGAAAGTCGTACCGTTCTTTGGATAGTCCTTGCAATGGCTCCCGAGGATCTTAACTTAATCATAACAAACACAAAATATGTTAATGCCTCAAAACCATTGTATGATCTGTTGATTTGTTCAGACTCCTCTATGATGAAAACATAGCTAACATAACTAAAAGAAACAAGAAAAAAAATAGACACATACCCTTTAGTTACCCTACTAAAGTCTGTAATTATATTTCTCCTTGAAGACTGTGCTCTAACTACGAAACAGGCACATTCCTGTCCCCAGAAACAGAAATGATTTTAAGATCATTTATTCTAAAATCTTCATGAAGATATTTTAAAGTTTTGAGGAAATAAAGATCACTAATGAAGCAAGTGAATTTTAGTCTCATCAGCATCTTCCTGATTCTCCAATGAACTGCCAAAAGTACCTTGGAGTACAGAAAGCGCGCCATGAAAAAGTGCACGTCGCTGGGGACATTGCTCCAAGCACTAGTTTTCCCTTCAAGTTCAACTTTAGTCAAGTTGAAAAGAGATAAGATCAGTCCCATCCCCTCCCCTGATGGGGAGAGCCTGGAACAAACCTGATATGTTACATTGCTCTCCGACACAGAGAACCTTTTGCTCCAAGCTGCAAAGGCCACCAGGTCAAAGAAGCACACAGAGCAGGGGGTCAGCAGGGGCAACAGAAGGCAGCAAGGCAGGAAAGGAAGTCTAGCCTGTTAAGAAGCCACAGGAGAGACCCACGGTGCATCAGAGTCGATACATGAAGCCAGGGATAGACTCCGATCATGGGAGCAGAGAGGAGAAAATAAAAGCAAGCCAGAGGTAGTGCTGGACAACCCTGCATACATCTGCTAGGGCCATTTGGGTCTGTAAGCAACACGAAACCCAAATCCAGATGCTTTCACAGTAGAGGGTGATTTCCTCACATCCTGAGAAGATCAGGGGAAATATCAGTTATTAGTATATATGTTATATGTATATGATTAATCTTAATCTGTATTACAATTAACAGTAATAGCATAATATCAATATATAGTATATATTATATAATAACATAATGATAATTAATAATATTGATACGTTAGCATGTCTAAATCCTGGGTAGCCCCCAAAGCAGGTACTTAGAACTCACTAAAATAAAAACATTTTTAGCCTGTCCGAATTTCCACCAGTTTCTCACTTGTCCTTAATGATGGCTTTGGGGTTATTTTTTTAAAGTCTAGGAAAGCAGGTTCACCATGAGGACAACAGAAAGGCAGCCTGTAATCAGACAAAAGACAAAAAATAGCACAAGATGCATCTCATTGGCCGAAGACTCATTTCTATAGAGACACTTACCATCTCATTCACAAGAAACATTTTTTTTCCCATTTTCATTCTTCTGAGGACCTAATCAGACTTTAGCCTCTTTTAGAAATGTAGTTTCACGCAGTTACTTTCTCTCTCTCTCCCTCTCCCTCTGTCTGTCTCTCTCCTTTCTCTGTCTTCCTTCCCCAAAAGGAAATAAGAAACTCGTTATTGCCAAGGAGGTGAGGAGGAGTAAATACTATAAGGTCAAGATCATCCACCTCCTAATTTATCAGACTGCCCTGATGGCCACTTGACATTTGGATACTGATTAAGGGTGGGGAAAACAGAGAGTGATGTTGAAGATTTTGTTTGAAATTCTGTAGATGCAATTTGATTTTTGCCAGCTAAACCTCATCTGTTCATCACATCAAGTAAATTTGCTTTAGAAACTGGACATTCTCACTGTACCTGAATGATGGTCATTCTGACTGGTGTGAGGTGATACCTCATTGTAATTTTGATTTGCATTTCTCTAATAATTAGTGATGACCATTTTTGCGAGTGCCTATTGGCCACCTGTGTGAATTTTCACTATTGATCCCCCTTGTATATATATCAAAAATTTAAAAGCAACAGGGATAAATTAGAATGTCTCTAGCACATCAGAACCTAGGTCACTTTTTGACTCAGAATTATAATTGACCCATGTTTTTTCCAAGCAGTAGTTCAGTTCAGTTCAGTCGCTGAGTCGTGTCCGACTCTTTGCAACCCCATGAACCACAGCACACCAGGCCTCCCTGTCCATCACCAACTCCTGGGGTTCACCCAGACCCATGTCCATTCCCTAATAGTTCAAACAGTAAAGCATCTGCCTGCGATGCAGGATACCTACCATTGTAACACTTAAGACCTCCTCTTTGTCCTTTAAATACCTTTTTTTCCTTTAAAGCATCCTCTTATCTCTTCAAGGCTATTAGTCATAGTTCAGTGTTTGTTTCCTACTCTTCCCTAAATTGTTTTTTTCCATGTTTCGTGTTCATTTTCTTTTGGCCTCATTTTTCACATGGAAGACTTTCTTCAGATATCTTGACTTCCTTTACTTTTCATTTGTGTGTGTGTGTGAAGTCGTTCAGTCGTGTCCGACTCTTTGCCACCCCATGGACTTCAGCCTACTAGGCTCCACCCTCCATGGGATTCTCCAGGCAAGGGTACTGGAGTGGGTTGCCATTTCCTTCTCCAGGGGATCTTCCCAACCCAGGGATCGAACCTGGGTCTCCCACATTCCAGGCAGATGCTTTAACCTTTAAGTATTAAAAAAACCTAATAGAAACTCTGTGTACAGGGTTGAGGTTTATTAAATGCTGGATTTCACTATAGGGTTGAAGAACAGCAAATTCAGTGGGAGCATACCCAAATATCAGGATATTTTAGAGGTGAGAGGACTCAACTCCTTGTGGTTCTTCAGGGCTTTGGTTCGGGGGTCTTCACACAGGTGTCCACACCTGCCTGACCCTGTAGGGCCCTTTCCCTCTGCCAGACTCCTCATGAGAAGGTTGGCACTTCCATTTGGTCATCTTTTCTTCTCCCCTATTCAGTATTGCCCTGAAAATCTGTCTGACAGGGGAACCACTAATGTATAGCGTGTATATATATATATACATACATACATATATCTATTTTTTTCACAGAAGAAAATGAACTTTTGAATTATAATACATTTTTCTATACATGTTTAATCATCCACTGTGAAATTGTCACCGTTAAAGGGGTTGGTTGGTAGTCTAGCCTGCCTCTCACAGGTATATCTGGAAATTTGCTTCACAGAAATAGGGAGAATGCAGGAATGATTTTGAAGAACTCAGATATGTAACTCTAGAATGCAAAATGCAATGGGATATCAACTTAAGTCTAAGGTTGATTCTAATTTAAATATGTTTGTATTAGAGAGAAAAAAAGCTCACCTGAGTCCTGGTTTTAGGATCAGATCAGTGACTCCCCTTGTCTGCTGTGCATGTGTTCAGTTTACTGACCCAACACTCTGCTCAGAAACACAGCTAATCCCAGTAAGACAGGTTTGTGTTTGTGGAGTGTGAGCAGATACATGGCAAGTGCTTCCTTCTGTTGGATAAACTCCATCTGACTTCGATTCTGTCCACCCATTCTGCCCCTAAATATGGACGTCAGCCTGGGGAGGTGTCGGTGGAGTCAGCTGGAGGCTGGCCTGTTCCCCAGCCCCACCCATGATGCTCTGATGGAGCTTTCTATGTGTGTTACGTAAATATCACCTCTTTTAGGATGTGCTAATAGCTTTATAAATCCTACCTCGAAAGTCTGCTCAAGTTACAAGCTGAAAGTACATCTCTGACAAAATGGTCTTGATTGTGTGTTTTGAAAGCTTTTTTGATTTGCAAGAACTCGTATAGTTTTAAAAACTGGGCTCCTGTTGAGTTTAAACACTCTGAAAAAGAGAAAGGCAGTGATCTCTAATGTTGCCTAGCTCATCGTGCAGGTTTAAAAGTCTCTCATGTTGCCTCCCTCCCTCGGGTGTTCCTTTCAGCTCAGTGACACACTCTGTCCTACTCTCTTAAAAGCCCAGGTCAAATCTGGTCTCCCCTATTAGGCTTTTCCAGAGCTTATGGCTAGAAATAATTTCATTTCACATTGATGGGTGTATATCTGCTACCTCCCCAAGCCACAGCAAAATGACACTGAAGGAATATCCAGAATATAAATGCACAGGAACAAAGAGTTTGAGAAAGGAGAAACATCGGATGAGAGAGCTCAGCAAAATTCTAGAACACAGAAAGAGGAGTGAATAGAAGTCAGTCATATGATGTCAAGGAAGGAATCAATGATTTAGCACTGCTGCTGCTGCTGCTAAGTCACTTCAGTCGTGTCCAACTCTGCGCGACCCCGTAGATGGCAGCCCACCAGGCTCCCCCGTCCCTGGGATTCTCCAGGCAAGAACACTGGAGTGGGTTGCCGTTTCAGTACTGCCTTATTGATGGGGATACACCCCTTAATGCTCTGATTCTTATTTTCCTCACTTCTAAACAAGGAATGATTCAGTCTACCTGCTGTCCCTCCAATATTTCTTGTACAGATCAAGCAAAGTAATACATGTAGGGAAATTTGGAAACTGTAGGTCTTTTTCAGAATCATTATCATTATACCTTTTATTATATTTATTTATTTATTTTATCAGCTAAGCTATGGGCTCTTGGAGGGAGGGATTACATCTTGTTTATATTTCTTAGAGTCCCTAGTTTTCTCACAATAAGCATTCATTTGCTAAATTTCATCAACATAGACATAATTTTACAATATATTCTTAGAGTGCTCTGAAAATGTAGATTTACATGTTACAGGAAGAAAATAAAGATTACGCTGAATTTGTAAGCATAGAGAAAGAATCCTCTTTTGAGCAATCACTTGATGCTGGAGTGTATGCGTACTCAGTTGTGTCCGACTCTTTGTGACCTCATGGACTGTAGCCCATGGCTCCTCTGTCCTGGGATTTCCAAGGCAAGAATACTGGAGGGGGTTGCCATGCCCTCCTTCAGGGGATCTTGCTGACCCGGGGATCAAACCCATGTCTCTTATGTCTCCTGCATTAGCAGGCAGATTATTTATCACTAGCGCCACCTAGGAAGCCCATTTCATTTTCGTTGGACCCAGTTTTATTCTAGCAAGTTATTTCTATGGGAGATCTTTTCTATAACTTGAACAATTGATGTGAAAATCCATTGTTTTAATACTTAGGAAATAGCATGGATTTTAATTGTATCTGGATAGTTATTTTCAAGATAGATAGATAGATCTCACCCCAAATTAGATCAAAATATGGTAATTAGATAACAGATTTAGGCAGCCACTTAGAGGTGGCAAGCAATGTGAATTATTTGACTTCTTCATATTGAATTAGCTTCTTTTAATGGAAGAAAAGCTATGACAAACCTAGACAGTGTATTAAAAAGCAGAGACATCACTTTGCCGACAAAGGTCCATATGTCAAAGCTGTGATTTTTCCAGTAGTCACGTGAAGATGTGAGAGCTGGACCGTAAAGAAGGCTGAGCACTGAAGAATTAATGCTTTCAAACTGTGGTGCTGGAGAAGACTCTTTGGACAACAGGGAGATCAAACCAGTCGATCCTAAAGGAAATTAATCCTGAATATTCATTGGAAGGACTGATGCTAAAGTTGAAGCGCCAATACTTTGGCCACCTGATGTGAAGAGCCAACTCATTGAAAAAGATCCTGATGCTGGGAAAGACTGAGGGCAGGGGGAGAAGAGGGTTATAGAGGATAAGATGGTTGGATGGCGTCGCCAACTCAACAGACATGAGTTTGAGCAAATGTGGGAGATAGTGAAGGACAGGGAAACCAGGTGTGCTATAGTCCACGGGATCATGAGAGTCAGACACAACTGAGCAACTGAACAACAGCAATAATGCTTAAACATTATAAATCACTTTATTAGAAAAGTCATAGTTTTTAGTTTTGCCAAGCACATTGTGTTTTAAATAATAATGACCTTAAAATCCATTATACTTTTCATTTCTGTTTTATTTTGTTCCTTAAACTAAATAGAAAAACAGATACATTCAATATGAAATCAAACAGCAAATCTTAAATGTGTGATATTGAGTAATTTGAGACACTGACTAACTAGTTATGCCTTTTAAAATTTTTTATACAGTAAAGGAAGATTTGGCTGTAAACTGCCACTCAGGAATTCTCATTGAGAAATACACTACTGAATTATGAATGAATGAATGAAATACTGATTCCCAAGGGGAATTGCTATTAATTTTTAATAGGATTTTGATTTGGTTTTTTATCTAGGGATTGGAAAACAGTGGTTCTGAATTATTCTAAATTTTGCACTGACCTGTAAAATTATGACTTAGCTGTTTTAATAATATATACCAGGAAGAGGGAAAGGGAAGAGTAAGAAGAACGAAAAGACTAACTAGTTATGCCTTTTAAAAATTTTTATATAGTAAAGGAAGATTTGGCTGTAAACTGCCACTCAGGAATTCTCATTGAGAAATACACTACTGAATTATGAATGAATGAATGAAATACTGATTCCCAAGGGGAATTGCTATTAATTTTTAATAGGATTTTGATTTGGTTTTTTATCTAGGGATTGGAAAACAGTGGTTCTGAATTATTCTAAATTTTGCACTGACCTGTAAAATTATGACTTAGCTGTTTTAATAATATATACCAGGAAGAGGGAAAGGGAAGAGTAAGAAGAACGAAAGGAAGGAAGGAGATGTAGTTTTCCTAACTAGGAGAGCTTTATCTTTGAAAACACATTAGCTTTTTCAGGAATATATATTATTGTTGTCTGAAGAGTCGACTCATTGGAAAAGACTCTGATGCTGGGAGGGATGAGGGGCCAGGAGGAAAAGGGAATGACAGAGGATGGGATGGCAGGATGGCATGACCGACTTGATGGACGTAATGAACTCTGGGAGTTGGTGATAGACAGGGAGGCCTGGCGTGATGTGATTCATGGGGTCGCAAAGAGTTGGACACAACTGAGCGACTGAACTGAACTGAACTGAAGTTATAACTTTTAATTTTAACTGTTGGTTTTTGGTGACTAGTTCAGCAGCAGTACCTTGTATATAACAGGTAATAAATTCAGAAATTAAAAGTACTTATACTGTTCATTATTATGATTAAAATGTTTATCATCTCCTAGCACAAAAGATTAATGTAATAGTATCTGGATTAGCTAATTTGGGGTGTGTGTGTATCTGTGTGTGTGTGTGTGTGTGTGTGTGTGTGTGTTAATATTATCTTCACTGTGGTAGTTTGTTGTGATTTGTTGTTCACGTAAACCTTATCATCATATTGGAGACATAATATCATATTGGAGGTAAATATTGGACATTGTATTTCTTCTACAGTAAATTACCTATTCTTGTCCCTAACCCTTATCTTTATTTTGTTGATTTATGGAAATTCTCTGTATACTTAAGATAGCAAGTCTTTGTTGAATATTTGAGAAAAAATGTTTTTACTCTTTCCTTTTAATATAGTCAACTTGGGTTTATACTCTCTTTTTTATATAAAATTTTTAGGCTTTTTCTTAGGCAATTCCTTGTCAGTTTTTACCTTGGATCCATTTTACCCAGTTTCCAAAGTAATACTATTGTGATTTGGTAAAAAATCATATTACAAATATGAAACATTTTTCAGAAGAATAAAATCTTTACAGAATTGCTCTTCAATTCAGGAATATAATATATTATCATATATTTCATCTGTTACTGTTCAGGAAATCTTTCTGTGTTGGCCAGTTATCATTGTTGTAATTAAGTTAAAATCTGCCCATTTCGTGTCAAAGTTGTCCAAGCCACTTGTGTTCTTATGTATCTACAGTGTCCACTTGATTGCACAGATGGGAAGACGGGAGGGCAGGGGAGGGCTGGAGAGCAGCAATTCACAGCTCTGTGGACCAGCTGCATGTGGACCGAGACTCCTTCACCAACATGGGAGGGAGGGATCAGAAAAGCGACCCATTGATAGGAACGTCTCTCACTCTGTTTTTAGAAGTAGGATTTGTTAGGTTGATCTGAAAAAAGGTTTTTCAATATAGAGTGTTTCAAGTTTTAGTCAAATGATTTCCCCCAAAAGGTGCGGTGCCGGAAGCCAGCGTGAGGAACCCCACCCATGA
>SJXQ01007929.1:94127-151451 GCA_006408695.1 Aepyceros melampus | reverse complement strand
CACTAAAGCCTTTGACTGAATCCCAATAAACTGTGGAAAATTCTTTAAGAGATGGGAGTACCAGACCACCTTTCCTGCCTCCTGAGAAATCTGTGCACAGGTCAAGAAGCAACAATTAGAACCAGACATAGAACAATCGATTGGTTCAAAATTGGGAAAGGAGTAAAACAAGGCTGTATATTGTCACTCTGCTTATTTAACTTCTCTGTGGGATACATCATGTGAAATGCTGGGCTGGATGAATCGCAGCTGGAATCAAGATCACTGGAAGAAATATCAACAACTTCAGATATGCAGATGATACAACTCTAATGGCAGGAAGTGAAGAATAAGTAAAGAACTTCTTGATGAGAGTGAAAGAGGAGAATGAAAAAGCTGGCTTGAAACTCAACGTTCAAAAAACTAAGATTATGGTATCCAGTCCCATCACTTCATGGCACATAGAAGGGGAAAAAGTGAAAGCAGTGGCAGACTTTATTTTCTTGAGCTCCAGTATTATGGCAGATGGTGACTGCAGCCAGGAAATTAAAAGATGCTTGGTCCTCGTAAGGAAGGACTTGGAAGGAAAGCTGTGACAAACCTAGACAGCATAATAAGAAGCAGAGACATCACTTTGCCAGTAAAGGTCCATATAGTCAAAGCTATAGTTTTTCCAATGATTATGTACAGATGTAAGAGTTGGACCCTAAAGAAGAATGAGTACCAAAGGACTCATGCTTTCAAACTGTGGTGCTGGGGAAGACTCTTGAGAGTCCCTTGGACTGCAAGGAGATCAAACCAGTCAATCCTAAAGGAAATCAACCCTGATTAAGGAAGGACTTGGAAGGAAAGCTGTGACAAACCTAGACAGCATAATAAGAAGCAGAGACATCACTTTGCCAGTAAAGGTCCATATAGTCAAAGCTATAGTTTTTCCAATGATTATGTACAGATGTAAGAGTTGGACCCTAAAGAAGAATGAGTACCAAAGGACTCATGCTTTCAAACTGTGGTGCTGGGGAAGACTCTTGAGAGTCCCTTGGACTGCAAGGAGATCAAACCAGTCAATCCTAAAGGAAATCAACCCTGAATATTCACTGGAAGGACTGATGCTGAAGCTCCAATACTTTTGACCACCTGATGTGAAGAGCCAACACATTGGAAAAGGCCCTGATGCTAAGAAAGATTGAAGACAAAAGAAGAAAAGGGGAGTAGAGGATGAGAGGCTTAGAAATCATCATTGACTCAATGGACATAAATCTGAGCAAACTCTGGGAGATGGTGAGGGACAGGAAGGCCTAGTGTGCTGCAGTCCATGGGGTCGGAAAGAGTTGGACATGACTAGGCGACTAAACAACAACAAAAAGCAGTTAAAACAAACTTGAATATCATGTTAGGGCAAGTGTGTGGCCTGTAGGGTTGTGTAGCAGATCCTAATGTAACATAATGATCCGGAAAAGCCGATATGAGCCAAAGACACTTAAAGTGACACCTGGAGAATAAACAGAAGTTACCAAACAAAGCTAACACTGTAAAAAGTTTATGACTCTTTTATGCTACAACACAGGTCTCATATTTAGTAGATGAGCACAACTATAGCTCTGCTGATTACTTAAAATTATGAAAACACAGGATCACAATCCCTTATCTAAAATTTCTAAATCAAAATTTTCTGAAAATAAGAATCTTATGTAAATTCAGTTCAGTTCAGTCGCTCAGTTGTGTCCGACTCTTTGCGAACCCATGAATCGCAGCATGCCAGGCCTCCCTGTCCATCACCAACTCCCGGAGTTCACTCAGACTCACGTACATTGAGTTCGTGATGCCATCCAGCCATCTCATCCTTGGTCGTCCCCTTCTCCTCCTGCCCCCAATCCCTCCCAGCATCAGGGTCTTTTCCAATGAGTCAGCTCTTCGCATGAGGTGGCCAAAGTACTGGAGCTTCAGCTTCAGCATCATTCCTTCCAAAGAAATCCCAGGGTTGATCTCCTTCAGAATGGACTGGTTGGATCTCCTTGCAGTCCAAGGGACTCTCAAGAGTCTTCTCCAACACCACAGTTCAAAAGCATCAATTCTTCGGCACTCAGCTTTCTTCACAGTCCAACTCTCACATCCATACATGACCACAGGAAAAACCATAGCCTTGACTAGATGGACCTTAGTTGGCAAAATGTCTCTGCTTTTGAATATACTATCTAGGTTGGTCATAACTTTTCTTCCAAGGAGTAAGCGTCTTTTAATTTCATGGCTGCAGTCACCATCTGCAGTGATTTTGGAGCCCAAAAAAATAAAGTCTGACACTGTTTCCACTGTTTCCCCATCTATTTCCCATGAAGTGATGGGACCAGATGCCATGATCTTCGTTTTCTGAATGTTGAGCTTTAAGCCAACTTTTTCACTCTCCTCTTTCACTTTCATCAAGAGGTTTTTTAGTTCCTCTTCCCTTTCTGCCATAGGGGTGGTGTCATCTGCATATCTGAGGTTATTGATATTTCTCCTGGCAATCTTGATTCCAGCTTGTGTTTCTTCCAGTCCAGCGTCCCTCATGATGTACTCTGCATAAGGTAAGGTAAGGTAAGGTAAGATAAGGTAAGGTAAGGTAAGGTAAGGTGAAGTCGCTCAGTCCTGTCTGACTCTTTGATAGAAGTTAAATAAGCAGGGTGACAATATACAGCCTTGACGTACTCCTTTTCCTATTTGGAACCAGTCTGTTTTTCCATGTCCAGTTCTAACTGTTGCTTCCTGACCTGCATACAGATTTCTCAAGAGGCAGGTTAGGTGGTCTGGTATTCCCATCTCTTTCAGAAATTTCCACAGTTTATTGTGATCCACACAGTCAAAGGCTTTGGCATAGTCAATAAAGCAGAAATAGATGTTTTTCTGGAAATTATCCAACAGCAAAGAATTGAATATGAGATATGGAGGATAAGAGATGAGAGATAAGATATTAGATTATTGATAACTTTGTTTTTCCCACTTGGGGTGAATATTATTCATTTTGCTGCAGAAATGGTAATAAGTTTGATTATTGAATGTTCTTTCCAGATGCTGCTGTGCTGAGGGTATACATTACATATATATATGTAATATATATATCATATTCCCATTTATTTCATTAACAATTTTATTGTGGAAAATTTCAATTTAAAAAGGGATAAAAACGGTGGCCAGTTAGCTCAGTTGGTTAGAGCTGGTGCTAATAAAAAGGGATAAAATATAATGAACTCCCATGTTCCCATCACCTAATTTTAATAACTCTTAATTAACGACCAATTTTGTTTCATCTGTACCATGCCCTAATTCCTGTTATTTTGCTTTGAAGGAAACCTCTCATCATGTTAATACTAATTCCTCAATATCACCATGTTGCTAACTGCTTCAAGAATTTCATAGCTTAGTTTTTACAATTTATTATTATAGTCAAGATTCAACAAAGTCCAAATAATTGTCCTTGGTTGATTTGTCTGAAGTCTCCTTTTTAAACAATAATTTCCCCTCCTATCGTTTTGAAAAACCTTTTAGGTTATTTATTGAACCGGGGCTTCCCAGGTAGTACAGTGGTAAAGAATCCACCTGTCAATACAGCAAATGTAAGAGACACAGATACAATCCCTGGGTCGTGAAGATCCCTGGGAGAAGGAAACGGCAACTATAGTATTCTTGCCTGGGAAATCCCATGGACAGAGGAACCTAGTAGCTTCAAAGGGTTGGACATTCCCCCTGCCCCCCCAAAAAGAGTCAGACCCAACTGAGCAACTGAGCACAAGCACACATTCATTGCAGAAATCTAGGCATTTGTCTCAGAGTGCTCCACAGCCAGGCTTGTAGGCTGCATCTCCATAGTGACATTTAACATGTTCCTTGGACCTCTGTATTTTCTATAAATTGATAGTTGAATATAGAAGCCATAGTATCCAAATTCTGAAACACATCTGAATCCAAAGAGTTCAGACTAAGGATTATGGGCTTATATTTCTGTACAATGGAAGATTATAACACTTCATTTCTAAGGCCTAAAAAAATTACTTGCACCCCATACCTCCCTGAACTCAAATGTCCTATAACTAGCTGATGATTATCACAGAAGGAGATCCTCCAGGACCTAGCAGATCTGAGGACAGATTTTGTTCTGATAATCAATACCCCTTAAAGGGGTATTGTTGTCATATTTTTAATCTCATCACTGAAATTCTTTTAAGAAATATATTCTTTCTAACTTCTTTTTTTAACATCTTGAGATATATTTCACATATCATAAAACTCTCCCATTTACAATGTACTATTCAATTTTTTTTAGTATATTCACAGAGTTATACAACAATCATCATAACCTAACTTTAAAACATTTTCATTACCCCCAAAAGAAATTCTGTACCCATTAGGAGTCACTCCCTTTCCTCCACACTGAAAACCTAAGCAACCATTAATACACTAAAATATCTATGTAGCTTTGTCCAATCTTAACATTTCATATAAATGAAATAATTTAAAAAAATGGTCTTTATGGCTGGCTTCTTTGTGTGTGTGTGCTCAGTCGTGTGTGTGTGCTCAGTCGTGTGTGAATCTTTGCGACCACATGGACTGTAGCCGACCAAGCTCCTCTGTCCATGGAATTTTCCAGGCAAAAATACTGGAGTGGGTTGCTATTTCCTGCCTCAGGGGATCTTCCAGCACAGAGAGTGGACCGGCGCCTCCTGGGACTCTTGCATTGGCAGGTGGATTCTTTACCACTGCACCACTTGGACTGGTTTCTTTAGTATAGCTTAATATTTTCAAATTCATCCATGTAATAGCAGATATCGATATTTCATTTCCTTTTTTCCTGAACAATTTCCCATTGTATGGATTAGCCAGTTAAAAAAAAACATTTATCAGTTAGCGAATATTTAGGTTATTTCTACTTTGGATATTATAATTAGTATTGCTATAAAGATTTGCATACAGGTTTAACTGTTCACATATATTTTCATTTCTCTTGGGTACGGGCACATCTTGTTTTATTGTGCTTCACAAATATTGCTTTTTTTTTTTTTACACAAACTGAAGGTTGTGGCAACCCTGCATTAACAAGTCTATTGATGATATTTTTTCCAATAGCATTTGCTCACTTCATGTTTCTGTGTCACATTTTGATCAGTTCAGTTCAGCTCAGTTGCTCAGTCATGTCCGATTCTTTGTGACCCCATAAATCGCAGCACTCCAGGCCTCCCTGTCCATCACCAACTCCCGGAGTTCCCCAAACTCATGTCCTTCGAGTCTGTGATGCAATTCATCCATCTCATCCTTTGTTGTCCCCTTCTCCTCCTGCTCGCAATCCCTCCCAGCATCAGGGTCTTTTCCAATGAGTCAGCTCTTCACAAGAGGTGGCCAAAGTATTGAAGTTTCAGCTTCAGCATCATTCCTTCCAATGAACACCCAGGACTGATCTCCTTTAGGATGGACTGGTTGGATCTTCTTGGAGTCTAAGGGACTCTCAAGAGTCTTCTCGAACACCTCAGTTCAAAAGCATTAATTCTTCAGCGTTCAACTTTCTTCACAGTCCAACTCTTACATCCATACATGACCACTGGAAAAACCGTAACCTTGACTAGATGGACCTTTGTTGGCAAAGTAATGTCTCTGCTTTTCAATATGCTATTTAGGTTGGTTATAACTTTCCTTGCAAGGAGTAAGTGTCTTTTAATTTCATGGCTGCAGTCACCATCTGCAGTGATTTTGGAGCCCCCAAAAATAAAATCTGACACTGTTTCCACTGTTTCCCCATCTATTTGCCATGAAGTGATAGGACCAGATGCCATGATCTTCGTTTTCTGAATGTTGAGCTTTAAGCCAACTTTTTCACTCTCCTCTTTCACTTTCATCAAGAGAGTTTTTAGTTCCTCTTCACTTTCTGCCATAAAGGTGGTGTTATCTGCATATCTGAGGTTATTGATATTTCTCCTGGCAATCTTGATTCCAGCTTGTGTTTCTTCCAGTCCAGTGTTTCTCATGATGTACTCTGCATAGAAGTTAAATAAGCAGGGTGACAATATACAGCCTTGACCTACTCCTTTTCCTGTTTGGAACCTGTTATTCCAACATGGAACCAATTTGTTCGTGCTGCAATTCATCGGATCGCAAAGAGTCGGACACGACTGAGTGACTCAACTGAACTGAAGTGAACTGAAGTGACTACAGATAATGAGCACTTTTTCATGTACCTATTGTCCAGTTACCTATCTTCTTTGTAGAAATGTTGATTTGAATCTTTTGCTCAATTTTAATTAGCCTATTTTTCTTTTTATTGTTGAATTGTCAGAGTTCTTTATAAATATTCTGCATACACACTTATTAGATATTTGATTTGAAAATATGTTCTTTCACTGTATGAATTGTATTTTTACATTATTGATAATACTTTTGAAGCACAAAATTTTTAATTTGATAAAGTTCAATCTGTCTCTTTGTCACTTGTGTTTTAAGTGTCATACCTAAGAAACCATTGCCTAACTCAAAGTCACAGTTTTACTCCTGTGTTTTATTCTAAGAGTTTTACAGATTTTTGTTGAGTTAATGTTTGCATATGTTGTGAAGTAGAGGGTCCAACTCCATTCTTCATGTGCTTATACTGCTGTCCCTTGCTCCCTTAGCTCAGCTGGGAAAGAATCTGCCTGCAATGCAGGAGACCCTGGTTCAGTCTCTGGGTCTGGAAAATCTACTTCAGAAGGGATAGGCTACCCACTCCAGTGTTCTTGGGCTTCCCTGGTGGCAGCTGGTAAAGAAGCCGCCTGCAATGTGGGGGACCTGGGTTCAGTCCTTGAGTTTGGAAGATCCCCTGGAGAAGGGAACAGTTACCCATTCTAGTATTCTGGCCCAGAGAATTCCAGGGACTGTATAGTGCATGCAGAGAGTTGGACAAGACTGAGTGCATTTCATTTTCACGTAAGTTGTCCCAGAGTTATTTGTTGAAAAGCCTATATTCCCTCTTCAATTTTCTTGGAAGCTTTGACAAGAATCAATTTACCATATATGTCAATTTACCATATATTTCTGGACTCTGGACTATTCAATGAACTGTATGTCTATGCAGTGTTATCCTGTCCTGATCATTCTATCTTTATGCCAAGTTTTGAATTGGGAAATGTCAGTCCTGCAACTTCTTTCTTCTTTTAGATCATTTTGGTTATTCTGTATTCCTCGATTTTTATATAAATTTTAAGATCACCTTTTCACTTTCTAAAAATAGGCAACTAGAATTTTTACAGGGATTATGGTAGATCTGAAGATCAATTTTGGGTGCTTGCCATTTTTTAATGACATTAAGTTTCAGTTTCATTCACCAGTATTTTGTAGTTTTCAGTATACAAACTTTGCACTTCTCTCCTTGTTCTTCAGTACTCTATTCTTTTTATGCTATTGTAAATGACATTATGTCTTCAAGTATCTTTTCCATTCTTTCCTCTCTCGTCTCTCCTGGTACTTCTGTTACACATATGTTAGTGCATATAATGGTATCCCACATTTCTCTGAGGCTTCCTTATTTTTCTTTATTCTATTTTCTTTCTGTTTTTCAGATTGCCTAATCTTTCAGTTCAGTTCAGTTCAGTCGCTCAGTCGTGTCTGACTCTTTGTGATCCCATGAATCGCAGCATGCCAGGCCTCCCTGTCCATCACCAACTCCCGGAGTTCACTCAGACTCACGTACATTGAGTTCGTGATGCCATCCAGCCATCTCATCCTTGGTCGTCCCCTTCTCCTCCTGCCCCCAATCCCTCCCAGCATCAAAGTCTTTTCCAATGAGTCAACTCTTCGCATGAGGTGGCCAAAGTACTGGAGCTTCACCTTTAGCATCATTCCTTCCAAAGAAATGCCAGGGCTGATCTCCTTCAGAATGGACTGGTTGGATCTCCTTGCAGTCCAAGGGACTCTCAAGAGTCTTCTCCAACACCACAGTTCAAAAGCATCAATTCTTTGGCGCTCAGCCTTCTTCACAGTCCAACTCTCACATCCATACATGACCACAGGAAAAACCATAGCCTTGACTAGATGGACCTTGGTTGGCAAAGTAATGTCTCTGCTTTTGAATATGCTATCTAGGTTGGTCATAACTTTTCTTCCAAGGAGTAAGCGTCTTTTAATTTCATGGCTGCAGTCACCATCTGCAGTGATTTTGGAGCCCAGAAAAATAAAGTCTGACACTGTTTCCCCATCTATTTCCCATGAAGTGATGGGACCGGATGCCATGATCTTCGTTTTCTGAATGTTGAGCTTTAAGCCAACTTTTTCACTCTCCTCTGTCACTTTCATCAAGAGGCTTTTTAGCTCCTCTTCACTTTCTGCCATAAGGGTGGTGTCATCTGCATATCTGAGGTTATTGATATTTCTCCTAGCAATCTTGATTCCAGCTTGTGTTTCTTCCAGTAAGGAGTAAGCGTCTTTTAATTTCATGGCTGCAGTCACCATCTGCAGTGATTTTGGAGCCCAGAAAAATAAAGTCTGACACTGTTTCCCCATCTATTTCCCATGGAGTGATGGGACCGGATGCCATGATCTTTGTTTTCTGAATGTTGAGCTTTAAGCCAACTTTTTCACTCTCCTCTTTCACTTTCATCAAGAGGCTTTTTAGTTCCTCTTCACTTTCTGCCATAAGGGTGGTGTCATCTGCATATCTGAGGTTATTGATATTTCTCCTGGCAATCTTGATTCCAGCTTGTATTTCTTCCAGTCCAGTGTTTCTCATGATGTATTCTGCATATAAGTTAAATAAGCAGGGTGACAATATACAGCCTTGACGTACTCCTTTTCCTGTTTGGAGCCAGTCTGTTGTTCCATGTCCAGTTCTAACTGTTGCTTCCTGACCTGCATACAGATTTCTCATGCGAAATGTCCAGCTAGATGACGCACATCAATTAGATTGATGGGAGAAATATCAATAACTTCAGATATGCAGATGATATCACACTAATGGAAGAAAGGGAAGAGGAATTAAAGAGCCTCTTGATAAAGCTGAAAGAGCAGAGTGAAAAAGCTGGCTTAAAACTCAATATTCAGAAAATGACCATTTCATGCCATCTATTTCATGGCAAATAGGTGGGGAAAGGTGGAAACAGTGACAGACTTTATTTTATTGGGGTCCAACATCACTGTGGACAGTGACTGTAGCCACAAAATTAAAAGACACCTGCTCCTTGGAAGAAAAGCCATGACAAGCCTAGAGAACATATTGAAAAAACAGAAACATCACTTTGCCAACAAAGGTCCGTATATTCAGAGCTATGGTTTTTCCAGTAGTCGTGTATGGATGTGAGAGTTGGACCATAAAGAAGGCTGAATGCCAAAGAATTGATGCTTTCAAATTGTGGTGCTGGAGAAGACTCTTGAGAGTCCCTTGGACTGCAAGGAGATCAACCAGTAAATCCTAAGGGAAATCAACCCTGAATATACATTGGAAGGATTGATGCTGAAGCTCCAATATTTTGGCCACCTGATGTGAAGAGCCAACTCACTTGAAAAGACCTGAATGCTGGGAAAGATTGAACGCAGGAAGAGAAGAGGCTGATAGAGGATGAGATGGTTGGATGGTATCATCAACTCAATGAACATGAATTTGAGCAGACTCTAGGAGTTTGCGAAGAACAGGGAAGCCTGGCACGCTGCAGTCCACAGGGTTGCAAAGAGTTGGACACAACTTAGCAACTGAACAACAACAAAACCAATTATAGCAACATATGAAAAGGAATACATATGACTTCATAGACTTTATCCCAGGAATGCAGTTGGTTTATCATCAAAAAAAAATTTAATGTAACATACTATCTCAATATACTATCTCAACAGATCTGAGAGCTGGACGATAAAAAAGGCTGAAAGCCGAAGAATTGATGCTTTTGAACAGTGGTACTGGAGAAGACTCCTGAGAGTCCCTTGGACTGCAAGGAGATCAAACCAGTCTATCCTAAATGAAATTAACCCTGAATATTCACTGGAAGGATTGAAACTGAAGCTCCCATACTTTGGCCACCTGATGTGAAGAAAGTTTGAAGGCAGGAGAAGGGCATGAGATGGTTGGATGGCATCACTGACTTAGGAGAGCATGAGATGGTTGGATGGCATCACTGACTCAATGGCCATGAGTTTGATAAAACTCTGGAAGATGGTGAAGGACAGGGATGCGGCAGTCCATGAGGTCGCAAAGAGTCAGACACAACTTAGTAACTGAACTATCTCAATAGGACATAGTACAAAAGTCACATGGTCACCTCAATAGATGGAGAAAAATCATTTCAAAAAATCCAACACCAACTTATATTAAAAAACATTTAATAAATGAACTATAGAGAACTTTTTCAATCTGATAAATGGCATGTACAATAAACCCTCAGCTAACGTCATACTAATCAGTGAAAGAATGAATGGTTTCTCTCTAAGGTAGGAATGAAACAAGTGTGTCTGCTCTTGTCACTTCTACATCCTTTCCAGGACAGTTAGGTGACGGGAGGAAAAAAAGACATCCAGAGTTTTTAAAAAATAACTAAAACTATGTGCTAATGACATGACCTTGAGCATATAAACCTAAGAAATAATCGAAAAAATTATTAGAACTAAAAAGAAGTTAGGCAAGATTGCAAAATCAATGTACAAATTATATTTCTATATATACTAGTGATACCCTACCCAAAAGCAAACTTAAGAGAACAATTTCATTTACAATAACAACCAAAGTAATAAAATAGTCAGTAATGAAATGAACTAAAGAAGTATAAAACTTACATGCTAAAAACTATAAAACATTGTTGAAAAAAAGAAGACCTAAATAAAGGAATAGCTTCTCATATACATCTATTAAAATACTTAAGATTGTTCAGGTGACAATACTCCCCAGACTGATCTTCAGATTCAGTGCTACCCCTAAAAAAATCTGGTTTGTTTCCTTTATGCAAAAATTTGACAAGTTGACACTAAGATTCATATGAGTACTCAAGAGACCCAGAATATCAAAATGATCTTGAAAAAGACGAACAAAGTTGAACACTCATATTTTCCATTTTTAAAACTTATGTGAATCTACAATAATTAAGACAATGAGTTACTGGCATAAGGATAAACACTTAGATAAGTGGAACAGCATTTAGATCCCAGAAATAAATATTCATGTTTTCAGTTAATTGATTACTGACAAGGGTGCTAAGACAATTCAATGAGAAATGAACAGTCTTTCAACAAATGACACTAGATATGTGTCATTTGGATATGGATATCTGGATATCTACAAGAGAAATAATCAAGTTGGACTCATATATACAAATAACTCAAAATGGATCATAGACCTAAATGTAAGAGGCAAAACTATACAAATTTTAGAAGAAAGCACATGTTTTTAAATCTTAGTGACTTAGGATTAGGCAATGGTTTCTTAAATATGACACCAAAAGCAATAAAATTAAAGACATAATTGACCCTTGTGAGAATTAAAAACTTTTGTGCTATAGAGGAAACTATCAAGAAAATTTAAAAAAACCCAACATAAACAGAGAAAATATTTGTAAATCATATCTTATTTCACCCTGCTTATTTAACTTATATGCAAAATATATCATGAGAAACACTGGACTGGAAGAAACACAAGCTGGAATCAAGATTGCTGGGAGAAATATCAATAACCTCAGATATGCAGATGACATCACCCTTATGGCAGAAAGTGAGGAGGAACTAAAGAGCCTCTTGATGAAAGTGAAAGAGGAGAGTGAAAAAGTTGGCTTAAAGCTTGACATTCAGAAAACAAAGATCATGGCATGTGGTCCCATCACTTCATGGGAAATAGATGGGGAAACAGTGGAAACAGTATCAGACTTTATTTTTCTGGGCTCCAAAATCACTACGGATGGTGACTGCAGCCATGAAATTAAAAGACGCTTACTCCTTGGAAGAAAAGTTATGACCAACCTAGATAGCATATTCAAAAGCAGAGATATTACTTTGCCAACTAAGGTCTGTCTAGTCAAGGCTATGGTTTTTCCAGTAGTCATGTATGGATGTGAGAGTTGGACTGTAAAGAAAGCTGAGCGCCGCAGAATTGATGCTTTTGAACTGTGGTGTTGGAGAAGACTCGTGCGAGTCCCTTGGACTGCAAGGAGATCCAACCAGTCCATTCTGAAGGAGATCGGCCCTGGGATTTCTTTGGAAGGAATGATGCTGAAGCTGAAACTCCAGTACTTGGGCCACCTCATGCGAAGAGTTGACTCATTAGAAAAGACTGATGCTGGGAGGGATTGGAGGCAGGAGGAGAAGGGGATGACAGAGGATGAGATGGCTGGATGGCGTCACTGACTCGATGGGCGTGGGTCTGGGTGAACTCCGGGAGTTAGTGATGGACAGGGAGGCCTGGCGTGCTGCGACTCATGGGGTCGCAAAGAGTCGGACACGACTGAGTGACTGAACTGAACTGAACTGAAAGGTATTTATATCCAGAAAAAAAAAGAACTCTTACAACTCAGTAATAAAAGACAAATAACTCATTTTTCCTCAAAATGTGAAACAGAGTTACCCTATAACCCAGAGATTTCTCTCCTGGGTATATAACCAAGAAAAATAAAGATAAATCCCAAATATACACCCATTTTATATGATATTTGGAAGTGTATAGAATAGAAATGTGATTTTTAACATTGAATTCTTAAATCTGTATATTCTTTCTTTTTTTCATTTTAGCTTTATTTTTATCAAACTTAACACATAATTTTTAAATGTCAGATAATTCTATAGGACATATCATGAAAATTAGAAATAATCTATCCCCTTCATTTGCCCATTTCCTGCTTTCTAGAGGCAACCACTTTTTACTCTTTTTGCTATTTATTTTGGCATTTACCTAAGGTGTCTGAAAATGACATTTTTATATTGCTATTAACTGACTTCTCAAAAAAATTCTTTCTTCTCTCCCATCTCTTCATTACACATACAAGCACCCTTGCCACATCTCCATCTCCTCAACAAATCTTAGCAGTGAGTGTTAACACTCTATTAATACTGCTCTCTTATTTTGCCTCACAAATGTTTTATCCTCTGATGTTACAATTTTTAATTTGCATTTTCTAAGTTTTTATGTACTTGTCATTAATTCAATCCTAAACTTTGCCCCAGCTGCCCAAAT
Source organism: Aepyceros melampus (assembly GCA_006408695.1). Lineage (NCBI taxonomy): Eukaryota > Metazoa > Chordata > Mammalia > Artiodactyla > Bovidae > Aepyceros > Aepyceros melampus. The sequence goes on along the minus strand of SJXQ01007929.1, from coordinate 138,343 downwards.
TATCTTTCAGTGTGTTAAACACATTGGGTATATGGATTCAGAGAGAGAAAGGAGAGACAGAGAGCCAAAGAAAGAAAGGGAGGAATTATTTATATAATGTTCAAACAATCCCTAATGACTTAATAGCAAATCAGTTGCTGCCTATTTCCAGGAACAGAAAGAGATGGACTACTACAAAGGTCACAAGTGATGAAAAAAATCTGTCATAATGATTTCACAGGCAACACATTACCTACTACGGTATACATGATTTTAGATTGTTTTAAGCATTATAAAGTAAGTACTTAAGAATACAGGCACAAATACTAATAAAATACTAGTAAATCCAATCCAGGAATGTTTACTAATGATGATAAACCATGACTAAATAATGTGCATTACAGAAACTTAAGCATGTACATGTACTTCATATTTCATTTGTTACTAACATATTTCACTCTTTCTTTCCCTGAGCTTAAACTTTAAGTTCTCCAGGCTTCAGCCTTGTCACTGAGGGCACTTCTGCTTACAAAATAAGACTTGACAAGATATAGACACAGAAAAGCAAATAACATTCTTCATGATATAAATGTATTTGCAACTACCATTTCTAAAAAGAAGTCTGTACCTTACAGATTGATGCTACTTCCTGTGAATGCAATCTTTAGTTTCTAAACATCTATAACTCTGATTGGTTGTTTCACTTAATAATGTGTTCCCATGACAGTAATATTTAAATTGAAACAGCATTTTCAGAAAAATATAAATACTTGTGAGTTTTTCTTTCATAAGCATGGAAGAGAAAAAGTTAAGTATATCTTTGTTGGATTTAGATGGAGTTTGGCTGCCTAAACTCACTTAAATTAACAAAGCTCAATATCAGGATATGTATTGATGTTCATTAAATCAAGTTTTATCAAAAGATAAAACTTCACTGTTATATCAATAGGTTCTGGAAAGACATCTGATAAAATTCATCAGTCAATCCAAGTAAACATCTTACGTAAAATAGGATTAGAGGAAAACTAATTATAGATAATAAATATTGACAATAACAAAAATCACAACAAATATAACACTGAACAGTAGAAAGGTATAGCCATTCCCATTAAAGTCAGGAAGAAGAAACACATGTTCATTTTTTCTATTATTATTCCGATTTGTTTTATAGATTCAAGCTAATTTAGTAAAACAAGAAATGAAATAATAAACACATAAATATAGAAAAGTAAAAAAACAAACTACTAAAACTGTCTTAGAAGAAAAAGAATCGGTAAGTTGTTTAGATGCAGACAAAAATCAGCAACTTCTCCCTCCACTAAAAAATAACCAATTACCAATATAATGTTTTATTCAGTAGCATTGAATATTTTCTAATACATAAATTGGTAGGGAAACAAAACGTTTTTCACTAGAATGGAAATTAGTGACTAATAATAGAATTATATTCATGTCTACCATATTTATTTAATACTATAGAGGTTCCAACACAACTGCTAGAATACTATGAGAAATGCAGAACTGATATAACTAGTTTCTTCTGCAGCTACGACAACAAAATCCCACCAAGATTTAGTATTCAAGAAGAAATTATTTGTTTATATACTTCAAAAACTTTTTCATTATTGCCCTGTGATTTAAAGTGCTAAAACGTTGTAGATACTTTTCAAAGTATCTACAAAAACGTTGTTTTCTGTAGGAAAACATACTTATACATAGGAAAATCTAGAAAATTTATTTATATATAGTAATAAATGTGGTCTTAATAATTAGTATTTTTCAGAAATAAAATATTTACCTTCGTATCTCTCAAATTCCAAGTCAAAGTCTCACTTCTACAAAAAATATTTGCTTAAATTCTAAGCCAACACCACAATTTAGCACTTATTCAAAATTACTGAAGAATTACTATTGCCCTTTGGTCTTTCTAAGTAAGTTCTAAATTCCTTTGTGAGCAGGAACAATGCTTTTAATATTTCCCCTTCATGAAGCTTGGTGGTTTAGTCTCTAAGTCATGTCCAACTCTGTGACCCCATGAACTGAAGCCTGCCAGGCTCCTCTGTCCATGGGATTTTCCAGTGGGTTGCCATTTCCTTCTCCAGGAGATCTTTCCCACCCAGGGATCAAACCTGGGTCTCCTGCACGGATTCTTTACCAACTGAGAATCTCTACCAGGGAAGCCCCTCATGAAGATTAGTGCTATGATTAAATAGTTAGGCTTTTTGAAGTTTACCAATATGATTTGTACATATAAGCAATATGATCTATCCACATAAGCAGTAGTTCCTTCAAAAACTATTCTCTTATAGTTTTAAGATGAATACTTAAAGCCAAATATTTTATAAGTATTGAAATAAAATCTTTAGAATAATTTCATATCAATATATAATTACCTCTGTATCTGGAGTTGTGTCATAACTTTCCACAGCAATGAAAGCATATTTGAGATGTTACTTTAAAAGTTCAATAGTTGTCATTCTCACCCTTTGCCCTCTGGGCACTTTCGGGAATTTTTGTAACCATATGCAATTACATCATGCTGAAGAGTTCAAAGAAAACAAGCACTAACACTTGGGTAATGTATTTAATTATACAGTTAGTTAATTAGGAATATGTTACAAATACTAATGTACCATTAAATCTAAAGTAAAAGGTTATTCTTTACTACCCAATTGTTTTTCTTCCTACCATATTACAAACCACTTGAGGTTAGAGATTCTGTTGTTTCAACCTTGAGAGTTTCATAGGCATTCAAAAACTACTAATTTTTAGTACAATAGTTTAACACATACTGAGTAACTTTGACTCTGTATTTTATAGTTAATTTTACCAAAAATCTAAGATTCATAATTGAGACAATGAGCGTACTATGTAAATATATGTTTCTAGTATTTAAACTTAATAGAAAGATGTTCTTTCAAAACATGAGTGAATCAAGTTCAAATTAAATGAATTTACCTTCTCTGATATCTCATCTCTCATGTTATCATGTTCTCTCATAATTTCATGAAGGTATGCTATAACATACTTTTAAAAAAAAAGCAAATAATATATGAACAGGTCTAATTCTCACTACAGGAAAATATATATAGATATACACACATACAAATATGTGCTGACATAAGCAAGATGAATACAAACATACTGATACCATTAACTAACCATGGGTAAACCCAAACGTATCAAATTCTATCATCCTTACTATTCAATACAGGATACAACTGACAGATAGAACAGTCTTTAATATAGCCAGATTGTTCTCTCCAAAGTACTTCCACTGTTTGTCGTTTTTTCCTTCTATTCATAGCATCTCTTGGGTAATTTTGCCATCTGGCTTATATATATTTTCTCTCTACCCTGAGACCTGTTAACACCCTTATGTCTTTATCATTGCTTCAACATACCTTGACTACAGCATTCTTTCCTCCCTTTCATTCAACTCAGTGTCACAATTAATATCATTAACCTCAAATGAACACAGTTCCATCTCTTTCAAGAACCCAAATTTGGCATTCTATATATTCACTCAATATAGAATCTATGTTCATTCAGTATCTTTCCTGATATCACTTGCTTTCCATTCCATCTTTCTTACTATCGAGTATTTCCACTTTAACTCTCCTATTTATTTCAAACGTTTATCTTTCTGGCTACACTAGTCTCTGTCCTCATATTATTTAACATTTCAACTTAATTCTGAATCATGCTTAAAAGAAATATAACCATCTTTTATTGAATCTATTTTTTATGTCTCTATAACTATCAAATAAACTTCTGTGAACTTAAAAGATCTAGTCTCACTGATAAATAACAAAAATGGAAATCAACAATCATAGAAAATAATTTGGCTTAGGATTAAAATAAAAACCACTTTTAAGAGAAAATAACAATCTTGTGAGCCAAAATCACAGATAGGATGATGCGTAAGAATACTACACTAGGAGTTATGAGGTCCTAGCCCTGTCACTGACTATCTAACCTGGACACATTACTTAAGCTCTCAGTTTCTTTATATATAAAACAAAGAGAATAAACTAAATTATTTTGAGTTGCTTTCCAATTCCATATTATATTCATAACACAAATACTGCACTAGAAACATGGCAGACTCAAAGACACAGGACAGGCCACGGATAATTCTAAGAATATATTCTTTAAAAGAAATGAACAATGGACTTATATTTAGTGGTAAAGTCCCTGATTCAAAAGGACTAATTATCTACTTAGTTCCGTGTTTGACTATTAAAAATGATTTTCTGTTTATTTAGCTAGATTTCCTTGTGAGCTATGCACTTGGATTTCAAACAGTCCACTGAGACAGCTGGTACTATGGTTATTTCTATTAATATAACTAGTCTTTAAGAATCTGAGGGCTACCTCTCTTCCTCAGATGGTACCTTCTTAAATTTCCAGTAATAGGAAGGGTAGACATTTTGAGCCTCCATTATAAAAAAAAAAAAAAAGACCTAAGTTTATAATCTACTTGCAGAAACAGCATTTTACTCCCTACCAAAGAAGTAATGCAGAGTTGATGTCTTTCTCTCTTCAACCTATTTAATGTCAGTTGCAAAGAATTTGAAAATGACAGTTTTCCTCTTGTTAAACTAGAAACTGACAATGAAGACTATATGCATACAGTCATTGCCCCTAAGGTCGCTGTCACCACCATTTGTTTACTACAGACTGGGTACAGCAAAAAACACTTTACATGGATTAAATTTGCTATTTATTTCTGTAGCCCCATATGGTAGGTGGTATCATTACAGAGGAAGAAATTAAGGATTAGTAAGGTTAACCAACTTATCAAAGGTCACCAAGCTAATGGATACAGTTCCACTGACAGCTTTAGAAATGAGAGCCATGTAGCTTTTAAATACTCCAAACATCTTGAGATGAAAGAATGTAACCTTTTTATTTGTAAGAAAAAGAATTTAAAATCAGAACAAGAAATGGATTTGAAAAGGATCATAAGAAATATCAGAGCTTCAACTTGGAATAGAATCAGTATCAGCCATTGAGTTAAAGAAACCACAAAGACAAAAACCAAACACTTCTACTCCTAACTTCACTAAATTGTGTAAATAAGATCAAGTGAAGGATGCTTCACATTTTAATCAAGAAACTAGTAAGGGAGTAGGAGGGAGGCTCAAGAGCGAAAGGATATACATATATATTCATATATGTATATAGTTATGACTTATTTGTGGTGTTACACAGCAGAAACCAACACAATATTGTAAAGCAATTATCTTTCAATTAAAAATTAATTAATTTTTTTAAAAGAAAATAGTAAGACTGTATCAAAAAAGAAGGAGCTGGGGTTATCCCTGATCTCTGAGTCATCGGGTATGGAAAAAAGGGTATTACAAACCAGCAAAACGCTTTTTTTTTTAACCTCCTACTTCTCAGGGCCATTCTACAATAAGCTCTTTCACACTGGGTTAAGAAGAAACTGATCCATGCCAACTTTTACAGTTTTACAGTGTTACACCTCAAGGTACTTGTAAAAACTATACTGTTAGCTTATTAATTTTCCTAGAATGTGTAAAAACAGTTCACTTTGCAAAAACAAGGGGAGGACAGAAAAAACAAGAGCATGAGTGACAGCAAAATATGGTGTTTCAGGGTACAGAAAAATGATATCAGAAATTTATGATTAATAATGGGAGAGCAAAAAGGGATAGTAGGGACAGAAGAAGAGAGAAAAATTAGGAGTTTGGGATTAATAATATGCACCATATACATTCAGAAAACAAAGATCACGGCATCTGGTCCCATCACTTCATGAGAAATAGATGGGGAAACAGTGGAAACAGTGTCAGACTTTATTTTTTTGGACTTTTCCAAAATCACTGCAGATGGTGACTGCAGCCATGAAATTAAAAGACGCTTACTCCTTGGAAGAAAAGTAATGACCAACCTAGATAACATATTCAAAAGCAGAGATATTACTTTGCCGACTAAGGTCCGTTTAGTCAAGGCTATGGTTTTTCCAGTAGTCATGTATGGATGCGAGAGTTGGACTGTGAAGAAGGCTGAGCGCCAAAGAATTGATGCTTTTGAACTGTGGTGTTGGAGAAGACTATTGAGAGTCCCTTGGCCTGCAAGGAGATCCAAACAGTCCATTCTGAAGGAGATCAGCCCCCGGATTTCTTTGGAAGGAATGATGCTAAAGCTGAAACTCCAGTACTTTGGCCACCTCATGCGAAGAGCTGACTCATTGGAAAAGACCCTGATGCTGGGAGGGATTGGGGGCAGGAAGAGAAGGGGACGACAGAGGATGAGATGGCTGGATGGCATCACTGACTCGATGGGCGTGGGTCTGGGTGAACTCCGGGAGTTGGTGATGGACAGGGAGGCCTGGCGTGCTGTGATTCATGGGGTCACAAAGAGTCGAACACGACTGAGCGACTGAACGGAAACTGAAACCCCAATAATTTCCACTACTTTAGTCTTCTGCCCAAAATACAACTCTCAGAAGGTGAACACATTTTTTAATCCATAGCAACAAAAACTCAAAAAACAAATACACAGGAAAGATGACACCTGGGAAGCACATTTTTATAAAGCAACACATTGACTAAATACCTTTTCACAATTCAGCGGAATAGACCTGAGGCAGAAGCCTGAAGCAGGCGGCTGTGATGGCACACAAGTGCAGCCAAGAGGAGCGACCCCACGTCCGAGGTCAGAGGCAGAAGCCAGGAGGACCCCATGCCCGAGGGTCAGTGGCTAAGAGGAGCTGCCCCATGCCCGAGGCCACAGGCAGCAGCCGAGAGGAGCAACACCACATCCAAGGAGCAGTGGCTATGTGGGGGAGGGCCTAGAGGAGCCACTCCACGTTCAAGGTCAGGAGGGGCGGCAGTGAGGAGATACCCCTTGTCCAAGGTAAGGAGCAGCAGCAGTGCTTTGCTGGAGCACCAGTGAAGAGATACATCACATCCAAGGTAAGAGAAACACAAGTAAGATGGTAGGTGTTGAAAGAGGGCATCAGAGGGCAGACACACTGAAACCATATTCACAGAAAACTAGTCAATCTAATCACACTAAGACTACAGCCTTATCTAACTCAATGAAACTAAGCCATGCCCGCAGGGCAACCTAAGACAGGCAGGCATGGTGGAGAGGTCTGACAGAATGTGGTCCACTGGAGAAGGGAATGGCAAACCACTTCAGTATTCTTGCCTTGAGAACCCCATGAACAGTATGAAAAGGCAAAATTATAGGTTACTGAAAAAGGAACTCCCCAGGTTGGTAGATGCCCAATATGCTACTGGAAATCAGTGGAGATATAACTCCAGAAAGACAGAAGGGATGGAGCCAAAGCAAAAACAATACCCAGTTGTGGATGTGACTGGTGATAGAAGCAAGGTCCAATGCTGTAAAGAGCAATACTGCATAGGAACCTGGAATGTCAGGTCCATGAATCAAGGCAAATTGGAAGTGGTCAAACAGGAGATGGCAAGAGTGAACATCGGCATTCCTGGAGTCAGCAAACTGAAATGAACTGAAATGGGTGAATTAACTCAGATGACCATTATATCTACTACTGTGGGCAGAAATCCCTCAGAAGAAATGGAGTAGCCATCACAGTCAACAAAAGAGTCCAAAATGCAGTACTTGGATGCAATCTCAAAAACTACAGAATGATCTCTGTTCGTCTCCAAGGCAAACCATTAATACCACAGTAATCCAAGTCTATGCCCCAACCAGCAACACTGAAGAAGCTGAAGTTGAACGGTTCTATGAAGACCTACAAGATCTTCTAGAACTAACATCCCAAGAAGATGTCCTTTTCATTATGGGGGACTGGAATGCAAAGGTAGGAAGTCAAGAAACACCTGGAGTAACAGGCAAATTTGGCCTTGGAATACGGAACAAAGCAGGGCAAATGCTAATAGAATTTTGCCAAGAGAATGCACTGGTCATAGAAAACATCCTCTTCCAACAACACAACAGAAGACGCTACACAGGGACATAACCAGATGGTCAACACTGAAATCAGACTGATTATATTCTTTGCAACCAAAGATGGAGAAGCGCTATACAGTCAGCAAAAACAAGATCGTTAACTGACTGTGGCTCAGATCATGAACTCCTTATTGCCAAATTCAGAATTAAATTGAAGAAAGTAGGGAAAACCGATAGACCATTCACGTATTACCTCAATCAAACCCCTTATGATTATACAGTGGAAGTGAGAAATAGATTTAAGGGACTAGATCTGATAGATAGAGTACCTGATGAACTATGGAATGAGGTTTGTGACATTGTACAGGAGACAGGGATCAAGACCATCCCCATGGAAAAGAAACGGAAAAAGGAAAATGGTCGTCTGGGGAAGCCTTACAAATAGCTGTGAATAAAAGAGGAGCAAAAACCAAAGGAGAAAAGGAAAGATATAAGCATCTGAATGCAGAGTTCCAAAGAATAGCAAGGAGAGATAGCAAAGCCTTCCTCAGCCATCAATGCAAAGATAGAGGAAAAGAACAGAATGGGAAAGACTAGAGATCTCTTCAAGAAAATTAGAGATACCAAGGGAATGAGAAAAGGAAAGATATAAGCATCTGAATGCAGAGTTCCAAAGAATAGCAAGGAGAGATAAGAAAGCCTTCCTCAGCTATCGATGCAAAGAAATAGAGGAAAAGAACAGAATGGGAAAGACTAGAGATCTCCTCAAGAAAATTAGAGATACCAAGGGAACATTTCATGCAAAGAAGGGCTCAAAAAAGGACAGAAATGGTATGGACCTAACAGAAGCAGAAGGTATTAAGAGGAGGTGGCAAGAATACACAGAACTGTACAAAAAGAGCTTCACAACCAAGATAATCATGATGGTGTGATCACTCACCTAAAGCCAGACATCCTGGAATGTGAAGTCAAGTGGGCTTTAGAAATCATCACTACAAACAAAGCTAGTGGAGGTGATAGAATTCCAGTTGAGCTATTTCAAATATTGAAAGATGATGCTGTGAAAGTGCTGCACTCAATATGCCAGCAAATTTGGAAAACTCAGCAGTGGCCACAGAGAGTTCCAGAAAAACATCTATTTCTGCTTTATTGACTATGCCAAAGCCTTTGAATGTGTGGATCACAATAAACTGGAAAACTCTGAAAGAGATGGGAATACCAGAACACCTGATCTGCCTCTTAAGAAACCTGTATGCAGGTCAGGAAGCAACAGTTAGAACTGGACATGGAACAACAGACCGGTTCCAAATAGGAAAAAGAGTACATCAAGGCTGTATATTGTCACCCTGCTTATTTAACTTATATGCAGAGTATGTCATGAGAAATGCTAGGCTGGAAGAAGCACAAGCTGGAATCAAGATTGCCGGGAGAAATATCAATAACCTCAGATATGCAGATGACACCACCCTTATGGCAGAAAGTGAAGAGGAACTAAAAAGCCTCTTTTAAAGTGAAAAGTGAAGTGAAGTTGCTCAGTTGTGCCAACTCTGTGATCTACCAGGCGTCTCTGTCCTTGGGATTTTCCAGGCAAGAGTACTGGAGTGAGCTGCCAATTCCTTCTCCAAGGGATCTTCATGACCCAGGGATCCAACCCAGCTCTTCTGCTTTGCAACCAGACACTTTACCCTCTGAGTTACCAGGGAAGCCTTCAAGGTCAGCCCACTGTGCTGGCTGGGAATCGAACCCAGGTCAATTGTTTGGAAGGCAGCTATGCTCACCAATATACCACCAATCTGAAAGTGAAAGAGGAGAGTNAGGAACTAAAGAGCCTCTTGATGAAAGTGAAAGAGGAGAGTGAAAAAGTTGGCTTAAAGCTCAACATTCAGAAAATGAAGATCATGGCATCTGGTCCCATCATTTAATGGGAAATAGCTGAGGAAACAGTGTCAGACTTTATTTTGGGGGGCTCCAAAATCATTGCAGATGGTGACTGCAGCCATGAAATTAAAAGACGCTTATTCCTTGGAAGAAAAGTTATGACCAACTTAGACAGCATATTGAAAAGCAGAGGCATTACTTTGCCAACAAAGGTCCGTCTAGTCAAGGTTATGGTTTTTCCAGTAGTCATGTATGGATGTGAGAGTTGGACTGTGAAGAAAGCTGAGTGCCGAAGAATTGATGCTTTTGAACTGTGGTATTGGAGAAGACTCTTGAGAGTCCCTTGGACTGCAAGGAGATCCAAACAGTCCATTCTAAAGATCAGCCCTGGGATTTCTTTGGAAAGAATGATGCTAAAGCTGAAACTCCAGTACTTTGGCCACCTCAGGCGAAGAATTGACTCACTGGAAAAGACTCGGATGCTGGGAGGGTTTGGAGGCAGGAGGAGAAGGGGACGACAGAGGATGAGATGGCTGGATGGCATCACCGACTCGATGGACCTGAGTTTGAGTGAACTCCGGGAGATCGTGATGGACAGGGAGGCCTGGCGTGCGCTGATTCATGGGGTCGCAAAGAGTCGGACAGGACTGAGCGACTGAACTGAACTGAACTGACAATGAAACTATCATAATGATGGCAGTACTTTTTACTCATAAAGTAGGGAGAAGTGTCTAGATAATAGTATGGGAAAAGTTAAGAAAGAAAAGACTGGAAGCTGAAGACCAACCTCATGTACTGAAACAGAAGCTATGAATCAAGGTATTTTTCATGTAAAAACACTAATCCCAAAGTTAATACTTAGAGGTTTATAATCCCTGATTCCTTGGGTAGCCCCAGGACAAAGATGAAGTAAAAGAAACCTCAGAATACCTCTGGTATACAGATCTTTCCCTTCTTTGGTCAAATTCATTCCTAAGTATTTTATTCTTTTTCTTGTTATTATAAACAGGACTGTTTTCTTAATGTCTTTTTAAAATACTTCATTGTTAGTATATAGAAATGCAACTGATTTTTATACTTTTTTATGCTTCAACTTCTTTGAATTTTTAGTTTTTACACAATTTTTAGTACAGTCTTCATGGGTTTCTATATATAAGGTCATGCTATCTGCAAATGACAGAGGGACCTGGCATGCTACAGTGCTTGGGATCACAAAGAGTCAGATATGACTTAGCAGCTAAACAACAGCAACATCAGCAAACAGAGACAATTTTACCTCCTCTTTTCCAACTTGAATGCTTTTTTTCTTTCCTAAGTATTCTGGCTAAGACTTCCAGTATTGTGTTGAATAGAAGCAGTGAAGGTGGGTACTCTTGTCATGTTCTTAGAGGAAAAGCTATCAGCTTTTCACTGTTGAGTACAATGTTAGCTATGGGCTTGTCATATGTGGTTTTATTACACTGTGGGCTTGTTACATATGGCTTTTATTACACAGAGGCAAATTCCTTCTATATCTAATTTGTTGACAGTTTTTATCATCAGAATATATTGAATGTTATCAAATGCTTTTCTGCATCTATTACAATGATTATATGATTTATATCCTTCATTTTGTTAATGTGGTATATCATATTTATTGCTTTGATGTTGAGCATCCTAGGGATAACTCTGACTTGACCATGTTATATAATCCTTTTAATATACTGGTGAATTCAGTTTGCTTCTATCTTGTTGAGAATTTTTCCATCTATGTTTATCAAAGATCAGTTCAGTTCAGTTGCTCAGTCATGTCCGACTCTTTGCGACCCCATGGACTGCAGCACACCAGGCTTCCCTGTCCATCACCAACTCCCATAGCTTACTCAAACTCATGTCCACTGAGTCAGTGATGCCATCCAGCCATCTCATCCTCTGTTGTCCCCTTCTCCTCCTGCCTTCAATCTTTCCCAGCATCAGGGTCTTTTCAAATGAGTCAGTTCTTCGCATCAGGTGCCCAAAGTACTGGAGTTGCAGCTTCAGCATCAGTCCTTCCAATAAATATTCAGGACTGATTTCCTTTAGGATGGACTGGCTTGATCTCTTTGCTGTGTAAGGGACTCTCAAGAGTCTTCTCCAATACCATAGTTCAAAAGCATCAATTTTTCAGCACTCAGCTTTCTTTATAGTCCAACTCTCATGTCCATAGATGACTACTGGAAAAACTATAGTTTTAACTAGGCAGACCTTTGTTGGCAAAGTAATATCTCTGCTTTTTAATATGCTGCCTATGTTGACCATAACTTTTCTTCCAAGGTATCAAAGATATTGGCTTATAATTCTTTTAAAACACTGGTGAAAGAAATCAAAGAAGACACCAATGGAAAGATATCCTGTGCTTGTGGATTGGAGTAATAAATGTTGTTAAAATGTCCATTCTTCACAAAATGATCTATGGATTCAGATCAATTCCCCATCAAAAATTCAACTGCATTTTCCACAGAAAAGAAAAAAAATTCTAACATTTACATGAAATTACAGAAGACACCAAATAGCCAAAGCAATCGAGAAAGAAGTATTACAATGCCTAGTTTCAAACTATATTACAAAGCTGTAGCAATCAAAAGAGTATGCAGGAAACACAGAAGCTAATGGCTGAGAAAACAGAGAGTCCAAAAATAAACCCATGCATATACAATCAATTTTCAACACAGGTGCCAGGAATATTCAATAAGGAAAGAATAGTCTCTTCAAAAAATGATATTGGAAAAACTAGTCACATGCAAAGAATGAAATTAGACCTTATCTCATAGTACATAAAAAAAATCAACTCAAAAAGATTAAAGACTTAAGCATGAGACCTGAAACCATAAAATGCCTAAAAGAAAAGATATGGGGAAAGCTCCTTGACAGCCTTGGAGCAACTGTTTGGAATAGACACCAAAAGCACAGACAACAAAAGCAAAAATAAAAAATAAACAAGTAGGCCAACATTAACTATTGATAAAAAGCCTCTGAACTGTAAAGAAAACCATCAACAGGCAACTTACGAAATGGGAGAAAATATTTGCAAACTACCTATGTGATAAGAGGTTAACATCCAAAATATATAAGGAATTCATATAACTGAATAGCAAAAAAAACATAACAAATAACCCAGCTAAAAATCGGGGACCTGAAGAGACATTTTTTCCCAAAGAATACCTACAAGTGGTGGAATTGTAAATTGATACATCCGCTATGGGAAACAGTATGGAACTTCCTCAAGAAATTAAAAACAGAACCACACTATGATTCATCAATCCTACTTCTGGGTATATATCCAAAGAAAATAAAAGCATTATCTCAAAGAATTATATGCACTCTCATACTTACTGCTGCATTATTTATGAGATATGGAAACAATCTAAGTGTCCATTGATGGATGAATGGATAAGGAAGACACAGTGTATACACAACAGAATGTTATTTAGCCTTCAAGAAGGATATTCTGTTATATGCAACAAGGGTGAACCTGGAGGACACTATGCTAAGTGAAATAAACCAAACACCAAAGACAAATATTACATGGTCTTACTTATAATGTAGAATCTAAAAATGTCAAACTCACAGAAACAGAACAGTGGTTTATGAGAGATTGGTGGGATGGGGGAAAAGGGGAGATACTGATTAAAGAGTATAAATTTTCAATTATAAGATAAGGTCTGGAGACCTAATGTACAGCAAAGCAACTATAACTAATGGTAATATATGTATCTTTAAAATTTGTAAAGGGAGTAAATATCAAGGGTTCTCACCACATGCACACACAAAATGATAACTATGGGATGTGATGAATTAGTTTGATTTTAGTAATCATTTCATAATATACTCTTCAATTTCATTAAAGGATCAAAATTAAGGATAAATACGCTTATTCACAGTAGCAAAAACTAACAATGAAAACCATGATATGGGAATCAGGATTCATCATAGCAAAAAACACACAGGATAAAAAGACGAATATAAAAGATTTGAACAAATGGAGAAAGAGATCACATATCTGCATGGATAGGAAAAACACTAAGGTACTTGTTTCTCAAATTAACTTACAGGTTTAATATATTTTGAAACTCAAAATCTAAATGTATTTTTTGTGTACTGGAGGAGGCAGATCACGACTCCTAAGTTTAACAAAAATATATACACTTTTTAAAAGAGTAGTAAGAAAAAATGAGGTCTACCATTTAATAAAACATGTTCTAAATGTGTAATGACTAAATCAGTATGTTTCTAGGGTAGGACCAGATACCAATAAGTGAAACAGAACAGATATCTCAAAAGCAGATCATGATTTTGGTTGAATCTAATATATAATAAAGATAACATCAAGGGCTTCCCTGGTGGCTCAGTGGTAAAGAATCTACATGCCCATGCAGGAGACACAGGTTCGATCCCTGATCTGGGAAGACCCCAAATGCCAAGGTGCCAAGCCCTAGCACACAGCTATTGAGCCTGTGCTCCAGAGCCAGAGAGCTGCAACTACTGAAGCCTGCATGCCCTAGAGCCTGTGCTCTGCAACAAGAGAGGCCACCACAATGAGAAACCAGCACACTGTAACTAGAGAGTAGCCCTCACTCCCAAAACTAGAGAAAAACTTGCACAGCAACAGAGACCCAGCACAACCAAAACTAAAATAAACAAAATGGTTTTTTTAAAATAATATCAAGAATTACTAGGAAAGGAATTAAATTATTCAATAATTGGAATTTAGGAAATTAAGTATTCAGAAAAATAATTTTAGGTTCTCCATTATATCACACTGAGTCTTGATGTTTGATTGAACTCTAAGTCTTAGCTAAAATGTTTCAAAAGTCTCAATGTTAATTCCTAACCCTGAAGTTCTCTGATAGATGGAAAAATAACCAAAAATTCTTTCCCTCCAATCAACAAGGAGCCTATATCCTCCCTTCCTCAGTCATGTGATTTGCTTTGACCAGTTATACAACAGTACACCTGACCCAACAGGGACTTAAAAAGTGTTGTGTACTGGGGAGTGGTCTCTTGCTGCTCTTAGAACGTCAAGATCACCATGTGATCCAGCCCAGCCTAGCCTAATGGAGAATGGAGCAACCACAGGAAGGAAAACCAATCACAGCTGACAGTCAGCACTAATCCCTAGACATGTGAGTGAGACCATGCTAGATTATTCACCCACCAGCCAACCCAACAACTGATCCCGAACATGGGAGAGAGCTGAGCCTGTGTCTCGTCAGCTGGTGGGTCCAGAGCAGAAAACCTACCCAGCTAAGTCACAGAATCATGAGCAAAATAAAAGATTATCTGTAAAGCCAGAAAACAAAAAGAAAAAAGGAAAAAAGCCTTTAGTTTGGCAGTAACAAGATTTTGTAGATAGACTTGCATATTTTACAGCCAAGCCTGCCTTTGATACTAGGCAGGTCTGTCTGAAAAGACTCAGGATAGTTTAAAAGGTTCAAGTATTTAATTGATTGGAGGTTATTTTCAGATAAGTGAGCATAAATTAAGAGTCAGAACTACTAGTAATAAATGGCTTGGCAATAGTGAAATAAGTCATAAAAACTGACAAATTCCCTATACTGATTAGTCATGTGACTTTAAACAATTTATACAACCTCTCAAACTTCAATTTTCTAATGTGATTCATGAGAATAAGAACAGTTCTTACTTCATAGGATTGTCATGATGGCAATCAAAAGAGGTAATTCCTCCAAAGTGCTTCATACTTCTTGCACACTTCATATATTTCTGTTGCATGACCAAAGTAGGCACTCAATAAATTTTAACTATTATCATTGCCTTCTCCTATAATTTAAATTTAATGTATAAAATGACACCAGATACTCATTTTGACTATCCTTGGAATCATCTGGTCCTTAAAACCCACTTAATCTACATTTAGCACCTCTCAATTTACCATTACATTCTCCTCCTGACAGGCTGATGATTTAGTCTAATTAGTGGGAAATGTGGGTATGTCTACATTTGTGTGTGTGATGACATGTGAAAAAAAAAATGAAAAAATACTGAAATGCCAAATTACCTAAATTCTATAGAATGGCAGAAAGGCATTAGCTTGAACTGGTCAGTACTGCTAAAAATAGCTTCTGTTCTACTTTATTCAATGGTCTTTCCGTAGGCAAGATAAAGATGAGTCGATAATAATTAGGCCCCTGCTTCTAAATGAAGTAGTCTCAGAAGTAGAACAAGCTAATGAAAAATAAGCTTTCACTTTTGTTGTAACAACTATAGGACTAAGGGAAAAGCAAGTCATATTAATATCAGGTGGAGGGGGACAGAATTATGAGACAAAATAAGCCCTGATTACATACTAAAATTGTTACAGTGACCATCATGCCAGTTCTTTAAACTTTTAGATTGGACTTATTCCCTACACCTAACTCTAAAATGAGCACTTTAGATATACACTGAAGAGCAAAGCCAAATCATGATTCAAGAGTCATCATCAACCTTATAATAATTGTAAAGAATGCCTCCATGATAAAAACAACATGCTCTGGAACCAAGAGAGTAGACCAAGGGGAAGTGGTTTGCACCAACATTTTCTTCTTAAGCCACTGCTTTCCCGCTTTTAAAAAGCCTGAGGTTAAGAGCATTCAGTTGAGCAATCAGCCAAATACAGAAGTGGAAAATTCTGTAAGACAAACGACCTAGTTTCTTCAACTATCAACAGCATGGAAGAAAATGAAGAGGAACTATTATAAATGAAAGCAATCTTAACTGACATATGCAAAGAAACAGAATGCATGACCTTTGTATCATTATACTAACAAATCTATTATAAAAACATATTTTTGAGACAATCAAGGGAAACTGAACAAGTATTAGATATTAAACAATATTAAGGAATTATAATTAAGTTTGCTAAGATAGTATCATTATGGTTGTTTCTTTTAAAGCCTTACATTTTAGCAATATTAAGTATTATTAGGGCTTCCCTGGTGGCTCAAGCAGTATAAACCTGCCTGCAATACAGGAGCTGCAGGAGATGCAGGTTCAGTCCCTGGGTTGAGAAGATCCCCTAGAGGAGAAAACAGCAACCCACTCCAGTGTTCTTGCCTGGAGAATCCCATGGACAGAGGAGCTTGTCAGGCTACAGTCCATGGGGTCACAAAGAGTAGGACATGACTGAAGAGAATTAGCCCATTATTAGGTGAAATAATAAATATCTAGAACTTGCTTTAAAACTTTTTGAATAAGGAAATACATTATTTATTTAAAATTATTTCCCTTTATCCACAATTTCCCAAACATAAAAACTAAAAAATAAAATCACTACTTGGGAATACAAGGGTTTTTTTTTTCAGTCCAGTCAAAGGACAGTCACAGCCCGTTCACTCTGTGAAGGAGACTACTGAGGCACACTGAAGGGGGCATAAGGCTAGGAAGAATGCCTGAGAAACAGCTTCCAGTGAGAAATATAACAGGCCAGAATGGTGGGCTTCTCTGGTAGACTTGGGGTGTTATCCATAGTGGACACTGCCTGGCTTCCCAAGAGGGTACTGGCTGCCTGCCACCATCCCCCACCTCTTCACTACCAAACTGCACATCCAACACAGGTCACACATCTCATGAGCTGAGTGGGGTATGATGGTGACGGGGAGAGGGGTGTTCACCTCTCTCTGGGACGAGCCCCAAACCCCATGACACACAGGAAACCCTTTCCTTGGCCCTGACAGCCAATCACAGCTTCTGTCTTGGATACAATGCTGACTTAAAAGTCAAAACAGAAGACTCTCCAGATTCCAGGGGAAAGGCAGGGGCCAAAAATATGCAGAAGGGCTTCTGCCTCTGTAGTCCTCTCTGGGAGACTGCTGAGGGTGAAGGGTGGGGAATTCTAAATGCCGAAGACGGGGAAGGAGCAGGGAAGATGCTCCACAGTCTCTAAGACTTGTTTTAAATTACTCTACGAAATAACTGACCTGAACTCTTCAAAAATATCAGGATGATAGAAGTCAAAGAAAGACTAATTGCCATTCAGTCTTTAGTCTCCTTGTAAAGGAGACTAAAAACACATAACAGGACTTCCCTGGTGGCACAGTGGCTAAGAATTCCTGCCAGAGGCATCGGAAAAGGAAAAAAAAGAATCCACCTGCCAGTGCCGGAGACACAGGCTCAGTCCCTGGTTTGGGAAGATTCCACATGCCACGGAGCATGCAAGCCCATGGGCTGTGATTACAGAGCCCGTGCACCACAGCTAGTGAAGCCCTCACACCTAGCACCCATGCTCCAGAGCA
The DNA here is from genome assembly GCA_006408695.1 of Aepyceros melampus. NCBI lineage: Eukaryota > Metazoa > Chordata > Mammalia > Artiodactyla > Bovidae > Aepyceros > Aepyceros melampus. Next base: position 120,323 of record SJXQ01007929.1, on the reverse strand, counting down.
AGAGAAGCCACCACAATGAGAAGCCGATGCACACAATGAAGAATAGTCCCCACTCACCAAGGCTGAGCGCAGCAACGAAGACTCAACACGGCCAAATAAATAAATAATTTTATAAAGGCATGACAGCTAAATATAACATATGATCCGGGATTAGATCCTGGCTCAGAAATAATTTTTATCTTGCCAATAAAAGACATTAGTGTGACAACTGGCAAAATTTAAACAAAATCTATAGATTAGATAGCAATGTTTTCATACCAATGTATTAATACTACTACTACTAAGTCACTTCAGTCGTGTCCGACTCTGTGTGACCCCATAGACGGCAGCCTATCAGGCTCCTCCGTCCCTGGGATTCTCCAGGCAAGAACACTGGAGTGGGTTGCCATTTCCTTCTCCAATGCATGAGAGTGAAAAGTGAAAGTGAAAGTCGCTCAGTCGTGCCCGACCCTTAGCGACCCCATGGACTGCAGCCCAGCAGGCTCCTCCATCCATGGGAGTTTCCAGGCAAGAGTACTGGAGTGGGGTGCCATTGCCTTCTCCGAATGTATTAATAGATGTCCTAAATTTAATTATTATACTGTTTTTCAAGCCCTTTCTTTCAAGAAATAAAAGCTTATATACTTAGGGACAAAGTAGCATCATGTATATACCATATTTTCAAACAGTTCAGAAAATGAGAAAGAATAGTAACTCATATGTGATAAAATAACATTTATAGGATCTGGATGAAAATATGTGGAATTCTCAGCAAAAAAATTTGCTACTTTTGCAATCTTTCTGTACATCTGAAATTATACTTAAATTTAATAAAATATTCCAATAAAAAAGTTGTGTTTGAAGAAAGCAAATGTGATAATTATTGAAACTAAGCGATGGATGGCATGGTGTGTGCATATTCAGTAGTGTCTGACTCTTTGCAACCCCATGGACTGTAGCTCACCAGGATCCTCTGTCCTCTTTAATACTTTTCTATTTTTGTATATATTAAAATTCTTCCATATTTTTGTTAAAGAACGCTCAGTTGGCCAAATAGGTAGATTAGAGGGGAAACATACTTTCCTTGTCTTTCAATTTCTCTATCCATGTCAAGGATCTTCTGTAATATGCACTATTCTACCAGTCATATTAGTACTGTCCTTTGGAGAAACCTGAAAAAAATTTAAATACCTTTTAAGAGTCCAAAGAAATTTCAAAAATCTCACTGAAAGTAGTAGTCCAATGCTATACTATGTAGAAGAGATTCACATGCTTCTTATTAGTATTTAGTTTTCGTAAGGAAAATATCAGATAAACCTCATATCCTCAAATAACTAGGTAAGGAGATTATTGTATTAACAGATATTCCTCTAGCAGGGGTTTATTTCCCCTTAAAGTGAAGTTGCTCAGTTGTGTCTGACTCTGCAATGGCATGGATTTTACAATCCATGGAACTCTCTAGGCCAGAATACTGGAGTGGGTTGCCATTTCCTCCTCCAGGAGATCTCCCCGACCCAGGGATCAAACCCAGGTCTCCCTCACTGCAGGCAGACTCTTTACCATCTAAGTCACCAGGAGAGCCCTATTTCCCCCTTACTGTGTACTTTTCACAACACTACTTAATCAATATGTGGTTTTAACATAGGGTATTTTGCTTTTAGAAATTGTTTTAACTCAATGTCTACAAAAGCTAAAACTGAAGCTGGCATTGGTCAACCTTAGGGTAGAAACTGTGGGTTTAGAAAGATTAAAAAAAAACAAACTAATACCCAAGTTACTTTGCAAATTACCATATTATGTATTCATGTGTGTGTGTGTGTGTGTGTCCATTCGCTCAGTCATATCCGGTTCTTTGCAACCCCATGGACTGTAGCCCACTGGGCTCTTCTGTTATGCAAATTTTCAGGCAATCTTTCATGCCATTTCCTACTCCAGGGGACCTTCCTGACCCAGGGATCGAACCCACCTCTCTTGCATCTCCTGCATGGCAGGCAGATTCTTTACCACCATGCCACCTGGGAAGTATTCATACTATTCCTTGTTAGCAAACGGTTTTATAGTAACCAAGGTCCCCTTCATCCAAACAGAGATGATATATTCCCCTTCTCATATTCTTGAGCACCTCTTTCATCACAGAGACAATAAGGAACCATTTCAATAAAACAAAAATCAAATTTACATCAAGTTAAAAAAATATCCATATTTCTCCAAAATACAATTTTAGGTTTCCTGATTTCTCATCTATAGTCATTGTAGGTTGACTGAGTTGCCTATAAAGTTCTCTTACTATTTCCAGCTCATAAAAAATCGGTGGAGTTCATTCACCAAATATTCACAGAATCTTAATTTCTAAGCCTTAAATTCTTTTATTTTGTTAAGGAGACTAAGAGAAGATTGCTGTCTAGTTTTCCTTTCAGAACCAATTTCAAATATAAAAATGAAGCAATCATTGAGTTGTTTGCAAAGTAATTATCCATTGCTAATTTACTATGAAAATTAAAGATATGCAGCAGAAAAGGAAAACAGAACTGATTTACCTTTTCAAAGTAAATCAGTAACTTTAAACTCATTTTTCCTCTTTTCACTTAACGTCAAACATCTCAAAATGCATTTAAGTGCCATTTATTTGAACCATCTATCAAAAGCAAACAGCGTACCTGACACAAACTGTCAAAAACTGTCTAGTTAACTTTCCAAATAAAAAAATCTGTGAAATCTGTTTTCTGCTCTAAATAATGACATTTATGTATACAGCAGACATTTTATCGAAGTGATGAGATGGTAAGTACTGCATCACACCATCCTATACTTTTAAATGAAAAAATTATTTATACTTTCAACAGAATTTTGAAAAACATGTCACAATTTTTTTATTCTAAAAGCTAAATTAAAACTAAAATAAAATGTATTCCAAATAGAGTTGCTGAGTACAAAAATGCCATGACAAAAGTACAATGTTATTGAATGACTTATTAAATGCAAAGAGACACACGAAAGCATTATTTGAATAAGAACTGGCAGTCAAGAGATTAACATTAATAAAAGGTCATTAATAGAATATGGAAATATATTTGTTATATTGAATAAAATATAGGAGGTGTTTATTAAAATAGAGTTCAAGCTACATCTCTAGTTCAGTAACATAGAATGGGTTATTTTCCTTTGCAAAAACCTGGAAAAAATGTAACAGTCAACAATGTGTAACCTTAACATTATTTTTAATATAATCTTACTGTCTTTGAACTTGATTTCTGCACTTGTAAAAGGCATACATTTGATCTATCTCTAAATTCTCTTCCATGTCTAAAATCTTGTGATGATTTTAAATTATTTCCAAGGGATTCAATAGTTTCCCTAAGATTGGAAGCCTTCAATCTGTATCCCAGGGCTTCCCAGGTGGCTCAGGGGTAAAGAGCCACCTGCCAATGCAGCAGATGTAGGTTTAATCCCTGGCTCGGGCATATCCCTTGGAGAAGAAAATAGCAACCCGCTTCAGTATTCTTGACTGGAAAACTCCGTGGACAGAGGAGCCTAACAGGCTACAACCTAGAGAGTCATGAAAGAGTCGGACACAACTTAGCAACTAAACAAAATAGCATTCTGTATGCTAGCTGCACAAGCCAAGTAAAATAGTCCTGAACTTCATTTGTGTATTCATATTCCATAATGTGCTGTGTAAGGAGGTTACCTAATCATGGGAAAAATAAACCATATATCATCTCTGGCCCTTAACAAAACATTGTAACACATTATTGAAAGGCCAAAAGAAAAAAACCACAGTTTGAGGAGACAAGCACTGGAACCAGCTTCAGATATGACAGAAATTTTGGAACTATCAGCCCAGGAATTAAATACAACTATGATAATATGCTATAGGCTCTAAAGAAAGAAGTGGATGATACGCAAGAATAGGTGAGTAATGTAAGCATAATGACAAAATTCTAAGAATAAAAAATATGCTGGGAATAAAACATTATAAAATGAAGAATGCTTTTGGTGGGTTCACCACTAAGCTGGACATAGCTGAGAAATGAATAAGTGAGCTGAGAAATGAGTAAGTGAGCTTGAAGGAATGTCAATAGAAACTTCCAAAGCTTGGAAATGCAAGTACAAAAAAAATAAATAAATCAGAAGAGAATATCCAAGAACTAAGGAACAATTACAGAAGGTGTAGCACATGCACTGGGTATATGAGAAAGAGAAGAGAGAAATATGTGAAACAATAATATATGAGAATTTCCAAAATTTAATGAAAAACATCAAATCACAGTTCCAGGAAACTCAAGAGAATTCCAACCAGGATAAATAGCAAAAAAATCTGTATCTAGGCATTTCACATTAAAGCTATAGAAAATCAAAGATCAGGAGAAAAATCTTGAAAGAAGCCAGAGAAACAAAACTTTACCCATAGAGAATCAAGGATAAGAACTGTATCGAAGGAGAAAAAAAAGAACTACATCAGACTTCTCTAAAGAAACTTTTCTGAAATCACATAAGCAATAAGACAGTTCAGTTCAGTTGCTCAGTCGTGTCCGACTCTTTACAACCCCACGGACTGCAGCATGCCAGGCCTCTCTGTCCATCACCAACTCCTGGAGTTCGCTCAGACTCATGCCCATTGAGTCCATGATGCCATCCAGCCACTTCGTCCCCTGTTGTCCCCTTCTCCTCCTGCCTTCAATCTTTCCCAGCATCAGGGTCTTTTCCAAGGAGTCAGTTCTTCACATCAGGTGGCCAAAGTACTGGAGTTTCAGCTTCAGCATCAGTCCTTCCAATGAACACACAGGACTGATCACCTTTAGGATGGACTGGTTGGATCTCCTTGCAGTCCAAGGGACTCTCCAGAGTCTTCTCCAACACCACAGTTCAAAAGCATCAACTCTTCAGTGCTCAGCCTTCTTCACAGTCCAACTCTCACATCCATACATGACCACAGGAAAAACCATAGCCTTGACTGGCGGACCTTTGTTGGCAAAGTAATGTCTCTGCTTTTGAATATACTGTCTAGGTTGGTCATAACTTTTCTTCCAAGGAGTAAGCATCTTTTAATTTCATGGCTGCAGTCACCATCTGCAGTGATTTTGGGGCCCAAAAATCAGACAGTGGAATAAAATATTTAATGTGTTTAAAGAAAAAAAATAAAAACACTGACCTGGATTTCTGTGTGCTGTGAAATTATTCCTCAAAAATGAAGGAGAAATAAAAATTTTCTCAGACACACACAAAAAAATTGAATCAATCTGTCACCAGTAGCTATACCTTGCAAAAAACATTAAAAGAAATTCTTCAGACAAGGAAAATGATAAAGGTCGGAAACTTAAACTACATAAAGAAAAGTAGTGTGTAAGAGAAGGAATAAACAGAGGTTAAAAACAGTTTTATATTTCTTATTCTTAATTGATCTAATAGATGCTGCTGCTGCTAAGTCGCTTCAGTTGTGTCCGACTCTGTGTGACCCCATAGATGGCAGCCCATCAGGCTCCCCCGTCCCTGGGATTCTCCAGGCAAGAACACTGGTGTGGGTTGCCATTGCCTTCTCCTGTTACAAATAATAATAGCAACAATGCATGTATATAATGCAGTAAGAGCAACAATGCATTTGGTGATTATAATAAACGATAGTGATGTCAAAAGGTACAGGTGAGAGAAATCCGGAATACACTAAAGAGGAGGAATCAAGATTGCTGGGAGAAATATCAAAAACCTCAGATATACAGAAGATACCACCCTTATGGCAGAAAGTGAAGAAGAGCTAAAGAGCCTCTTGATGAAAGTGAAAGAGCAGAGTGAAAAGTTGGCTTAAAGCTCAACATTCAGAAAACGAAGATCATGGCATCTGGTCCCATCACTTCATGGGAAATAGATGGGGATACAGTAGAAACAGTGTAAGATTTTATTTTGGGGGACTCCAAAATCACTGCAGATGGTGACTGCAGCCATGAAATTAAAAGATGCTTACTCCTTGGAAGAAAAGTTATGACAACCTAGACAGTATATTCAAAAGCAGAGACATTACTTTGCCAACAAAGGTCCGTCCAGTCAAGGCTATGGTTTTTCCTGTGGTCATGTATGGATGTGAGAGTTGGACTGTGAAGAAGGCTGAGCACTGAAGAGTTGATGCTTTTGAACTGTGGTGTTGGAGAAGACTCTTGAGGGTCCTTTGGACTGCAAGGAGATCCAATCAGTCCATCCTAAAGGTGATCAGTCCTGGGTGTTCATTGGAGGGATTGATGCTGAAGCTGAAACTCCAATACTTTGGCCACCTTATGTGAAGAGCTGACTCACTGGAAAAGACTCTGATGCTGGGAGGAATTGGGGGCAGGAAGAGAAGGGGATGATAGAGAATGAGATGGCTGGATGGCATCACGGACTTGATGGACATGAGTTTGAGTGAACTCTGGGAGTTGGTGATAGACAAGGAGGCCTAGCTTGCTGTGATTCATGGGTTGCAAAGAGTCAAACACGACTGAGCGACTGAAATGAACTGAACTGAACTGAAAAAGGACTTGAATTAGTTGCAAATGTACATTGCAAACTCAAGGACAATCACTAAAAAGCATAAAAACGAAGTATAATTGATAAGTTAAGAAAAGAGAGAAATCTGAATCATATAAAATGTTCGGTTAAAACCAGAAAAGACAGAAAAAGAGTCTAAGAAAAGGAAACAAAACAAAGAACAAAACCAACAAACAGAAAATGGTAATAAGTATAATATATGTTAATCCAACTACATTAATAACACTTTTAAACATCAAGATTAGATATACCAATTAAAAGACAGAGATTGTCAAAGTGAGTAAAAATAAAAAAATAAGACCTCAACTATATTTTATTCCACAAGATACCTACTTTATTTGTAAAAACACAGCTCAATTAAAAGTAAATGAATGAAGCAAGATACCAACTAGTATCACAGTTCTACATCACTCTTTCCTTCCAACCTTTCTTCATGAATCTTAACCTCTACCTATATATGATCCCACTAAAGCAAGCAAATACAACATCTTTAGACAAATTAATTGCATTCTGTGACTATGCCCTATGAACCTCCTTGCCTAAATCTCCAAAACACTCAGTACATTAAGTTTTTTAATATGTTTCATTCAACAGCTTGGCCATCCTGTTCCCAAATACAACTCTATCCCCCAAAATACATATGCTAAGGATATTATTTTACCTCACATAATTTTCTTTTATCAAATAATATATATTTGCCAGTACATGACTAAAAATAAAGGGTCTGAAAACCAGAAGGGAAACTATTTCAGCACTGCAAAATGTTTGCAGTGATGTGATCCAGATGATAATTTCTCTCTGGAACTTAGTTAAAATAACTGGCTTACCTGATATCATAGAGTTCAGAAGAAAAATTAAGAGTATTATAGATAGCTTACTTCACTCATACACAACAGAGCTTCCCATAGGGGTTTCAAAAATTAGTTTTACTTCTATAAATAGTTTTTTCAATGAGTTTTATTTTCTTTTTTTTTTTTTTTTAATTAATTTTTATTTTTTAGTTTGTTTTGCTTTACAATACTGTATTCGTTTTGAATGAGTTTTATTTTCATAGTGAGTGGAATTTTGTATAGTTATAGCTATACAAAAATACTAAATTAATTTGCTGGTTGAGCTCTCAGAAAACCTAGAGTTACTACAAATCTTCATTTATGTGCTTCAATTTTAAAATAGCTACATCTCAACAGATGCAGAAAAAGATTTCCATAAAATTCAACTTCCATTTACCATGTTAAAAAGCTCTCCAGAAATTGGGCATAGAGGGAACATACCTCAACATAACAAAAGTCACATATGACAAACCCACAGCCAAGCATTTCCTCTAAGATCAGAAACAAGACAAGGACATCCACTCTTACCATTTTATTCAATATAGTTTTGGAAGTGCCAGCCACAGTAATCTTAGAAGAAAAAGAAATAAAAGGAATCTAAGTTGGAAGAGAAGAAGTAAAACTGTCACAATTCCAGACTACATGATAATATACATAGAAAATCCTAAAGATGATACCGAAGATTACTAGAGCTCATCAATCAATTGGGTAAAGTTGCAGGATACAAAATTAATGCACAGAAATGTGTTGCATTTATATACAAATAATAATGAAAGATCAGAAAGAGAAGTTAAGAAAACAATTTCATTAACCATCACATCAAAAAGAATGAAATGCCTAGGAATAAACCTACCTAAGGAGGCAAAAGACTTATACTCTGAGAACTATAAGGCACTGATGAACAAAACTGAAGATGACACAAGGAGATGGAAAGGAATACTGGTGTATTTGGATTGAAAGAATAAATACTATTAAAGTAAATATACTACCCAAGGCAATATACAGACTCAATGCACTCCCTACCAAATTACCAATGACATTTTTCACAGAACTAGAGCAAACTTTGGAGAAGGCAATTGCACCCCACTCCAGTACTCTTGCCTGGAAAAACCCATGGATGGAGGAGCCTGGTAGGCTGCAGTCCATGGGTGGCTAAGAGTTGGGCACAACTCAGTGACTTCACTTTCACTTTTCACTTTTATGCATTGGAGAAGAAAATGGCAACCCACTCCAGTGTTCTTGCCTGGAGAATCCCAGGGATGGCGGAGCCTGGTAGGCTGCTGTATATGGGGTCACACAGAGTCGGACATGACTGAAGTGACTTAGCAGCAGCAGCAGCAGCACAGCAAACTTTTAATTTGTATGGAAATACAAAAGATCTTAAATAGGAAAAACAATCTTGAGAATGAAAAATGGAGCTGGAGGAATTAGCTCCCTGACTTCAGACTACACTACAAACCTACAGGAATCAAAACAATATGGAACTGGCACAAAACCAGAAATACAGATCAATGGAACAATATGGAAATCCCAAAAATAAACCTATATACCTATGGTAAATTCATCAACTACAAAGGAGGAAAGAATATACAATCGAGAAAAGAAAGTCTTCAATAACTTGGGTTGGGAAAACTGGAAAACTACATGTAGAGGAGTGAAATTAGAAAAATGTCTAACACCATACACAGAAATAAGCTCAAATGGATTAAAGACTTAAATGTAAGACCAAATACTGTAAAAATAGAAGAAAACAAAGGCAGAACACTTTGACATAAATCACAGCAATATCCTTTTCAATCTATCTCAAAAAGTAATAAAAATAAAAACAAAAGTAATTAGCCTCCAATTAAAATAAATTTATATTAAAAAATTATTTCTTGAGAGTAAACAATTAAACAAACTCAAAAGTGTTCACATAGCAAAGGAAATGATAAATAAAATGAAAAGAAAACCCACAGAATGGGAGAAAATATTTGCAAATGAGGTGACAGAAAAGGGATTGAGCTCCAAAAGATACAAACAGCCCATACAACTCAATGACAAAAAAAAATCAAAGAATCACATCAAAAAATTGGGAGAAGACCTAAACAGAAATTTCTCCAAAGACAAATAGATGTCCAAAAGGCACTTGAAAAAATGCTCAAAATTGATAATTACTAGAGAAATGCAAATCAAAACTACAATGCAGTACTACCTCATTTCAGTCAGAATGGTCATTACCAAAAAGTCTACAAATAATAAATGATGGAAATGATGTAGAAAAAAAGGAGCCCTCTTACACTGTTGGTGGGAATATAAATTGGTACAGGCACCATAGAGAAGAGTATCAGTTCAGTTCAGTCGCTTAGTCGTGTCCGACTCTTTGTGACCCCATGAACTGCAGCACGCCAGGCCTCCCTGTCCATCACCAACTCCCGGAGTTCACTCAGACTCACATCCATTGAGTCAGTGATGCCATCCAGCCATCTCATCCTCTGTCGTCCCCTTCTCCTCCTGCCCACAATCCCTCCCAGCATCAGAGTCTTTTCCAGTGAGCCAACTCTTTGCATGAGGTGGCCAAAGTACTGGAGTTTCAGCTTTAGCATCATTCCTTCCAAAGAAATCCCAGGGCTGATCTCCTTCAGAATGGACAGGTTGGATCTCCTTGTAGTCCAAGGGACTCTCAAGAGTCTTCTCCAACACCACAGTTCAAAAGCATCAATTCTTCAGTGCTCTGCCTTCTCACAGTCCAACTCTCACATCCATACATGACCACAGGACAAACCATAGCCTTGACTAGATGGACCTCAGCCGGCAAAGTAATGTCTCTGCTTTTGAATTTGCTATCTAGGTTGGTCATAACTTTTCTTCCGAGGAATAAGTGTCTNGACCCCGTGAATCGCAGCACGCCAGGCATCCCTGTCCATCACCAACTCCCGGAGTTCACTCAGATTCGCGTCCATCAAGTCAGTGATGCCATCCAGCCATCTCATTCTCGGGCGTCCCCTTCTCCTCCTGCCCCCAATCCCTCCCAGCATCAAAGTCTTTTCCAATGAGTCAACTCTTTGCATGAGGTGGCCAAAGTACTGGAGTTTCAGCTTTAGCATCATTCCTTCCAAAGAAATCCCAGGGCTGATCTCCTTCAGTCTTTCTCTCTATCTTGTTGTATTCTCCCTTATGAGCATGTTTATTATGTTAATGGAAACATAATTTTTCAATAAAAATATCTGATGGACTATTGCGTGCATCCATGCTAAGTCACTTTAGTTGTGTCCAACTCTTTGTAGCCCTTAGACTGTAGCCCTCCAGGTTCCTCTGTCCATGGGATTCTCCAGGCAAAAATATTGGAGTGGGTTGCTGTGCCCTCCTCCAAAGGATCTTCCCAATCCTGGGATTGAACCCACAGTTCTTATGTCTCCTGCATTGGCAGGTGGGTTTTTTACCACTAGTGCCACCTGGGAAGCTGATGGATTGTTACTCAGCAATAAAAGAGAGACAAATTGCTGGTAGATTCAACAGACATATAACAAAAACATTACGCTGCATGAAAGAAGATATACACACACAATATACGCTGTATGATTCTATTTATATGAAAGTCAGAAACAGGCAAAACTAAGCTACGGTGACAAAAGTTCAGAATTTGCTGCTTTCGGAAAGCAGTGGGAGTAGGCAATTGACTGGACAGGGGCAAGAAGAAATTTTAAGAAAATTTAATAAGATATCCAATACATATTTTGACTGATGGTTACACAAGTAGATATATCTGAAAACTCACTGAAGTAAGCACTTAAAATCTGTGAATTTTATGATGTGTAAATTATATGTCAAATTATTCTTTCCCTGCTTTTTCCTATGTTGCTTTCAACTATCAAGTGTTCTGTTTGTAGCAATCTATCCTCTCTGTATTTACCTTTTTCAAAGTTTCTTAAACCTACACTTCTTCTCAGGATAAATACATGGACATATGAAAAAAATGTTTAAATAAAAAAATTTATGATAAATGTATAAACCTGCTTTGTTATGAAGATAGAAATTACGTTAGCAATCAAATAGCATTATTTGAAGATAATTCTTTGAGGATTACACTAAGCATACAAGTTTAAATACTTTTCAAGAGAATACTGATAAAGAGAATCTGTGACTTTTAGTATATTAATAGTGGCAATAAAACTATTAGACTTGTTAGGAGAATGAAAATTGTGGCCAAAAAATATGTTTAAACATTTTCCAAGTTCTTTCATTTTAGAATAAGAGACCTTTTAGCCAAGAAAATAGAAACAGAGAGTAAACACATTAAAAATGCTACAAAAATACAAATAAAGAGGAAGAAACAAAGAATTTCAGCCATTTTTTAAAATTTTCATTAAAAAAGAATAAAAGAAGTTTCATAAAAGTTACAGAAAACGAAATACACATGATGCAAATCCTTAATAACATAAAAAATATAAATGGTTCATGTAGTATGTAGTAGTTGCAAACTCATTCTAAAAAGATGATGGCCCAGTTTAAAAGTGCCTAATATAGTTATACATAATACAGACTTTCAATAAGTAAGTATATAATAAGTAAATGAATTCACCTGATGCCTAGTCTAATACCCAATACTGTGTCAAATCAAAAGAGTACTAAATATTGATCAGTTTGAAATGTAGAGACGCATCGAATCACTATGTTGCATAACAGGAAATAATGTAGCGTTGTAGGTCAATTATACTTCAAGAACAAATGAACAAAAAACTCACAGAAAAAGAGATCAGATTTGTGATTACTAGATGTGGCTGGGGGTAGGGGGTTAGGTGCTGGATAAAATCAAAAGGTACAAACCTCTGGTTACAAAATAAAACAAGTACCAGGTATATAATGTACAACATGATAAATATAATTAACACTGCTGATTACATATTAAAGTTATTAAGAGTAAATCCTACAAGTTATCACAAGAAAAAATTTTTTCTTTAATTATGAACCTATATGAGATGACCAGTTCAGTTCAGTTGCTCAGTCGTGTCCGACTCTTTGTGACCCCATGAACTGCAGCACGCCAGGCCTCCCTGTCCATCACCAACTCCCGGAGTTCACTCAGACTCACATCCATTGAGTCAGTGATGCCATCCGGCCATCTCATCCTCTGTCGTCCCCTTCTCCTCCTGGCCCCAATCCCTCCCAGCATCAGAGTCTTTTCCAATGAGTCAACTCTTCCCATGAGGTGGCCAAAGTACTGGAGCTTCAGCTTTAGCTCATTCCTTCCAAAGAAATCCCAGGGCTGATCTCCTTCAGAATGGACGAGTTGGATCTCCTTGCAGTCCAAGGGACTCTCAAGAGTCTTTTCCAACACCACAGTCCAAAAGCATCAATTCTTCAGCGCTCAGCTTTCTTCACAGTCCAACTCTCACATACATACATGACTACTGGAAAAACCATAGCCTTGACTAGATGGACCTTAGTCGGCAAAATAATGTCTCTGCTTTTGAATATGTTATCTAGGTTGGTCATAACTTTTCTTCCAAGGAATAAGCGTCTTTTAATTTCATGGCTGCAGTCACCATCTGCAGTGGTTTTGGAGCCCAAAAAAATAAAGTCTGACACTGTTTCCACTGTTTCCCCATCTATTTCCCATGAAGTGATGGGACCGGATGCCATGATCATCGTTTTCTGAATGTTGCGCTTTAAGCCAACTTTTTCACTCTCCTCTTTCACTTTCATCAAGAGGCTTTTTAGTTCCTCTTCACTTTAGATGTACATAAACTTGTGATAATCATTTAATGATGAATGCATATCAAATCACTATGTTGTACACCTTAAATTTTACACTGCTGTATGTCATTAATAGTGAATAGTGAAGTTGCTCAGTCGTGTCCGACTCTTTGCGACCCCATGGACTATAGCCTACCAGGCTCCTCCCTCCATGGGATTCTCCAAGCAAGAATACTGGAGTGGGTTGCCATTTCCTTCTCCAGGGGATCTTCCCGACCCAGGGATCGAACCTGGGTCTCCCGCATTGCAGGCAGACACTTTAACTTCTAAGCCACCAGGGAAGCCATATCTCAATAAAATCAGAATTTAAAAAAGGGTACTGAATATTACCTCAAGTAGCAAAGGAACTTTGGTTAAGACAGAACTGGGAAAAAAGCAAAAAAAGATCCAATAATAAACTACTAAGAGACTTTCAGATTATATAAGTAACCAGTAACAGTGTACAAATTATTTATAAATGGATTTCTCAATATCAAAGTATGTTCTCATCAGTATTTTGATTTCTTTCTTACTGCTCTCTGATACCCTATAATGTAGTAGAAATCTACATTAACACACCTGACCAATCTACTTTCAGCTTCTTGCTATAATATTCTAAGTATACAGAGTGAGTCCTTGCAAATACCCTCTTTTTTTCACCTGTCTTTTAAATATTCACTTAAATAGATACATGTAACTGGATCTCATCCCTCCAGTAACTAATTTCATAGATAAAAATTAAAACCATTGAGTACAACCTAAAGAATCTACTCCACTCTTATTACTTTGATATATCCTATGTCTTTTATACTTTCCTCTTTTCTAATATTCTCAAGGAAATACACCCAACAGTAGCAACACAAGATATGAATAATTCAGGCTAATTTAAAATACCGGGCTTCCCTGGTGGCTCAGCTGGTAATGAACCCGCCTGCGATGCATGAGACCTGGGTTCAATTCCTGGATTAGGAAGATCTCCTAGAGAAGGGAATGGTTACCAACTCCAGCATTCTAGCTTGGAGAATAATTCCATGGACTGTATAGTCCATGGGGTCACAACGAGTTGGACACGACTGATTTAAAATATTATTTTTCCAACTCCTTAAAAGATGTGACCATCTCTAGAAAGTAATTTTTAAAGTCTACTTTTCATCTTGCAGTACACTGCACAGCCCACTCACTTCCTCACATATAGTCATCCAGTTCAGAAATGAATCAAAGAACCTATATTCAACAACACACACAAAAGCACAGGATAGCAGATCTCAAAACAAAATGTAACATGACACAAACTGAACTAAAGATGAGTTCAGGTCAGATGAAAAAGAAATGTGAATCTTGTTTGGATCCAAAGACATGTATTTAAAATGGATGACCAACAGGGACCTACTCTTTAGCACAGGGGACTCTACTTAATGTTATGTGGCAGCCTGGATGGGAGAGTTTGGGAGAGAATGGATACATGTATGTGTATGAGTGAGTCACTGTGCTGTCCACCTGAAACTATCACAACACTGTTAATCAGCTATACTCCAAAGCAAAGTAAAATTAAAAAAAAAAAATACTATGGGACAATCTAGGGCTTCCCCAATAGCTCAGTTGGTAAAGAATCCACCTGCAATACAGGAGACCCGGGTTTGATTCTTGGATCAGGACGATCCTCTGGAGAAGGGATAGGCTACCCACTCCAGTATTCTTGGGCTTCCCTTGTGGTTCAGCTGGTAAAGAAACCACCTGCAATGCGGAAGATTTGGGTTTGATCCCTGGGTTGGGAAGAAGGGAACAGCTACCCACTCTGGCCTGGAGAATTCCATGGGCTGTATAGTCCACGGGGTAGCAATGAGTCAGACACAACTGGTACTATACTATGGAACAACCTAGGAAATTTAAACATTAACTGCATATTAGATTATAAAAAGAAATTTTGTTCATGTTTTTAGATGTGACAATGGTTGGGGTTTATATTTTTTTAAAGGGCGGAGTCTTTATCTGATATCTGAAGTTTTTTTTTTTTTTCTATTTATGGTAAACCAGATTATATTCAGTTAAGAATGTTGGCAACTGCACAAAACAGATTATCAGATATGTCAGCAGGAAGGTGTGAGCTGTACAATGGCATTATAAAAAGTCCCCAAAGAAAAAAGATGGTAAAAACAATAATAGAAAAATGATAAAACACAAACAAAATAAGAAAACGTCAGATATTTATAGCCTCCCTCTGAAATGTGACCTGTGTTCTACATTCAGCATAAAACAAACCCAGAGAACATTTCTCTGTGCGCATGATGGATGAAGCTGGTGCCAGCCAGTTCGGGGTGGGGGGTGGTGGGGTGGAGACATTCCTTCCGAGAAGGGAGGAATGCTGTTAGCAACTTGTTGGGAGTATAACTGTGTCGTGTGTCTTCCTGCAGTTCTGTTACTAAAAATGACACAAAGTAAATGATCCAATGTGGTCTTATGGAAATGACTTGTTTGTCACCACATTTCAGAAACGACTCTGAGTCACAGGCACTGGGGTCTGGGAAAGCAGAGGTGGATGGCCACGCACTCAGGTGAAGGATGCTCATCTTGTGAGGTCGGCGCAGAGAAGCAGGGCTCTACAGCCTGGAAGCATCTGCACTAATGAGTCTTCTAATAGTCAGATCGTGGTTTTGAAGTTTTTTAGATATTCAATAAAAAGGTATAACACGTCGGGTCTGCATTAAAATAATGAAATGGTAAGTGAAGATTTACAAAAATTGTTGAAGCCAAAAGTTTATTATAATACAGTCTGTTATTATGTTTTCCATAAAATAACAAAAACAAAAGATAGGTGAAAGTAAAGGCAGAATAATGGTTCCTGAAAGAACTTGTGAATATATTAGGATATATGGCAAAGAGGAGTAAAGGGTTGCAGATGATATGAAGGCTGCTAATCAGTGGACCTCAAGATTGGGAAATTAACCTGGATTATCCTGTGGCCAATGTAATCACAAGTGTCTTAAAACATAGAAGAGGAAAGCAGAAAAGTTAAGAGTCAAAGGATGCAATGTGAGAAAGATTCAATTTTGAAGATAGAAGGGGGCCACCAGTCAAGGAATTGTGAATAGCCTATAAAAGCTGAAAAAGAAAACACTATCTCCTAGGCCCTCAAGAAAGAAATACAGTCCTACCAATGACTAGATGTTAGGCCAGTGACACTTATTTCTAACTTCTAACCTCCTGAATTATAAGATAATAAATTTGTGCTGTTCTAAGCCATTAGTTTTTGGTAATTTGTTGAAGCCAAAATAAGAAACGAATACAATCTTCTAGCAGACCCACAGATTTTTATATGGACATAAAGCATAAAGTTTACTGAGAATTCAAATGAAATATGTGTTTGCCTCAAGTAAAGAAAAAATTTCCAACTCAGACCCCTTACTGTCTTTTTCTGGTTTAAATAATTTTTTATTGCTCAGTATATTTCTTTCTCTTGTGTCTTATTTTGTTTTTATTTTTTAGAAACTATAAATTCGAGTTTAGGGAAGCTTGCCTTTGTCTTGAAAAATAAAACAACAAAGCCTTTATATCATTTGCTAACCTGGTTTTAAGAGCGAGATGGGAATTATCTGTAAGAGTAATATCTATACCATGAATGATGGAGGTCTAAGTCTGGTGCTAAAAGGAGACAACAGCATTGTTGACAAAATAATAATCTGCTGGTGACATTTGTGGAAAATAAGCCCTTGCAAATTTCTAAACTCTGTTAGAAAAATACCCTTATTATCTTAAAGGGCAGGTTCTTTTACCTATGCTACTTTCCCCTTTCTGGTACCCTCAGTTTCTTCCGTGGGTCAACTGCATGTTACCCGTCCCCCACAATATACCAAAATGCTACCAGAATCGATCATCTCTACTACTTTCCCAACACTTTTCTCTTATTCAAAACCAATTTACACACTTAATCTTAAAATTACTGATTCTATCAATTCTATTTTCTATTATCGTGTGATCTTAAGTCTATCCATCATCTTACTACAAATATCTTTGCCCTAATCAACTTTCTCTTGGTCTAACTCAGCTGTCTCTTGGTACTTCTGACTTGTTTGTTGTTTTTCATTTCTTCTGTTTCCACCATCCTTGATCTCTCTGCAATGCGAAGACACCCTTTAAGTTCTCTTTCTTAATATTCTTTCTAAAGAAAGTTTTCAGATTATCTGTCTCTACTTTTGAGTTTTCCTCATATCATTGTGCTAAGTTCTCTCACCTCTTTTGCTAGCCTTACAATTCCATTTACTTAAATGTTTACAAACAGTAAATATTTCCCCAAGACACAATCTAACTTCTCAATTTACTGTACTACTTATTTTCATAACCTTTTTTAGTTTGAAGACTTAAAGACAGGTCTTTAGTCAATTTACAATGAACAAATCAGACTGAACATTAAGCCATCCAATCAATTTTCTTGATAGTCTAATTTATTGTCTTCATTTAAGTAAAGTACCAGATTTCTAATGTGACATAAATGTACAGGTGATTAACAGAGGAGAAAAACTGAAAAAACATAACAATTTTCTCTGGCTACTCTAAATCTACATTTAAAACCCCCATTATTTGTTGCTTTTATGCTATTTCCAATTCAAGAGATATACTACTGTACATACATAATCCAGTTATAATATGCTACTAAAATTAATATGTTAAATACTATATATTTTAATTAAAATTCATTATATTGATTATGTATCATCATTACATAATATATTCAAATTCATTCTCTATACCATTAATAACAATTGGTATATCTGGGCCTTCAATAGAACTAAAATCATATTCTTCCTAATATTTTATGTAAGTCCAGAAAGTATCATGAGTGATTTCTCTGATACATCAACCAAAACACATTATTTCACTCATTATAGTCAGTTGGTTGAGAATGATTTATGTCCTAACCATTTTTAACTCTGTATAACAAATATCTTTGGAATAATTAAACTTGTCAAAATACCTTCTTGTTGTATGCCTTCAGTGACTATGAATGCTCCATTTAATCAAGCCTCTGTACAGGTAGGCTTATTATGCACTTTTTAGAGGTTTTATATTCTGTTCTTTACAACTACCTTCTATAAATCCTTTAAATACAATTTTCTTTATTTCTAAAACTTAATCACTTTTATTTAAAAATACACTTAATACATATTTTTAAATAAAACACTTGTGTTTAACGCACATTAAAAGATTAGCCCTCTAAATATTAAAAATAATCAAGAAAAGTTACCTTTTTAAAATTAAAAAAGGACCCTTGCTATAAATAAGAGCTTTTATAAAAGATACTTATTTTGACAAGTAGGAAAACCTCAATATAAAAAGCACTTAAAACAGGCCTTCTACTTGAAACTTCTAACGGATGTAGTCAAAGTTATTGCTATTAAACTACTATGTTTATGGTTCATAGAACTATATTGTAGGAAACCAATATAATCATTCTATCATTACAAGTAAACTATGGAACTATGATTTTTCACAGGCACATCTTCAAGTGAAGGCAGAAGGGGTATATAGAAATGCACTAACCTTTAAGAAATAGGAATCTGGTTACAGTCATCAAGACAGTATGGTACTGGCACAAGGACAGAAATACAGATCAATGGAACAAAATAGAAAGCCCAGAGATAAATCCACACACCTATGGACAGCTTATCTTCGACAAAGGAGGCAAGAATATACAGTGGATTAAAGACAATCTTTTTAACAAGTGGTGCTGGGAAAACTGGTCAACCACTTGTAAAAGAATGAAATTAGATCACTTTCTAACACCATACACAAAAATAAACTCAAAATGGATTAAAGATCTAAATGTAAGACAAGAAACCATAAAACTCTTAGAGGAGAACATAGGCAAAACACTCTCTGACATAAATCACAGCAGGATCCTCTATGATCCACCTCCCAGAATACTGGAAATTAAATCAAAAATAAACAAATGGGATCTAATTAAAATTAAAAGCTTCTGCACACCACTGTTTTTAAGAACATAAGAATGCCATACTAAATGAGACCAACAGCCCAATTTGCTGACAATACACTAGCACCAAAGGACCTTTCGTGAGAAAACATAATTGATCTCTATGGTAACCTAAAAAATTTGTAATCATATTTCCTACAAATCTATAATCCCTTACTTGAGCTTGCCCCTGCACTCTTATGCTCTCAGGATAGGCAAAGTAGAGAGTTTAGACCACTGAAATAGCTTGGCTTTGGTTTTCCAGTTCTTAAAATTAATTTATTTTAATTACATTTGGCTCTTAAATTTGTTAACATCTCAATCCCAACAAGAGTGCTTAATTCATCTGGTTTGCCTCCGTTACTATTCTTAAAGTTGCCTATTTGCTACTGTCCATTCTGGTGACAGAAGCATGAAGTCTTTGTCAGATGCTTTATCCATAATATGATCTTGCAGTGTCAACTGTACTATCTTTTATTCTACCCATTTATAAGTATAGAATGAGACAAGTCCACACATCTCAGACAATCTTGTATAGTTCCTTGAATGGATGGAAACTGCAGAAACAGGGAACTATAATTATGGACTGTACCAACTTCAGTTACAGACCCTCCGAAGTAAATGATATTAAATTAGAAGAATATGGAGACAATGAAAAACCTGGAGAAAAGATATCTAGGCAATTAATCTCCTTTCAGCTTTTCAAGGTCCTGGAAAGCCCAACTCTCCACAGTTCACGACTATGTTTCTGACCTTACACTTGTTTCTCTGGGAAGATCTGATATTACATCTGGTATGAAGATCATGATTACAATCCATTCCCATGTAAGAAGTTACACTAGTTATCTGTATGTTGGCTCTGACACCAAGACCATTTATAAAATCAACTTATAAATGTTGATGAAGAGTGAGTTGGCTAACTTAAGAATTTATTCAAACTTTAGGGATTATGCCATCTGGTTCTAGTGATGTATTTATTTTTGTCTATTTTGTTAATTAGGTCTAGAACACTCCATGTGTTTGTCACTGTCAATCTAATACTTCTAAATTGTTCTCCTAAAAGATCGTTTGGAAACAAAAATAAAAACTTAAATAAATTTAACTGAATCTTTCTACAATCTTCTTTTCCATATCTTTCTAAAAAATATGTACCATGTTCCTAAAGTGGTGTCACTCTTTTGCTCAATGGCTTCCTTGTGTTTATGTAATATAAGATGCATTTAATAAAAGCATTTTTCAAAAAAATTGTTTAAAATATCTATTTTCTCTTAATATATCACTCTATGAGATTTCTAGCTTTCATTCATCACTCTATGAGATTCCTAGCTTTCATTCATTCATTCAACAATTATTTGACTGCCTTCTATGTGGCAGGCTCTGTTCTATGAATTAATGAGATAGTTGTGAACAAAATAAAGCCCTGTCCTCATGGAGTTATTATAATAGGTGAAGCAAAAATCAAGTAAGTAAACATAATTTAATAACAGTTAATTGCAAGTGTTATCAAGAAAACATAATCAGGATAAGGGTAGAGAGCAAAGGTGATGAGCAGTTGTCAATGAAGATCTCTCTGAGAAGTTAACTGAACCAAGAACTGAATGATATAAGGGCAACAAGTAATGTAATTATTTGGGGGTAGTGGGGGAAAGTGTTCATGTAAAGGAAACAGCAAATGCAAAAAGCCCTGAGACAGGAACATTTTTGAGAAATAGTAAGAAACCAAGTGTTGCTGGTGCAGAGTAAGTAACAGAAAACAGTTGAAAATGATGTCGATCTGGGGTCAGATCATTTAGAGCTTTATAAGACATAACAACTTCTGATTTTATTTTTAAGAGAAATGAAAAACCATTGAAAAATTCTGAGCAGGAATGACATGATATGATTTAAATTTTTAAAGGATTCTTCTACCTATTAGGAGACTGTGGTGAGGCCCCAGTGAAAGCAGGGGAATCTCTTTTAAGAAACTCTTAAAAGAAACTCTTTTAAGGCAATAAAATAGTAGTCCAAGGAAGAGAAGAGACATGGTCAGATTTGCGAAGTACTTTTAAGGGAGAGGCAACAGAATAATCTCTATGTTCTCAAGTCTCTCTGTTTCCTGAGGAATTAATTATGTTGCCTATTCTAATAAGTGAGAAAAATAAAGCAGAAAAAGTACTGGATTTGAGGATGAAAAAACTTGGCTATGTCTCTTACCAATTTTGGAGAGGTAAATTCTCTGGTCTCAGATATCTTCTCAGTAAAAGAAAAATATAATACTACCCTTGACATCTTTACAGGACTGTTATGAAGGTCAAATGGGATATCTTACAGATGAAGCTTTCTAATTTTAATTTAACCAACTTGCTAGATTAACAAAAACTCTCCATTCTCTTTGTAAAATACAGGCTGATACTAATGGTTCATTAAATGTTCAAAACTACTAAACTCTGTAGCTAGAATACTCACACTCTCCTGCTCCCAGACTAACTAGGTATGGGCCATGTAACTGTAGGGATGAACATGAAATGAATCTAGAAAAAATACATACACACACATACGTTTGTTCATCTATACTTTGTATATACTTCCGTATATATATATATATATATCATCTAGATTATACACAGGAGTATAAACTGCTTACTGAAATACGTATACATCTGTGTGTGTGTGTGTATATATGTATCATCTGACACTTAAATTTCCTCTGAAACCATAAATATCCTTATTCTATTTTAAACAAACAAAAACTGAAAATTGCACACAATGAATTTGGGATGGTTTATGAAGTCCACACAGAACTTCAATCAGAGAATCAATATGCAACAGAAAAATCTTGATTGGTTATCAGGTGCTTTGTAAACTGATGCATATGTAAATGTTTTCAGTTTAAAAGTTTAAATATATATATCATTATCAATGACTTTATGCTTCAATTTCCTTTCAATTAATCAATGAACCATGGATATGCTACTTCATTCATAAAGTACATCAAGTGCCTACTATACTGATTCTCAATATTGACTGTGCATCAGAATCTCCTGTGGGTACTTTTTAAAAGATATAAGTGCCAAGGTCCTATCCCTAGAAACTGTGATTTTCTAGGACTAGGGTAGAGCTAGAATCTTTCTTTTAGACAGAGTTGAGAACCACTGGCCTAAAAGGTAGCGAGCACCCTAACAATGAGAAGAAAATATAATTGTTTCCCAAAGAGTTCATAGTATAATAGCGTCAAAAGTCTTTTTAAAACACAATAAGTTGCTAAATTCACATCATGGCAGATGCTACAGGAAAAGAGAGACATGAGGAGAAACCCTAACTCTGTCTGGGGTAGGTAGATGAGGAAGGCAGTGGTCAGAGTTGGTTTCATATAGATGGTGTTTGAACTATGAAGTAATGAAAGGTAACTGGAATCTCCAATTATATTAAAGCTGAAAGAGATATTCTAATCAGAAGCAGTAAGCTAAGAAAAGGCATTGAGATATGAGAAAATAATGGTGCTTTCTGAGAATGCAGTATATCTAGGGCATCAAGGAAACAAGGATGAAAGGTAAACACAAGCCCCTTCCAAAAGGAACTATATCAAGTTAAATAGTCTGAAGTTTAGTGTACAGAGCAGTACTTTCAAACTGTTTTCATGGAATTCAAGTTCAGAAAAGGCAGTCCAACATTTCAAAAAGGCCATAAAAATATCTGAACAACACCGGGTATTCAAATGCATCCACACTGAACTTAAAACAGATTGCAGTAAACCAATGCATTAACCTGTTTTTTGCTGACCTTGAACCAAAATTTCTTCTGCCCTTTGTTTCTGAACTTCTTAGAGATGTGTCACCGATTATAAAGCCTGTATTTTTATAAGGCTAGCAAATGTCCTACTACCTGCCTATGCATAATATATAACAAAACCAAATATAAAAAACAAAGACTTCTGTTTGTAGATCACCAACTGCTCCAGGAAAACCAACATAGAATTTTTAGCAGGAAAATGACATAAATAACATTTTAATTCAGAAATAACCATTATAACAAAATGAATTGGAATAGGGTAAAACATGAGGTGAGAAGATCAGTTAGGAAGTGACTTCCAGAGACCAAGCAAGAAAATATGACAGAATAAACAAGTGTTGAAGATGATGAAAAGGGATAATGGAAATACTAAGAAAATAGAATATGATTTGAAGACCAATCAAATAATGGAAAAAAAGATGGTTTTCAAAAAAGCAGATTCATACTTTAGTTTTAGCCATACTGAAAAGACAGAAGTACTTAGAAGGTAACAACTGTTTAGTACTCAGAAATGAATATCTTTTGCACATTTAATCAGTGAGTTCAAATTAATTCCCCATTTTAGCAACAGTCTTAATTTTGGGATATCTTTAATCCATCTTTACATATTTTGTTACAGTCCAGAAAACTTAAAATCATGCAACCACGTTTTAAAATTAACTATATTCCTATCCAAGGATGTCACAGTACTTTCCCCATCTGGTGAAATTTCAATACTATTAGTGTTCAGCACACATAGCTATCTATCCTTATAATTTCTTTGAATATTATTACTTAATATTTTATAGCCCACTGGTTACAGTCATTCTATCAAGAAAAAGGTGATTTTAAAACTTTAACAATAATATAAATGTGTGTTTCATTGCCTCTTCCAACTTATACATTGCCTTCACCTAATCATCTTGTTTGATCTTCCCAACAATCCTTTCAGGTAAGAAGAGCAGAAATACTTACAGAAGCCCTATTACCATACTACAGATGAGAAATTTAAGTCACAAGGAGATAAATGTCTTACCAAAGATTATATGGCTGACAAGTGACAGCTTTAAATAAAATACAAATTTTCTGATTCCTAGGTTGGTGTTCTTCCTACCATGCCATATGTTTTTTTTTAAATAATACATATTTAACTTTTGCTACTTTGCATGACCATCTCTTGCCTACATAAATAAGTAGGTGATTATCCTATTTTCCTCTCTTACTTTCCCCTAAAACCTTATCAACCAGCTCTATAACCTCAAGAGTCCAGTGCCATTCTGTTTCATAAGTTTATCTTTTCTATATCAATTTTAACTCTACTAAAACTCTCCTGCATTACTATCACATTCATGAACTGAGACACTTAGGCAATTGTTTTCAGAATCTTGGAATGGTAATACTCAAAGATTAGAGAATCTGGACATAATTCCCCTGCCTAGCAGTTTAAATATGGCCTTTAGGGCCCTTTCACATATTTGTCTCTTTAAGCTCCTCCCTTATTTGACAAAATATCTATTATTTCAAAGTAAGGATAAAATTGTATACAACTTTGTACAAAACTGTACTGTATACAAATTTCACAGAGCAGGTTAGGACTAAATCTGTTTAACCTAATTCTAAATAAATTCACTTTTACATAAACTAGTTTATAATATTTTAATAATTAAAGACTTGTTTTTATAATGACCCTACTGGCAACACAGACTAAGACAATAATTGAAACTTACCCCATTACACATGATTTCTTTACTACACATAATTTGTTTACTACAAAAACAATTTTAATAATCTCCAAAAAATTTGTGTTGAATTACTCAAAAAAGTAATGCTTAATTTCTATGATTTCAAAAATTTACTATTTCTTCTCATGCATACAAATGACTTGGTAACTTTTTTATTGAACATAAAAAGTCAAAAGCACATTTCTAAGCTACCTCCTAAGAAAACAATAAAAATTATAAGTCCCTTTATGTCAGAAAATAAAACAATTACTTCTATATATGAACACAATGCTTGTTTTGTAAATTCTCCACTCTCCCCATCAGAAACTCTTTTGCTTATTAGCTCAATATTAAAGTATAATTACTTAAAACGTTTCCTCACTAAACAATAACACAGTCTATTTTTGAGTTCCTATGAGTATTAAGCCCATAGTATTTGTTTATTAAGAATTTAAGAATCTAGGTATGTTTTTATTCAGAATTTTAAACACTGCCTTCAGATCTTTTAATGGATGTATTCATCTAGCTCTTATCTTTTCAATTCTAGCAATATCTTAATAGCTTTAATCCTTTTATACTGAACAGTAAAATTAGTTTCTCTGAGTGACAACACTGAATTAACTATTTATACATAAATATTAAATTTAAAAGTATTCCAAGACTGAATCTTAATATTATATTGCATATTCTACTGGTAATGTTGCTTATTAATACTTCCCTTAAACTAGAACTGCTTTTTAAGTTGATGCCTGGAATATCTTAATACAAACTGACTTACCCACAAAATTCTCTGCACCAGACTCTCTGATACCAGCATCTGAACAATTTCCAGCCCTTAGAGGGTGTGTTTTAATTCTTTCCTCACAGCAGTAAAATAAAGAATAAGCTTTAAGCCAATTCAAAACTTACCTTACAAATCTGGAAATAGTCTGAAGTCAAGGTTTCCTGAATCTCCTCTCTGAGAATCCCTGCAGTCCCTGCCGGATGTGTGGAACCACTTCCAGCCCCGCCACCACTATTACTGCCACTGCTGCTGCCACTGCCAGGGGATGAGGCCGTTAAGCCATCCAAAACTTTTCGGAAATTAAACTTCTTCATTTTAAAAACTGTGGAGAAATTCAAAGGAAAGGAGGACTTAATACATGGAATTATACATGGGGAAAAGTGTTTAGCTTTTTTTCATCAGTCATGGCACTAGCCAGTCCCCATTTTTACATGAGTTTTTTAAAAAGGAGGGGGGAATCAATCTATCAAATTTTAATTATAAAAAGCATATCCTTCAAAAATATAAAACCCAAACTCCAAGAGCACCAGTATTTCCTCCTCACACATCAAATTTTCAAGGGCTTTATCCCCAGCTGTAGCTACGCTTTAACAGCACCGAGGTAAAAATAAAAGGCAGTGTCATCATCGTCATTAGCATTATATCATCATTATTATACAATCAAACCAGAGTCCCACAAACCAAGAATCTCTTTCTTAAAGGCGGGCTTTCCTCCTGAAGGTTGAGCTCAGAGTATTTTTATTTTCAAAAAAATGGTGGTGGAAGGGAGCTAGTATTTATTCTGCCACCACCTTCGGGGGTCTCCCCCAACATCTTCAACGCTCGCTTTTTCTCCACGGGAAAAGAGGCGTGGGGGTGCTTTTTTCTATTTCCCACTCAGAACAGCCGTACCCCCAAACACCTGCAGGTGATCCACAGCACAGCCGACGGGAGGAGAGA
>SJXQ01007929.1:0-93693 GCA_006408695.1 Aepyceros melampus | reverse complement strand
CCGCCTCCCCCCTCCCCTCTCCCCCCTCCACCCCTCCTCGCCCCGCTCCGCCTGCAGCGGGAGCCGCGCCAACCCGCGCGTCCGCTCTCCAGCAGCAAGGCAGCGGTTCTTGGGGGTCGTAAGGCAGAGGCGACGACGGTTGCGCCCGAGTCCTGCCTTAGCCGGCGGGGCGAGAAAAGCCGCCGCTCCCGCTGTCCCTCCCCAAGCCGAGCGCCCAGGCGCGGGGCTCTAGCCCGCGGGCGCGCGAACACACAAACACCCTCACGCAGACCTACGCGCCCCGGCGCTCACGCGCACAGACACACACACAGGTGCGAGCGGCCGCGGCTGGACGGCGGCGGCGGCGTCCCAAGCGGATGACTGACTCCCGACTTAGGCACCTTCCTCAGTCGCCGCTAGCCGACTGACAGCCCGGAAAGCTGGGGGTTCGGAGGGAGGCGGGCTCGCAGGCGTCCGACCGGCCCGGCTCTGGCCGCTTCTCCAGTCCCTCTGGTAGCGGCTGCTGGCGCTCTCCGAGGTCCTAACGGGGCAGGCAGGCAGGCAGGCTCCACCGCAAGCTCCGCCCTCCCGCCGTGGGAGGCAAGCCCCGCCCCCGAGCCACCCCGCCTCTCTCTTGCCCGGCTCCTCCTTCCCGGGCCGCAGGGGGCCCGAGAAAAGGGCGGAGAGCTCCGCCACGTCAATGAGCGGAAGCAGCCTCGGCTCCAATCCTGGGCTCCAAAGGGCCAAGTTCCGCGGTCTAGAGGCGCGGAAGAAATTTGTGGATAGGTCGAAGGAAGAGCCAATGAAAGGGGGTGGGGAAAATTTAGAAAGGCCCGTGAATTATTTGATTGACAGCGGTATTGGCCAGTATGCAAGGGGGCCGTGCTTTGGGGGCTGTAATTGGCGCTACCTGTTGAAGGACGCAGGTATGAATCAATAGAATGCCAGGAAGCGTGCGAACTTGAGCGCCTTCAGGGCTGTAGGAGGGCTTATCCTATGTCTAACTCTGGACAATACTGCGAACTGGGCAACTATTTTGCAGTTTATCACTTCTGAGCCTCTTCCTGCTCTCCCGGTGCATCTGCTTGTCTCCCCTCGCTGCTATGCAACTTGTATACTTGCTTAACAGGTCACATCTGCCAAATGGAATTTCATTGCTATAGTTACAGAATTTATATTAATAAATAAATATTAGGGAAGATCCGAAGGAAAGACTCGCTCACCTTGTTCCAATATATACACTTGCTTTCCCCCCCATTTTCATATATACTAAAAAATACTTTAAGAAACATTTTTCTCACTTAGTAAACCATGTCAAGAATACATTTTAAGCTTTTTCTATGAGTCACAGTAGTCATTTTGAAGATGCACTATTCGGTGCAGGGTTTTGTTTTTGTTTTTGTTTTTTAAACCAGCGTCAGAATGGTTCTCAGCCCTAACCTGCTACTGAATTGGGGAAATTTGGGACCTCGATTTCTTCATCTCTGAAAATGAGGGCAGCGCAGGGGATCGTAGCCAGTTGTAGTCTATAATCTGGGCAATGCAACAGAAAGTGAAAGTCTCTACAGTCCATGGCATTCTCCAGGTCAGAATACTAGAGTGGGTAGCCTTTCCCTTCTCCAGGGGATCTTAAAGAACCTACGTATCAAAGCCAAGGGAAACCCAATGCAACAGAGTTCATTAGTAATCATCTCATATATTCTTACATTTTAGAGATCTTCTAGGATAACCTCTTCTTTTCTTTTCCCTTTTATTTCCTTTCTTTTCTCCTTTAGAGGAAGGGGATGGAAGGGGTGAGGGATGAAAAGGTAGATCTGAAAGAGAAATGAGTTGTCTGATGTCACATAGCAAGGAAATGGCAGAGATGGAATAGAGCCCAGTTTTTGGAATCCTCAGGTCAATGCTCATGTTCTTTTTATTTTCTTCAGTACTATTTTACTCCTTTGGAGACCTCCGAAAGAACCCCCAATACTATCTGGTATTCTGTTATTGCCACAGCTAGAAAGTAACACTATTGTAGTCAAACATGGTACTGTATATTTCTACCTTATTCAGCACCTGACATAATGTTTTACATATAAAAGGTGATTAAAGGACTTTGAATAATAGGATTATTAATAGTTACTAGTAAAAGATCTATGAGATGGTACCCAACTATATCCAGTACCATTTGGAGGGGTAAAAACAAGGGTAGAACAAATGCCATGTCTGATGTAAACTAGTTTTTAGTAGGGTTCCAAATACTATAGTGCTTCCTAACATTATGTCAGTCCTTACTCTTTTTGTCTTCTCTTCTCTTCTTCTTGTCCCACTTCACTTCTAAGTATGGGTGCCTATTGAGACTAAAGAGTTTTCTTTCCTCTTTTTTATGTCTTGCTTTCTTTTGAAGGAGGAGAAGGGAATTGCTTTAACTTTTTGAGAAGTAGGCACTGTTGTCTAAAATAATGGATTTCGATGCCCTTCTTTCCTTCTTCAGAAAGTCTATTGGCAACTCCTTTAATTTTTAAATAAAGGAACCAAACCTATAGCAAGTGATCATTTGGTCTTTTGATGAGCATGAAGAAAGAAGATATTATCTTGAATCAGCAAAATGAGAGTTATTATTTGCAACCCCCTAAACCCTCCCCCCAATCCCTAAAACCACTAATCACTGACACTATACTATCTTAGCAAACTAAGCAGTGGCTTTATTCTAAAAATTATGGGAGAACTGAGAATGAAAAAGCACACAAAACGGATTGACAAAGACTTTGCTTGAAGATCTAGAAGGAATTCATTGGCCTTCTTAAGTTAAAAAGAAATGACAGAGTAGATATCTCTTCAAATGGGACAAGAAATAGGAATGGGAAGTGGAAGAAAAATCATCAGAATATACAAATGTTTTCAAAGAATTAGACGCCTAAAAAGGTATGATTAGAATGCTGACATTGTGGACTCTTTGAGGTTCTCTTAATATTCTTCCTCCATGGAAGATAGATAACATGTCATACATAGTAAGTGTCATCGTACAGGCACGGGTTGGAAAAGAATTTCGACATAAGACAGAATGAGAGGGAAATAAAGTTTATTATAGTGGGACATGCTGTTAGAACAGCGGGCCAGCTCAAGGGAGAACTGACGTTGAACAGGGGCCCTTAGTCCACTTTTACAGCCAGGGTACAAGGAATGAGATAAGGGCCTTGTGGGTCATTTGCTGGTTGGATGAAGCATGTATACTCGGTGGGGGGAAAAGTAAGGCAAATATCTTCTCCCTATGGGGTAGGAGGGAAGACAGGTTATACTGGTCAGGAGGACCTGAAATTCATTAATAGTTACAATGTTGGGGATGGGAAGGATGTCTGGTTT
Organism: Aepyceros melampus; assembly: GCA_006408695.1. NCBI lineage: Eukaryota > Metazoa > Chordata > Mammalia > Artiodactyla > Bovidae > Aepyceros > Aepyceros melampus. The sequence continues at coordinate 90,369 of SJXQ01007929.1, read as the reverse complement.
TTCCATTCCTTCATTCCAAGACCCTCCTGGGTTTTATGTTCTTTCGTCCTTGGGTTACCATATAAAGTGAAGTGAAGTGAAGTGAAATCGCTCAGTCATGTCCAACTCTTTGCGATCCCATAGACTGCAGTCTACCAGGCTTCTCTGTCCATAGGATTTTCCAGGCAAGAGTACTGGAGTGGGTTGCCATTTCCTTCTCCAGGGGATCTGCCCGACCCAGGGATCAAACCCAGGTCTCCTGCACTGCATGCAGACGCTTTACCCTCTGAGCCATCAGGGAAGCCACCACAGTAAGTACACAGTAAATACTACTTTGAATAAATGACAGCAAGTAAAACCTTCACATAGTTGCAATCTCAGAAGGAGAGAGAGAGACTGGGGACAAAGGATATTATGATGCCAGTTTACAAACTGTGAGCAAAGATAGAAATGAGCAAGAGATAGAGTGCATTATGTATGTGAGGAAAGAGCATAAGATTTATAGCCTAAAAATCTTATTAGGTAAGAGAAACGTAGTGAAATATCTATGGATGCAAATTCCATTCTTAATTAATTAAAGAGATATAAGATGTTATTCTATAAACCATCTGGTAAAAGGAATGAAACCAGACTATAAAATATACCTTATAAATAATATAGAGAACTTTAGAATTGAATCTGATACTAAAATTGTAGAACTTTGTTCTTCCTACTACAAATTAGAATTCCTCATGGAGAGAAGTTTCTGATAAGCCATGATGTCTTCTTGGAATGAAAAAGATGAAGAAAGAAAAATAGCCTAAGCTTGGTCCTTGGAACAAAGTTATCAAATCATTTAAACAAATCTAATACATTAGAAGGATTTTTAGCATATATATTTAAAATATACTACAACTCACTCTATCGGTTTGTGTTCTTGACTTCAAGCAAACAAAGGGAACAGATGCTACCCCCAAAACAATCAAATAACTGTATTAATAGAAAGTATGTATGTGTGTGGCACTTCACACACAGAAGATTTACTAAACTGACTAGACTTGGAGAAACTAAGCCAAATTGACAGAATACATGTAAATGGCCCATCATACATGAAGATAATAAATTCACCACTTACTTAGTGCCTGTATGCCAGATAATATACTATGAAATTTTTAAACATCTCTTTAAACACTATCCCAATTTAACTCTATGAGATAGGTATTATCCCCATTGTACAGGTGAAGAAATTTTGAGACTTAAATTTGAGAAATTTGAGAAATTCACCTAAATTCACTGATGTAGATAATTTTTTTGTAGATAACCCAGTCTTCAAATTCAAGGCTAACTTCTTAGATTATACTCTTAATCATTGCCCTATTACTAATTAGAGGATTAAATAGGAACAGGTGGGGATCAATTCTCTGAAATAATGAATATATTTACATTAGTTTAATAGGGCTGCCACAACAAAATAACAGACTGGGCAGCTTAAACAACAAGAACTAAGTGTCTCATGGTTCTAGAGGCTGGAAGTCCAAGATCAAAGTATCAGCACAGTTGCTTTCTTCTGGTTAGTTTCTCCAAGGTCTCTGTCCTCGGCTTGTATGTTACTTACTTCTTACTGCATCCCCACATTGCCTTTCCTCTGTAATGTGCACCCCTGGTGTCTGTGTGTCTAAATTGTCTTCTATAAGGACACCAGTCATATTGGATTAAGGACCACCCTAATGACCTGATGATAACTTAACTTCCTAAAGGCCCTATCTCCAAATACAGTCGCATTCTGAGATATTGGGTGTTAGGGCTTCAACATAAGACTTTGCGGGTAGGAGGGTCACAGTTCAGCCCATAATGACAGTCAAATTCAAGGTTCTTTGAAGAAAGCATCTGCTACAACCAGGGACTGTGTAAACAATTTTACCTTTAGTTTTTTATTTAATTCTCACAACAGTCATGTGTAGTAGCTGTTGATAATTCTATTTTATAAATGAGAAAATGGAAGCAAAGAAGGGTTAATTAGTATGTCCAATATCCATATATTTAGTAGGTTGTGAAACAGAAATCTGGACTCCTATAAATCATATCTCAAAGCTCTTTCCTCATGCTGTTAGCTTTCTTTAGAAAAAGAAATCCCATAATATAGATATTGATATCGGAAAATTATTATAGAATATAAATATTAGGATAAAACAGAATAGAAGGAAGGAAAAACATATACTAAGGGGTTTGAATACTAGACCTAAAAAGACATTGTAGAATCGAGGGGAATGAAAACTAGTAGCAGAGAGTATTTGGGATCACAAGCTAATAGGAGATATTATCACAAGAAATCTCGGTATAATTTGAAATGTACTGAGTCCCAGGGGAGTATTTCCAACAAAAGAAATAGAAGTATTTCCACGAATAGAAGAAAATCAGCTATTAAGACATTGCTCAGAGAGGTTGAAGTCTCAGAAATATCATAACAGCTGGAAGAGGAATTTGGATAGAGGGTGGGTGTTGATGAAGACTTGCCATAAGGCCAGGTGGCAATTATTTACATTAGCAAGTGCGACCGTTTCCAATCTGCTTGCTTTAGATACTGGCTTTTGAACTGAGCAAACTAACTTATCACTCTTTTGTGACTCCTCAATCAAGGTATAGCACCATCCTTTAGTATTTGCCAGTCTATGAGTTTGAATTTCATTAAGAGAACACAGTTGAAAAACAGGTTCCACCTATATAGCCTTTCTGGCAGGACTTTCAAAAGGATTAGGAATTATCTTTCCTTCCTAAATCTTTGTCTGACTTTTTTTCTGGTATTATTATACATCCTTCAGGAGGGGTACTGATTGATAATTGTCAGCTTTCTGTCATATGGCAGGAAACAGCCGTTAAGTATTAAAATCCCTTATTTGGTCTACTGCAAGCCCACAAAGGGAGAAACCACAGGGTTAATTAAATGTCATAGCTCTTGTGGGTTTTAGATAAACAGACAGGGGTCATTAGGATAGACCCAGAACAAAGTATGGCTCAGCACACGATCAATGACAGAATTACAAACAGAACTTGTGCCTTCTATGGTAAAATGCAAATATTTGCCATTAAACATAATTAAAATCAACTCCCTGCGCATCTTTAAAAATAAATTTTCACATATCCATCCATCACTTTGGGATGTGGTAAGAGAAGGGATTTGGTCTTGAGACAGGATTGTTTTCTTTTTTTTTTTCCTTCCCTTTTCTCTTTTCTTTGCTGCATGATGTGGCTTGTGAAATATTTGAACCCCTGCCCCTTGAAGTGGAAGAGGAGTCCTAACCATTGGATCAGCAGGGAATTCCCAGACAGGATAAAATTTTCTAACCAAGGCACTAACAAATCCTTTCAGCCTCCAACCTGCAGTTTTTCCTTTATTTACATATAGGTTATTATCAGGAATAAATGGGATTATGTATGTAAAAGTGATTGTAGAATGCAAACCACTATACAAATATATTATTATTTTCCTTATTCTTTTGCTTTAGTGAAATAGTTTATAGAAACTTACTTTAAAGTTGAATTTATTTTCCCATTATTATTAATATAAAAGTCACCTGCATTTGGGGATTTACTGTTGCTAAAATTGAAGGAGAGGAAGAAGATTTGGACTAGATGATCTTTAAGGTTCTTTCCAATCCAGAATGCTGTTTTTATATGATTTATTTAGTCAAGGTTCACTGCATTCTCTTCCTAAATACTAAAAGTCCTCATTGAAAAGGCGATTAGAAGGATATCCATGTAGGTACTGGCCAACAAAGGTGAGCTGCAACCTACAGATGCAACAGAGGAATCCTAAAAAGTATCTACACATTAAAGTACCCGGAGAACACATTTTTAATTAATATTTATACGTATATACATGTGCATGCATATCTGATTATAAAAGTAAGGTGTGCTTATTATAGAAACTTTAGAAAATCGAGACAGTTATTTCTAGTCCTTTTCAGGACATTTTTAAACAAATTGGAAATGTCCAGTATGAACCATTTTGATTTTGGGTTTTTTTTTAATTCAATATCTTATTGTGAAACAGACATTTTCCATTCTGCATTTCGTTAAATAACTATTTTGAATGGCAATATATATTTAGTCATATGAATATTTACACTATAATGAATCACTTCTACATTCTTATGTATTTTATTTATAAATTTATACTACTATAAATAATAATGCAAAGTTCAAATTTTTTTTCATAAGTATGCTTTGTATATTAAAATTTTGCTTGATATTAATTTCTCTGACAGGAATGTCAAAATAATATACTAAGTTCTACATTTCATTTTTGTAAGGTTGCACCAGTTTTTCCCTCATTACAAGCTTAGGTCCCTGTGGAGAACTTGTATTACAATATGCCTTTTTGTAAAGTGATATCACATACTGGCTACATTAACTTTTATCTGTTTAGATGTTGAAAAAATTCAGAGAGAGTTTTAAAATGATAAGAATTGGTAAGCATAATCAACTAAACAGAGCAGAAAAAAACCTGACAAAGTGAAACATATAATTTCAGTTTGGAGGAAGAAAATATAAAAGTTTTCATAGAACTGTAAGATTGGAAAAGACAGTAATTCACATGTTTGATTTTGAAATTTAAGAAATAATAACACAAATCTCCAATTATATCAACAAATTAAAAGTATAACTTTGTACTGTGTTATTGTTATTTGAGGGGGCAAATGAGAAAATAAGCACAGGGAAAGCTTAAAGAAAAAAAATACAGATGGACCTACAGAATTATAATTTAATAGGAAAACTACCAAATTTTTAAAGAATATTTTAGACTCAAAAATAGGTTGAATTTTTGTCACTGTAGATTAAATAGAGATGTGTACACTTGGGATATGTTATACAAATTGAACAGGAGGAAAAGATTCAGACCACAGAGCATAGATGCTCTGACCCTAATGTAGATGATAAATACTGTAATTTGTTGAGTCTTTCCTGAGTTTGGACTATGGAGATAAGTGGAAACAGTTCTTTTATAACTGGCCTCTCTTGTTTCCTGAAGCTTTTTTTTTCTTAAACTTTTTATTTTGAATTGGGGTATATCTAATTAACAAACAATGTTGTGATAGTTTCAGATGAACAGCAAAGAGACTCAGTTATACATATATGTGTATCCATTCTCCCCCAAACATCCCTCCCATCCAGGCTGCCACATTGAGCAGAGTTCCTTGTGCTAAACAGGTCTTTTGGCTTACCTTGACTGATGATACTTGGACCTTGCTTATTGGATAATAAGCCAGAAAATCCAAGAATTTGGTCTCTGTAATTAAAACACATTAAACCAACATAGACACACTTGAAAAACTATGCAAAACAAAGTAATATTTGCATTAAATAAAGGATTATGGCTGAAGACAATAGAGAGTAGGAATAACGGGAAGGAAGGAAATAAAATTTGTTTTTCTAACTGAGTAGAGCTAGAAGCAGCCATAAATCACTTTGGATGTTACTCAGAAAATACTTGTAAAGTTCCTCTGCTTGGCAAAGGTTAAGAGAACAGAAATGTTTTGTCAGCCCAAGCTAGCCACGGAACTGATTGAAAGGGAAAGCTTATCCTGCAGGGCCAGAGAGGACCCACTTAAACGGTTTTCTCTTGTCTTAGAGTCTGCAGTGGGGCAGACAAGAAGTCTCTCGTCCTTCTCCTAGTCTCATAACTCCCTTTGGGAACTTTTGTTTAGGGTAAAGCAAAGTCATGCTGGCACAGTTTCTATTTAAAACATTTTATGCTTTAGTTCTCACAAACCATAAAACCACTTCAAAAACCTTCCAGTTACTCAACAAATACCACTGTTTTTCATGATGCCATTTTTTAATTTGAATGGCAAAACCTGGGGAGGAGGAAGATACACAATAATATATTTTTAAGAGTAGGAACTCTGATTGCAGGCAGATCTGAGTTTGCTACTTATTCAGCAGATGACTTGGGACAAGTTATTAACTATGTTTCAATTTTCTTATCTAGAAAAGGAAGATAAAAGTACCAACCTCACAGGTTGGTTGTAAAGCCTGAGTGACAGAATACACAGTTGGTACTCAGCACACTGCCTGGCACAATAGGAAACATTCTCTACACGGTAGTTTGTCTTTTTTTTCAGCACCAGAAGTTTCGTGTGAATATTGGTAATCATAAAAGAACTATAAAAAAAATTTAATTGTACTGCTAAAGGAAAAGATCTTAACATGAAAACTACTAAAATGCTATTTGTTGTGTTTGGACCTTGGGAAGCAGGCAGATGGGTATTGATAGGTTAATAATTAATCCTTTGGAAAGGAAATCTTCGTAGAAACTATAAGCTTGAATGAGTTTGGCTGGGTATTGAAAACAGACATTTAACTTATCATTTTATCTTGTTAATGAACACTGTGTCCTATAGTCACACCTTAATGAGAACTTGCTAGTGAAATACAGCAAAGGAAAATGGATCTATAGATCAAAGATGGTTGAATATCTTTAAAGGTGTTCAACAAGGAAACATTACTCCAAACAGAAAAAAAAAAAATTTATAAACTCATTCTCTCTTTGTCCAAGCTCTGGATGGAGAAAAGTTGTTGCTGTTATTGTTACTTGCTTACTCTTTCCTGTTTAGTGTTTTTTCATTAACAACTTTTGGAAATTGGAATAACCATTGGCAGTCATTGGCTATTATAAAATTTTCCCCATAATCCACATGAAGTACTCAAAGACTTGCCAAGAAATGCTGGAAAAAAACTGGAAAGAATAAGCAATTATTAAGCAAACCGAATTCTTTAAACAAGAATGTGGGGAATAATGTGTCATCATTTCAACAGCAGATGATGAAAATGACAATGCAAATATTGAATTAACTAATATATATTTTGGCTGAATTTTTAAATGTCTCTTCATGTAATTATATACTTTTTAAATGAAAGTTATACATTATATGTATAATCAAGTGTGATTTAAAGTTTTACTTCACTGAAACTCCAATAATTTGGCCACCTCATGCGAAGAGTTGACTCATTGGAAAAGACTCTGATGCTGGGAGGGATTGGGGGCAGGAGGAGAAGGGGACGATAGAGGATGAGATGGCTGGATGACATCGATGGACGTGAGTCTGAGTGAACTCTGGGAGTTGGTGATGGACAGGGAGGCCTGGCATGCTGTGATTCATGGGGTTGCAGAGTCCCACACGACTGAGCGACTGAGCTGAACTGAACCCTTTTGATGTAAAGTTGTTTACAAATAAGAAAAAAATAAACCTTTTGTAAGATATGTGCCCTGATTTATAAATCTTAAAATGTGATTACCATATTTATAGGCTTCCCTGGTGGCTCAGAGGTTAAAGCGTCTGCCTCCAATGTGGGAGACCTGGGTTCGATCCCTGGGTTGGGAAGATCCTCTGGAGAAGGAAATGGTAATCCACTCCAGTATTCTTGCCTGGAGAATCCCATGGACTGAGAAGCCTAGTAGGTTACAGTCCACGGGGTCACAAAGAGTCGGACACGACTGAGCGACTTCACCTCACCCACCACCATATTTATAATTCATCAACTATTACAGAAATTTGCACAGTCCAAGAAAGGAAGGAGGCTAAAGGAATCAAAGGTAGTAGCTACAAAAGCATATGTTCTGAAGGATGTGAGAAGCAAAGCAGAGAATGAGAAAGGAGCCTAAATTCCCTTATGTATAGCAGGCCTACTGAAGGACTTAGCCTTTGATAGTATAGGATGAGAAGAGAGGAAAAATACCAAGAATAGATATCAGTCAGCTTTATAATCTGTAAAATGGCTTACAAACATCAATTGCCTATTTTGTTCATGGTTACATCCTTGGCATTAAAGGGGTGTCTGGTACATGGGAAGTGTTCAGATATGCTGAAAAAAATGAATACTAGTATATGATATTCATGCTCCATGCTGGTATTTCAGGCCTGAATTTTTTGAAAATATAATTAAGCCCCAAATTAGATTAAAGTTTCACTTATTGAACAACTATGTATTGCATGCCTATTTTACACTATGCAGAATGCTAGATATTATGGAGGACAAAAGAATAATAAAGAGAGAGTAATACTGCCTTAAATGACTTAAAATAATTGAATATGGAAGGTGACAGACATGCAAACAATTAATTACAAACAAAATTTTGAAAATAATGTGAACAATATAAGCAGAGCTCTGTTCAGTTCAGTTCAGTCGCTCAGTTGTGTCCGACTCTTTGCGACCCCATAGACAGCAGGACGCCAGGCTTCCCTGTCCATAACCAACTCCCATAGCTTACTCAAACCCATGCCATTGAGTCGGTGATGCCATCTAACCATCTCATCCTCTGTGGTCCCCTTCTTTTCCTGCCTTTAATCTTTCCTAGAATCAGGGTCTTTTCTAATGAGTTGGTTCTTCACATCAGGTGGCCAAAGTACTGGAGTTTCAGCTTCAGCATCAGTCCTTCCAATGAATATTCAGGACTGATTTCCTTTAGGTTGACTGGTTGGATCTCCCTGCAGTCCAAGGGACTCTCAAGAGCCTTCTCCAACACCACAGTTCAAAAGCATCAATTCTTTGGCATTCAGCTTTCTTTACAGTCCAACTCTCACACCCATACATGACTACTGGAAAAACCATAGCTTTAACTGCTGCTGCTGTTGCTGCTAAGTCACTTCAGTTGTGTCTGACTCTGTGCGACCCCATAGATGGCAGCCCACCAGGCTCCCCTGTCCCTGGGATTCTCCAGGCAAAAACACTGGAGTGGGTTGCCATTTCCTTCTCCAGACAGACCTTTCTTGGCAAAGTAATGTCTCTGCTTTTTAATATACTGTCTAGGTTGGTCATAGCTTTTCTTCCAAGGAGCAAGCATCTTTTAATTTCATGGTTGCAGTCACCATCTGCAATGATTTTGGAGCCCCAAATAACAGTCTTTCACTCTTTCCATTATTTCCCCATCTATTTGCCATGAAGTGATGGGACTGGATGCCATGATCTTAATTTTCTGAATGCTGAGTTTTAAGCCAACTTTCTCACTCTCCTCTTTCACCTTCATCAAGAGGCTCTTTAGTTTCTTCTTTACTTTCTGCCATAAGGGTGGTGTCATCTGCATATCTGAGGTTATTGATATTTCTCCCAGCAATCTTGATTCCAGCTTGTGCTTCATCCAGCCCAGCACTGTACATGATGTGTTCTGCATATAAGTTAAATAAGCAGGGTAACAATATACAGCCTAGACATAACTCCTTTCCCGATTTGGAACAAGGCTGTTGTTATGTGTCCAGTACTAACTGCTGCTTCCTGACCTGCATACAGATTTCTCAGGAGGCAGGCAGGTGGTCTGGTATTCCAATCTCTCTCAGAATTTTCCACAATTTGCTGTGATCCACATAGTCAAAATGTTTGGCGTAGTCAATAAAGCAGATGTTTTACTGGAACTCTTGTGCTTTTTCGATGATCCAGTGGATGCTGGCAATTTGATCTCTGGTTTCTCTGCCTTTTCTAAATCCAACTTGAATATCTGGAAATTTATGGGTCATGTGCTACTGAAGCCTGGCTTGGAGAATTTGGGGCATTACTTTGCTAGCATGTGAGTTTACAAGTGCAGTTGTGTGGGGTCTGAACATTTTTGGCATTGCCTTTCTTTGGGATTGGAATGAAAACTGACCTTTTCCAGTCCTGTGGCCACTGCTGAGTTTTCCACATTTGCTGGCATATTGAGTGCAGCACTTTCACAGCATCATCTTTTAGGATTTGAAATAGCTCAACTGGAATTCCATCACCTCCACTAGCTTTGTTCATAGTGATACTTCCTAAGGCCCACTTGACTTCACATTCCAGGTTGGCTGGCTCTAGGTGAGTGATCACACCATCATGATTATCTGGGTCATGAAAATCTTTTTTGTATAGTTCTTCTTGCCACATCTTCTTAATATCTTCTGCTTCTGTTTGGTCCATACCATTTCTGTCCTTTATTGTGCCCATCTTTGCATGAAATGTTCCCTTGGTATCTCTAATTTTCTTGAAGAGATCTCTAGTCTTTCCCATTCTATCGTTTCCCTCTATTTCTTTGCATTGATCACTGGGGAAGGCTTTCTTATCTCTCCTTGCTATTCTTTGGAACTCTGAATTAAGATGAGTATATCTTTCCTTTTCTCCTTTGCCTTTAGCTTCTCTTCTTTTCACAGCTATTTGTCAGGACTCCCCAGACAACCATTTTGCCTTTTTGCATTTCTTATTCTTGGGGATGGTCTTGATCACTGCCTCTTGTACAGTGTCACAAAGCTCTGTCCATAGTTCTTCAGGCACTCTGTTTATCAGATATAATAGACAGAGTGCCTGAATCTATTATATTTATCTACCTTGAATCTATTTGTCACTTTCACTGTATAATCATAAGGGATTTGACTTAGGTCATACTTGAATGGTCTAGTGGTTTTCCCTACTTTCTTCAATTTCAGTCTGAATTTGGCAATAAGGTGCTCATGATCTGAGCCACAGTCAGCTCCAGGTCTCATTTTTGCTGAACAGAGCCCTGTGATTATATTGAAAGAATAGACCATTATTTCTTTCTATTGCAACAGTGAAGAAGGGGTGAAAGAATAAAGAGGGTTGCTTTTAGCTCTCCCAGAATCTTTTCCTATCCTTAGCTTTGTCAACACAGGTTGATGTTGACTTTCTTTCTACTTTATTGAGGTCTCTTTCACCTCCTTCAGTGGGTCATCTCTTCCCAACTCCTAAGGATTTAAGGAGCTAATGGAATAAGAGCAAGGGGCTATATCAACTATTTCATAACCTTTGTATTTTCCCCAACTGTCCAATTTCTCCCTTCTCTGAGAAAATGGAAGCCATTACATAAGAACATCCTTGTCCTCATCCTATCATCTTCAAAGCATTAGTCAGCATTAATCACTCAATTGTGTCTGACTCTGTGACCCCATGGACTATAGCCCACCAGGCTCCTCTGTCCATGGAATTCTCCAGACAAGAATACTGGATTGGGTTGCATTCCCTTCTCCAGGGGATTATCTTCAAGATAATAATAGATAATAACATCAGGACCCTCTGTGACTTCTCACTCTCACCCTACTCCTTTGGTAATTGAAGAGAGAATCCTTCTACTACTGGTTCCCATCTTCCACCTTGTTCCCTCCTCCTCATATTTAACCACATCCCCTGCTTCTACCAAGCTTCACATACGTCATTCTCTTTGTTTATCAGTATGACAATTAAGAATCACTGGGAACCTCTGACCTCATCTACATGCAAAATTAAGAACATTTACCCTGATTCTTTGGGCTAAAGTTGATTTTTTAGGACAAAAATATTAATAAGGAAAAGTCCTACACAGTTATGAGTGAGCATAAGATATTCATTTTCCACAACAGAAACGTGATGAAGGTATGGTGAAGAAAAGATTTTCTTTTGCCACACCAGGGAGCACACTTTATCAGGTGGGGAGGAAGATTTAGAAGATTCCTACCTAGCAGGGTTATAATAGGTTTTATTCGGATTCTCAGTAAGAATAACAATTTCCTCAGCATATTATTTTTTAAATCATTTAAACTTCTTTTAAAATCCTGGATTAATACTGAATTAATTGCTTTAGAGTTCGCATGCTGTTTTGATATTCAGATAAAAATAAACAGAAGCCTGGTATTCTTTTTGCTTTGGCATTTAGGTTTTTTAATACAATAAAAAAGCAGGCTTGCCTCCTGGGTATAAGGAGAGCTTCCAGCTGTAAGAGTTAATCAACTGAGAAGGGCATTTGCCGGTAGAAGTTGTGAAAATTTGCCAGCTTGACCTTGAAAATAATGAAAAATAATTGAGACTAGTGGCAATGAGCATTTATTTCCCATGTGCTGCAGTCTCTCACACTTTTAATTTGGTTTAAATTTCTGTCCCCTACCTCCTACTCACACATATTCATATGCACTATTAACATTATAATGTATATTAACGAGGCTTTACAGCTGGTTAAGAAGCTTCTTCTAGCAGGCTAATAACATCTCTTTGACTCAGTGATGCTGTGCATAATGTAATCTAATAAAACTGTGTCATGTACACTGAAAAGCAGTCAGAATAAAAGAATAGTTCACCCACCCATGGAGTCAGCAACACAGCTATACCAGCAAAATCATCCTCATTTACGTATCTCCATGGAATTTGTGTCTTTGTATATATTTCTGAGTCCTGGCATGCTGCAGTCCAGGAGGTTGCAAAGAGTTGGACACTACTGGGTGACTGAACAAAAGAAACAAATATATTTCTTTGATTCCATATATGTACATTGCGGTGTGGTGATATAAAATAATAGAATCTTAAGGTTGGGAAAGATATAAAAGGTCATCTTCTGCAATCAACTCTTTATTATTTAAATTATATCAGCAATATTTGTTCAAGTGATCTTCCAGCATATATCTGAAACACTACCCTGCCCTTCCCAATATCCTACACTTATCTAATCCCTGTGATGGTAAGGAGTAAAACACCTCTGGAGAAGAGGTTTTCAACCTTGGCTGTACGGAACATCCACTGGAGTTTTTAAAAATCCCCATGCTGAAACTACAACAGGTCAACTAAATTGGAATCTCTAGGGATGGGACCTAGATATCAGAGTTTATTAATACTTCCCAACTGATTTCAAAAGTAGCCAAGGTTGAGAATCACCTCTTTAGAGGCAATACATGCTGGAAATGGTTCAGTTCAGTTCATTTCAGTCACTCAGTCATGCCCAACTCTTTGCGACCCCATGAATCACAGCACGCCAGGCCTCCCTGTCCATCACCAACTCCCAGAGTTCACTCATACTCACGCCCATGGAGTCAGTGATGCCATCCAGCCATCTCATCCTTGGTCGTCCCCTTCTCCTGCCCCCAATCCCTCCCAGCATCAAAGTCTTTTCCAATGAGTCAACTCTTTGCATGAGGTGGCCAAAGTACTGGAGTTTCAGCTTTAACATCATTCCTTCCAAAGAAATCCCAGGCCAGATCTCCTTCAGAATGGACGGGTTGGATCTCCTTGCAGTCCAAGGGACTCGCACAAGTCTTCTCCAACACCACAGTCCAAAAGCATCAATTCTTCAGCACTCAGCTTTCTTCACAGTCCAATTCTCACATCCATACATGACCACTGGAAAAACCATAACCTTGACTAGACGGACTTTTGTTGGCAAAGTAATGTCTCTGCTTTTCAATATGTTATCTAGGTTGGTCATAACTTTTCTTCCAAGGAGTAAGCATCTTTTAATTTCATGGCTGCAGTCACCATCTGCAGTGATTTTGGAGCCCATAAAAATAAGGTCTGACACTGTTTCCACTGTTTCCGCATCTATTTCCCATGAAGTGATAGGACCAGATGCCATGATCTTCGTTTTCTGAATGTTGAGCTTTAAGCCAACTTTTTCACTCTCCACTTTCACTTCATCAAGAGACTGCTTTTATTGGAAGCCAAAATCAGTTATGCTGCAACTTTCACCTATTGGTCCTAAAAGAAGCTTTCTTGGGAATTCTCAGCTGAAAGACTTTAATCTCCTTGTCAGATCAAAAATGAAAATAATAGGTTATAAGAATAAGTAAAAGTTTCAAAACTATAAGTGAAGAAATCACATTGACATTCATTTGTTTTTAACCCTTGAAGGAAATATCTCTTTCCTTAAACTTTTGCACACTTGAGCAGAAGAGAAGCCCCTATTTAAAGAAGATTAGACAGAAAAAGTTTCATGTAGAGTCTAGGTCCATAGTTGTGATCCTGTCACTGCTTCTCTATCCATAAGATGCCTACCCATCTCTTTCTCATGTGAAATGTGATGAAAGTGAAAGTGTTACTCATGCAACTAGGTCCGACTCTTTGTGACCCCATGGACAGTGGCCTGCCAGGTTCCTCCATCCATGGAATTCTCTAGGCAAGAATACTGGAGTGATTTGCCACTCCCTTCACCAGGGAATCTTCCCAGCCCAGGGATAGAACCCAGGTCTCTCGCATTGCAGACAGATTCTTTACCGACTGAGCCACCAGGGAAGCCATGATAACATCCAGGTACCCATTTTCTTTTAGGACAGTGAATGATGAGCTTCCTCTCTACCTAGTAGAATTATTGCCAGTAACAGCCATATAACAATCCTCAGGACATAAAGCAAGATACTAAAACTGTAAAACATCTTAAGATATTGTTCCCTTCCTTTTTTTGTTATAAATACATAAATGATACCTTGGGAAGATAAATGGCCTAAGTTGTTTAGTAACATGTTCTCCTGATGATCCAATTCTCAGTAGAAAGCATTGCTTCATCTTTAACAGTTCAAGTAAGGTAATCATCCTTTCACACAAAGGACTCTAGAACTATTTAATAACAGATATCACTTCATATTCAATTTCTTTTTGAGGTTAAATATATCCTCAAATTCTCCAACTATTCCTCAAAAAACAAGGCTTTGCTTTCCTCAATATCTTAGTCACTTTGTTCCTATTATTTTCCAAATACCTGTAGCCCTCTTAAAGAATGGTTCCCAGAAATATGGAGATTATCTCCTGATCCTAGATGTCATAAAATAAACTTATCTTACTTAAAATATTGAGATAAGTAGTTGATCAATAATTTTTTAAATGTAGTAATATGAAGAACCACTAATAAGTGATAGTCTGCTAGCATATAAAGGCACACTATAATGAAAGGTTACAGTCTCAGGCCTGAACAATTAAAAGAATGTAGATGACATTAACTGCTCAAAAAGAAAAGTTTTTGAAGGAAGGGCAGATTAGGACTTCATTTTGGACCTGTTAATATTTTGATCCCTGTTAGATGGTAGCTGTATATTTAAGTCAGGTATTCAGAAATAAGGTCTAAGCTATGAATATGAGAAGTCTGTGAGTCACAAGTGTTTAAATGGTATTTTAAAGCATGATTTTTGGAGGAAACCATTAAGGAAATGAGTATAGGTAGAAAAGGAAGAGGTGCAAAGACCAAGCCCTAGGAAATTCTGACATAAAGAAGAAGGTAATAATCAGGAAACAAGAATGAAAAACAACAATGAGATGTTGAAAAATGGATAGATTGTGTTCTGCATGCCAAAGTACTCAGCTGTGTCAAATGCTGCTGAGTTCATAAGATGAAGACTTGCGGTCATGGATGATACTAACAGGTGTGACTGTGATGCAGTGGTGAGACAAAAAGCTTATTTAGAGCAAATTCAGCAAAGAATGGGACTAGAGGCATTGGAGATCAAGTGTATAAACACTTTTTTCTTGGAGTTTTCTGCAAAGAAAAGAAGAGAGGTAGCATGGAGCTTGAAGAAAGTAAGATCAAGAGAAGGTGATTATTTTTTTTTTTTTTGGAGATAGAATGAAAACCGTATGTTTGTTTACCATTAGGAAAAATCCATTTGGGAGGAAGAAATACATGATGCATGAAAAGCTGGGGAATATCCTTGAGTGGAAGAGAATGGAAAAGACTGAGAAAACAAGTTAGGACCTGACTTTATCTAGAAGTACACAGAATTTATTCATTAATAACAGGGGAGAAAGCAAGGTATATAGCTACTGATGCATTAAGCTAGATAGAAAATGTGGTATTGCTTTTAGAAGCTCTTTAAGATTATAAACTAAAAGTGAGGATGAAAGAAGTGTTGGAAGTTTAAAGAGAAAGAAGGAATGAAATAATTATCTGATTTAACAGAGTGAGAATATAATTGCTAGGGAGCATTAAGGGTCTGCTTAAGACGAAAATGAATATAAATGGAGACCAATCAGCTTGGTTGTGTGTTTTTCCTTAGTCATATCAACTAAACAAGTATGGGCATGCAAGAAGCACAAAATTGGTTTTAACTAGGATTGAAGACAAGTGAGAACAATTTAGTGAGAAAGTAGAGGCTAAGAGTATAGGAAAAGATTTAATGACTGATTATAAAATTCAAGCTGACTAAGAAAGTGAAGACATAAATGATAAGATAGGGAAAAGGAAACAGGATAAACACTTTATTGGTCTTGGTGAGTTCAAGGGACTATTGGAATTGGGATACTAAAAGAAATAACCTAGAAAGTTTAGAGGAAGAGGTAGTTGGGGTGTAAAGTTTGACATTGAAATCATAAGGGATTTCAGTTATTGACAAACACAAGGTTTAAGTTACAACCTATAGGGTGGCTGAGGTAAGGTGAAAGACAAGGTCATTGGAAAAGAGAAAGTGGAGAAACTGAAAAATCAGGCAATTAGAAGGATTATCTATGTATATAAAGACATCATCAAGAATAAAGACAGCAGTACTACTTAACAGTGACAAAAATGAGGAGGAGTGATCTAGAAGGGGTCAGGACACGACTGCAAACAGCTGGGGCGGTGGGTGGAACAGACATCTGATGACATAAAAATCAAATCTTTAGAGGGAGACAGTTTAGAGGTTGTTTGGGATATTTCTTTATGTAACATATTTGCTTTCATCTTCAGCTTATCATTGATATTTGTGTAACATACTCTACATTTTTAATTGTTACTAGATGAAATGTTGACTCATTGGAAAAGACTGATGCTGGGAGGGATTGAGGGCAGGAGGAAAAGGGGACGATAGAGGATGAGATGGCTGGATGGCATCACCGACTCGATGGACATGAGTTTGAGTGAACTCTGGGAGTTGGTGATGGACAGGGAGGCCTGGCGTGCTGCGATTCATGGGGTCACAAAGAGTCGGACTCGACTGAGTGACTGAACTGACTGAACTGAGATGAAATGATAGAACAAAACAAATCTCAGGACAGAACTCCAAAGCATGCCACTAGAAGCCTCCCTCCAGGGTACCAGTGACCCATCAATAAGCATCCAACTAATTTTTGCTATGGCTTAATAAGCTAATTATCATGTCCATTTATAAGGATATCCAATATTCTAAGACATGGCATGCCTTGTTGAAATTTTGATATTTTATATCAAGTTCACTGTTTTTCGGACTAGCATATGCTGCCCCTGGTAGTCCACAGATAAATCCTCTGAGGTCCTCAAGTTCCATATGACAAGTATTCCAATGTTCTTTTATTTTAAAAAATATTTAATTAGTACAGACATATTCAATACAATTTGAATGAACTCTTTATAATTTAAGACCACATTGCCACATTCCTGTTTCTGGGTCTGCATCTATCCTCACATTGGTATCAAGAATTATTACTTTAATTGTTAGTCTTTTTAAAAAAGAGTATGCCTTAATACTGAAATGATGTAGGCACACAAAAAGCAGGCCAAATGACATCATTGTGTCCTCTATAAGTGATGATTTTGCAGCCTTTCAAATAAAGAAAAGACGTGGGTGACCTGAATCATCGCATGGCATGTGGTAGGATTGGAAGATCAAATCCATGGAAGTTAGTACCACATTCACATTGCTAAACAGTGATTTTAGCTCATTGAAACAATATCAACTGTCACATGAAATTAATGAAATGAACTTAATACTGGTTTTGTAGCTTTATTTGATTCATATTGGATGATCTGCATATATAGTCTTACTTATATTTAATTATCATAAAACAAAAATAATTTAGAGTCTATCCTCTTTCCTCTTGGGCTTCGCTGGTGGCTCAGATGGCACTGTAGGAGACCTGGGTTTGATCCCTATGTTGGGAAGATCCCTTGGAGAATGGAATAGCAACCCACTCCAATACTCTTGCCTGGGGAATTCCAAGGACAGAGGAAGTGGGCTACAGTCCATGGGGCCACAAAGAGTCGGACAGGACTGAGCAACTAATACTTATCTCCTGCCTCTTAGTAAGATTTAATTACCATTCAAATTAGAGAAACAGCAGTCTTTTCCAGTTTCCTTGTATTTCTAGTCTAATGACTCTGATTTTAAAAAAGAAGAGAGTAAAATATCCAACATCTAATGTCCTTTATGACTCCATGCTGGCAACCAGAAAACTACCCACTTTTCTACATCCTCTAAAGTCACTCTTGTAGTACTGTCAGTAACATTCCCCACCCCTCAATCTCAATAGCTTAACATAACTAAAGTTTCTGTATACCTCATACTGCAAGTCTCAAGTAGATCAACAGAGAACCTCTCCTCACCACAGTCACTCAGATCCCTAAGCTAATAGACTTCATCTGGAGAGGAGCTTCCCTGATCACCAGAACTATGGCAAATTGCACACAGCCTCTTAAAAGTTTCCACCTAAAATGCTCCATATTGTTTCTAATCACATTTTATTGACCAAAAGAAAAAAACTCACATGAGACCATTCCTTCTAAAGAGACTAGTAAGGCCAGTCCTGTCACATAAGTAGCAGAGGAATTGGAAAGATAATACTAATGATTGCCCATACCCTAAAGTCCTACAGGATCAGTACCATATTCACCAGTTGAGGATTGACGTGTGTCATTCAGAGTTCTTTAGCTGCAAACAATAGGAATTGACTCTACCTATCTCACGCAACTAAAATAAATTCACTAACAGGACTGAAAAGAAAAGATGAAATATCCACGTTCAGTTCAGTTCAGTCGCTCAGTTGTGTCTGACTCTTTGCAACCGATGGACTGTAGCATGCCAGGCTCCCTGTCCATCACCAAATCCTGGAGCTTGCTCAAATTCATGTCCATTGAATTGGTGATGCCATCCAACCTCTCATCCTCTGCCATCCCCTTCTCCTGCCTTCAATCTTTCCCAGCATCAGGGTCTTTTCCAAGGAGTCAGTTCTTTGCATCAGGTGGCCAAAGTATTGGAGTTTCAGCATCAGCCCTTCCAGTAAACATTCAGGACTGATTTCCTTCAGGATGCACTAGTTAGATCTTCTTGCAGTCCAAGGGACTCTCAAGAGTCTTCGCCAACACCACAGTTCAAAAGCATCAATTCTTTGGTGCTCAGCTTTCTTTATGGTCCAACTCTCACATCCATACATGACTACTGGAAAAACCATAGCCTTGACTAGATAGACCTTTGTTGGCCAAGTAATGTCTCTGCTTTTTAATATGCTGTCTGGGTGGTCATAGCATTTCTTCCAAGGAGCAAGCATCTTTAAAATTCATGGCTACAGCCACCATCTGCAGTGATTTTGGAGCCCAATAAAATAAAGTCTCTCACTGTTTCTCTTGTTTCCCCATCTATTTGCCATGAGGCGATGGGAACTGGATGCCATGATTTTGGTTTTCTGAATGTTAAGTTTTAAGCCAGCTTTTTCACTCTCCTCTTTCACTTGCATCAAGAGGCTCTTTAGCTCCTCTTTCTGCCATGAGTGTGTATATCAGAGGTTACTGATATTTCAAAAAGATCGGAAAAAAAAAAAAAAACAGAATCATTCTCAGTGTCTCAGTAGTATTAATAAGTGAATGGCCTCTTCAAGATGTCCCTATTAGGGTGAATGAAATCCATACAAATTCAGTGTTTCTGATGCTCATCCAGGGGTTTGGAACTGCTTGATTATAATGAGTCACATGCCCACTCCATGGCCAGGGAACATCAAGTACCTCTAGTATACCATGGAGAAAGAGGTAATTTCTCAAAAGAAATATTAGGGTTGTTATGAAAAGAAGAATAGAGGGACATTGGAAAGCCAAAATGTAATCTTTTTTCCCTATGAAAATTTGAACATCATTAAGCTGACTCCTGGCATCTATTCAATTCTAGATCCCTCAGAAATTTATTGTTATTCTCAAGATCATAGATTGGGAGGGTAAGAAAAGGATTCTGGATGCTCACAATTATCTCTCTTACTGACATGCCACAAAGCTGAAATCTTTCACCATTATAGATATTGTTTAGTGCAGTCATTACCTTTAGGAGAGATTTAACATCAATCATCACTAAAATAATTTATGCATAAATTTGTGAGATTAGAAGGTCATAATTTATCAGAGCAAGACCATGTAGGGAGGAAATAAAGGACCACATGGACATTTTTAAGTCTCCATTCCAGGAACTTCTTGCAAATGATGATCTGGGGTAGGGGAATAGTTCTAAAGAGAGGTCTTGGGCAGTCTTAAGTACTAGTACAGTCCGGTAAAGGAACCACAGGGAATCACTTTTACAGGAAGAGAATGAACACAAAATGCTGTCTATCATTCCACACTTGCAGCATCTGACCTTTGAAATTTGGCTACTATTGAGTTCTCCATGAGTACCACCTGTTTTCCCTACTCTGGAGACTCAGTTATAAATAAAGTGAGTTATTAATATTTGGCAATGCAGCTTCAAACACTGAATAGAAAGTTTTACTGACTACTCTGCCGAGTCCTAGAAGACAGATGGACCAAGCATGTGTGCATCATTTGAAAAGGCAGCGTTTTGCAAGGCAGGGCCAAAATTTCATTCTGTCCACCCCGCCCCCACACATACACTGCTTCTGCAGGCTGAGCTCTCTGGATAATCAGAGACAGTTCTACACATGTGAAACAAAGATAACAGCACAATTCTGGGGTGGGATTGTATTATATATAGTTACTTTTATTTCATTCTTTAAGGAAACATGCCAAAGAATCTCTAGATATGCTTATATAAAATATTTTATAATGAATCAAATTCTCCCAGTAGACTATCTCACTGGTCATAAATTAAACAATCTAGTGGCTGTATTTACTCTCTCAGACCTTAAGTAACTGTCCTTTGCAGAACGGCCCATATGAAGAAACAAATACAAAGTAGAGGAATGGTCTTCCATGCCAGTTTGCTAATAAAGTGCCACTTCAGTTCCCTAAATGAATTTCTAGTGGCTTAAAAGAGTTGACATTGATCCTAAACCCTGTCCAACTTCAAGGAAGGAACTTAGAGGCTAGTAGGAAAAAGTTATAAATTATAGATTTTAAAAGATTAAAGATGAAATAAAAAAAAAACCACTAGCACTGTATTCATGCCTTAAGCCAATAAGTGAAAGCCAGTCTTTCTAGGAGGCAAGGTGGGGCACAGTGATCTTAAATTTTAAGAACTTACTCCAAGAATAGACTAAGAAATGCATTATATACAATGCTACTGGTTACAGTATAGAAATGCATTGTACAGAATGCTGCTGCTTTCAGTATTATGGATTGAGGTGGCTATTTGCTACAGGCTAATTGAGGGGGGCAGCTAAACCTTTGTGGGGTCACTATAGATCTGAGACTGGATCTAAACCTAAATTTAATTGTGTCATCATGTCATTCTCCTGATTAACATACTCCAGTTCCCATGGATCTAGAGTGAAGTCTATAAAATCTGTGAAATGGCCTGCAACATCCTGCCTGATCTAGCCCTTGCCTACTATCCAGCCTTAGCTCATGAAATATGATTTAGCCACAGTGGCCTCCTTTCAGGTCTTCTAATAACCCAAGCTCCTCCTCACCTCAGGTTCTCTGCACATACCCCTTTAATGGTGATACTTGTTCTCCATTTTGTTAAATGGCTAACTCCTCATTTCAGGCCCCCAGTTAGCCTTCCTTGTGAAAGTGAAAGTGAAGTTGTTCCCTAAATCTCATGTGTACATAGCTCTGTTTTTTAAAGTGTAGAATATGTTTTTCAATCATACTCAAAGTCCCAAGCTAATTTAAAAAGACTGATCTGCCCCAAAACACTCTTAAGTACAGTGCTTTCAGTATTATTTCAACTACATTGAGCCACAGTTTATAATATTATTTATATATGAAAAGGCATCTGAATTCTACATAAAGAAACCAAGAATCCACATATCCTGTGGCAGCAGCGTTCCCTTGACACTCTCCCTCCCACGACAGAGGTGGTACAGGGATCTAGGGAAGAAGAGGTGGAAAGAGGAGAACTGAAATAGTCACCTGAAGCTAGGCTGATGCATCTAGATGGCCATAACATTTAATTTCCCACTTCTACACCTCATCTCTCATGTACTCTCAACAGAAGAACAAATAGCAGGTGTATCACAGATGGGAAAAGTGGTGTATGAGAAAGGATTGTGAGTAATGTTGAGAAAATATTCCAAAGGTTCCAGTTGTTTATAAATCAGATGTTCCCAGATCAGGGAATGCTTGTTCTTACGTCTATTAACTAAGACACACTCTTCCCAAAATAATAATTAAGATTTTTCTTAAACATGAAGCCAGAGAGAAAGTATTTGAATAAGTCATGCAAAAGCTAAAAGATTTATACCTGCACTGTCGAGAGAACACATTGCTAAGGACTGGATTTCTTTTGACTACCTGCTGGACAGACAGTGCCTTTTTTTCTTTGGATATAGCTAGCTAAAGACAAATTATTTGTTTCACTTTCCTTCTCTTCCTTTTTAATATTCTCTATTAGTCCACAAAGTGCTTCAGTCATTACAGCCTTACCTCTCAATATAATTTCCAAGGTTAGAGCTTATCCTTCATCATCACATTTTAGATTGGCTTCCTGATGAGATGTTAGGAGAGCAAACACCTTAATCTCACCAGCAACACTTTATAAATCATATTTAAAGTGGGTCTCCCCTGTGAAATTGTTTTGCAAAGACTGCTACCTATGATGTGTTGATTCCTGTGTCTCACTCCTATATTTAAAGCTCTAGCTTACACTGTGAGTGTTTTGACATTTATCTTCTTCTTCTATTTCTCTTGTCTTATGTTCCACACCCACTGCCTCAAGTCTATGTTAAAACTACATATGAATCTAGACAAGGGAAGAGGCTGGTGGTTGTGCATGTGGGGGGCCGGGGTAGGGAAGGGATGACCAAAGTACATTTTTATAGAAGAGGACTTTAAAGGTATCAAATCTGATTGACAAAGGAACTTCTCTTAAAGTTGAGATTATGATGTGAGTATATGGTTTCTTCTAGGCACCTGTGTTTACCTGAGAGTAGCGTGAGAGTAGAGGTGGCCCTTTTGATAGATTTTTTTTGTTTGTTTCACCACTTTGTATAGTACTGACATGAGAAAAGAAAAAAAAATTATTTTTTTCTCTATCATTGTGGGTTATTAGCAATCCAAGGACAATAAATGGCTAATGACATTGGCCTGAATCCTGGGGAGAAAAAAAAAAGAATAGGAATATGACAAAATGGAGAGGGTCCCATGGAAAAGAGGCAGCTGCTATTTGGTTCAAGTGGATTATTGCCATTTAGGAACTGGGTACTATGTTATCAGTCTTTTTGGTTTTTCAAAAGAAGCCAGAAATTCAGAGTTTCATGTGAGCTCTCCTAAGTTTTTTCAGTGTTGGCTCTAACTGATGCTTTTTTGTGACTTTACAAGACAGTATGGCATATTTTTTTTGGGAGACATTGACATCCCTTCTGTCTTGACTGACTCATTTGGTGGGAACAAGAAGTCCACAAGCCAGAGCAAATACTGAAGGGGAAAGAGGTACAGGGAGAGGGCTGAGTGGGGCACACATTCTGCAGTGTGTACAGATAATAAATACTGGGGCTTTATTTTTTACCAAAATATATATATCCCACCAAACTGAGTTCTTAAGATGTCAAAAACATGTATGATAGCGAGAAATTTACAGTTTTAAAAAGAAGTACTATAACCTTTAAAACAGGAGCTAAAGGAAGATTTCTGACTGAGATATAGAACTGTGATAAATGTAGTAAGAGCTGTTCTTATAAAGAATTGAGCAAAAATACAGAGAAATGCCATGTACAGCAAAATTCAAGATACTGGTTACCTGAGATGCAAACTGAGAGACGTACCAAAGGGTTTTAATTGTATTGACATTGTTTTATTTCCTAAGATGGGTGGTAGGTATGGAAGGTCCGCTATAAACTATTATAAATTTCTATATGTCTGAACTACTTCAGAATAAGTACATTTTGAAAGAATAAATGTTAGGCCTTTGTCAGATCTGTGAGTGGTTTTTATACCAAGCAATTATATTTTCTTTTCAAGGGCAAGGAGGCAAACAGCTCTCAGACTTTTCTTCCCTCACTAAAAATCTCTCAGCCTCTGACAGATGACAGGAGTCTGTGAGCTGAGAAGCACGCCTCAGGTTGGCAGTAACATTGAAAGGTTACCAGAAATACACTAGCGATAGCACAGCCATGACTCCAGCAATTAGACCCTCGATATCTGTTTGTTCTTTGAATCCAGATGGAGATGTTTATGAAAGACAGTGCTCAAGAGCCCGTTGTGATTTTTTAATAAGGAAGTAATTAAGAGAGATTAGTAATTCTTGAGTAATAAGCAGGCACCACAGTAGGCATATGAATTGCCACCGTCATTACCATCATCATGACAAGTAACATTCATGTAGCATTTAGCCGTATACAGAAAGATCTTATATATATTACCTTACCTGAGCCTGGCAAAAACCCTGCAAGAAATTAAGGAAAAGGAGTATTATATTCATGGAAAAAACTGAATAACAGAGTAAGTTTTTCAATGTCAATGAGCTGTTTCTGTCACAATGCTATGACACTAGAAATCAATTACAGGATAAAAAATGAGGAAAAACACAAACACATGGAGACTATACAACGTGCTACTAAAATCTCAATGGGACAATGAAGAAATCAAAGAGGACATTTAAAAAAAAGCTTGATACTATGAAAATGAAAACACAACACTCTGAAATCTATGAGATACGGGAAAAGCAGTTCTGTGTGCAGACCTACCTCAGGAAACAAGAAAAACTTCAGATAAACAAGTTACTCTATCATCTAAAGGAATTGAAAAAGAAGAATAAACAAAGCCTAAAGTTAGCATAAGGAAGGAATGAAGATCAGAGAAGAAATAAAACAGAGATTTAAAAATAGAAAAAAATCAATGAAACAAGAACTGTTTTTTAAGATAAAGTTGATAAGACTTCAGCCAAGCTCATCAAGAAAATGACAGGATTCAAATAAACAAAATAAGAAATGAAAGGAGAGAAATTATAGCCAATGTTACAGAAATACAAAAAAAATCATAATAAAATACTGTGAACAGGTTTATGCTAACAAACTGGATAGAAGAAATGGATAAATTCCTAGAAACCTACAATCTTCCAAGACTGAATCAGGAAGAATTAGTCTAAACAGGCTGATCACTAGTAGTGAAACCAAACTTCCAATAAACGAAAGTCCAAGACCAAATAGCTTCACAGGTGAATTCTACCAAACATATAAAGAAAAGTTAACATTTATTTTCTTAAACCATTTTGAAAAATTGCAGAGCAAGGAATGCTTCCAAGCTCATTCTATGAGGCCACCGTTACCCTGATACCAAAGATATTACAAAAAAAAAAAAAAAGAACTCACAAGCCAGTATCTCTGATGAAGATAGATGTAAAAATCCTCAACAAAATATTAGGAAACCAAGTTCAGCAAAAGGAATCACACACCATGATCAAGTGGGATTTACTCCAGGTTTGTTCAATACCCACAAATCAATAATGAGATATACCACATTAACAAAAGGAAGGATAAAAGTCAATGATGATCTCAATAGACATAGAAAAAGCATTTGACAAAATTCAATGACATATATAGTAAAGACTCTCATCAAAGTTTGGTATAGAGGGAGTGTGTGTGTGTCTGTGTGTGTGTGTGTGTGTGTTAGTCGCTCAGTCATGTCCAACTCTGTGCAACCCCATGGACTGTAGACTGCCAGGCTTCTCTGTCCATGGAATTCTCCAGGCAAGAATCCTGGAGTGGGTTGCCATTCCCTTCTCCAGGGGATCTTCCCAACCCAAGGATTGAACCCAGATATCCTGCATTACAGGCAGGCTCTTTACCATCTGAGCTACCAGGGAAGCCCTAACATAATAAACCCATTTATGATCATACTCAATGATGAGAGGCTGAAAACTTTTCCCTAATATTAGGAACAAGACAAGTTTCCCAGTCTTATCACTTCTATTTACCATAGTATTAGAAGTATTATCTATCAGATAAGAAAAAGTAAGGAAAGGAATGTCAAATTGAAACAGAAGAAGTAAAACTCTCACTAATTGTAGACAACATGGTACTATATATAGAAAACCCAAAGTCTTCATCAAAATATTATTAGAATAAATGAATTCAGTAAACTTTCAGGATACAAGATTAACATACAAAAATCTGTTGCTTTTCTATACACTAATCATAAACTATCAGAAAGAGAAAGCAAGAAACTAATCCCCTTTTCACAACAAAAATAATAGGAATGAACCAAGATGTTAAAAGACCTATAATGTGAAAACTGTAAAGCTAATGAAGGAAATTGAATATGATACCAAGAAATGGAAAGATATCCCATATTCATGGATTGGAAGAATTAATACTGGTAAAATGTCCATACTACTCAATGCAATCTACAGATTAAATGCAATACCTATCAAATTACCCATAACATTTTTATAAAACTAAAATCGTGCTAAAATTAATATTGAACCACAAACCACTCCAAGCAGTCAAAGCAATCTTTAACCTGAAAACAAAGATGGAGGCATCACACTCCCTGACATCAGACTATACTACAAAGCTACATAAACAAAACTGGATGGTACTGGCACATAAACAGATACATAAATCAATGGAACAGAAAAGACAGCCCAGAAATAGTCACACACATTTGATCAATTGTGTGACAAAGTAGGCAAAAAACAAACAATGGAACAAAGCCTCTTCAATAAGTGGTACTGGAAAAGTAAACAGCTACATAGGAAAGAATAAAGTTAGAATATTTTCTCACACCATATACAAAAATAAAGTCAAAATAGGTGAAAGACCTAAAAGTACATCCTGAAACCATAGAACTCCTAGAAGGGAATAAAGGCAAAATACTCTTTGACATAAATCATAGCATTATTTATTTGCATCTGTCTCTCAAGGCAAAGGAAAACAAGTAAAAATAAAAAACAGAACTTAATCAATCTTCAAAGCTTTTGCACCTCCAGGGAAACCATCAATAAAACAAAAGTAAAACCTACTGAGTGGGATAAAACATTTGGAAATGTAACTGACAAGGGGTTAATATCCAAAACATACAAACAGCTCACACAACTCAATATCATTCAACATCACAAAAACAAATCAATTTAAAAAGAGGCAGAAAATCTGAATAGATATTTTTCCAAAGAAGACATATAGATGGCCAACAAGCACATTAAAAGTTGCTCAATATCACTAATCATCATGGAAATGCAAGTCAAAATAAAAATATGGTATCTCTTCACACTGGTCAGAATGGCTACTGTGAAAAAGACCACAAATAACAAATAAAAGATGTGTAGAAAAAGGAACCCTAATGCACTGCTGGTGGGAATGTAAACTAGTGCAGCCCTTATGGAAAACAATATGGCATTTCCTCAAAAAACTAAAAATAGAACTACCATATGATCCAGCAGTTCCATTTCTGGGTATAAATCTCAAGAAAATGAACACACTGATTCATAAAGATATATACAGACCAATGTTCACAGCAGCAGTATTTATAATAGCAAAGTTATAGAAGCAATCTTAGTGTCCATCAACAGATGAATGGATAAAGAAGAAACACAATGAAATGTTACTTAGACATTAAAATGAACAAAATTATGCCATCTGCAACATGATGGGCGTAGGGAGTATAATTAGTGAAACAGGTGAAAAGAGAAAGATAAATACTATATTGTGTTACTTATAAGTGAAATCTATAAAAAAATGTATATATATAACAAAACAAAAAAGACTCAAAGGTAAAGAAAGCAAACTAACGATTACCAGTAAGAAGGGGAATGGAGCAGGGGCAGGATAGAGCTATGGGTTTAAGAGGTACAAATTGTTATGCATAAAATAAGATAGAAGGGTATATTGTACAGCACAGAGAATATACCCAATATCTTATAACTTTAAGTGGACTATAATCTATAAAAATATTGAATCACTATGTTGCATACTGAGATTAAAAATATGGTAAATCAAATATTTTAGTTAAAAATTAATAAGTATATAAATAAATAAAAGTCATTTTTTAAAAATGGTGCTTGCAGTATCAGTGTCCTGGTAGAACAAGCTCCCCAGAATAACTGCCACCACATTTATGTCCCTAGGTGGATCTCAATTGCTCCTTGTCCCTCCAGGAAGCCTTCTAATGTCAGCAAGTAGGTCTGATCCAATCTCCTTTCAAATTACTATTTCTATGCTGATACTAAGAGCATGTGAGATGTTGTGCAAACCCTTTAAGAGTGAGGTCTCTGTCTCTAACATCCCCCCTAGTCCACTCATAACACAAGTCCCATGGTCCTTCAAAGCCTGGTGGTCTGGGGTTTGTCTCCACAATGCAAGACCCCCAGGCTGGAGAACCCAATATGGAGCTCATACCCTTCACTCCTTGGGAAGAACTGCTTAACTGTGATTACCCTCCCTGTGCAGGTCATCTACTTAAGGGTGTGCTTTTCTCTATACTGCATCTCTACCCTTCTACCCATCTTGTGGTTCCTTCCTTAGATCTTTAATTGTGGAAAAATTTTCTGTTAGTCTTCAGGTCATTCCGAAAGATAGTTGCTCTGCAAATAGTTGTAATTTTGCTGTGCTGGGTGGGAGGAGGTGAGTTCATGGTCTTCTTATTCTGCCATCTTGGCCATACCTTGCTCTATTCTCAATTGTATAATTACTATTAAAGAAAATATATGAAATATAAAAACTTTAGGCTTTTTGTGTGCTCAGTTGTTCAGTTGTGTATTATTCTTTGTGGCCCCATGGACTATAGCATACCAGGCTCCTCTGCCCAAGGAATTTTCCAGCCAAGAATACTGGCGTGGGTTGCCATTTCCTTCTCCAGGGAATCTTTCCAATCCAGGGACTGAACCAGAGTCTCTTGCATCTCCTGTATTGCCAGGCAGATTCTTTACCATTAGCACAACCTGGGAAACCCTAGGCTTTCTAGCCACACAGAGAATATTCTAGTATAAGATCTCCAGCCCCCTTTTCTTTCTCTCCATCTCTGAAGATTCACTCACACTGTCATTTCAGAATCTTTTCTATCTGCCACTGTTAAAGCCCTAGAAAATGAAAGTTGCTCAGTCGTGTCCAACCCTTTGTGACCCCATGGACTGACTATACAGTCCATGGAGTTCTCTAGGTCAGAATACTGGAGTGGGTAGACTTTCCCTTCTCCAGGGGATCTTCCCAATCCAGGGATCAAACACAGGTCTCCCACAATGCAGGCAGATTCTTTACTGGCTGAGCCACAAGAGTAGCCCAAGAATACTGGAGTGGGTAGCCTATTCCTTCTCCAGAGAATCTTCCTGACCCAGGAATCAAACCAGGTTTTCCTGCATTGTAGGCAGATTCTTTACCAACTCAGCTATCAGGGAAGCTCAGCATACTCTAATTAAGAGACAGCCTAACAATCACTTGGACTTCCCTGTGGCTCAAGTGGTAAGGAATCCACCTACAATGTGGGAGACCTGGGTTCAGTCCCTGGGTTGGGAAGATCCCCTGGAGGAGGAAATGGCAACCCACTCCAGTAGTCTTGCCTGTAAAACCTCCATGGACAAAGGAGCCTGGCGGGCTAAAGTCCATGGGGTCACAAAGAGTTAGACATGACTGAGTGACTAAGCACAACAACAATCACTTAACACACACACACAAATCTTGGCCCAAGTGAGAGATTTGGTTTGTCCAAGTACAAATTGCTTTATATTAATGCTACAGAGAAAACACATTTCTTTCTCTTGGCAACATTTCCTCATAAGTAGATGAACTATTCAATACTTTGCGGTCTTGTAATAAAGTGCTCCAACCATTACTGGACATGTCAACTGCCACTTTGAGCAGGTTTGAAATGCCTGGAGCTCTAAAAACTGATAGAAAAATCAGAGCTTATTTCAGTTTTCAAAAGCTTCTTGACACTCCAGGTGACAGATATCCTTATCATGGTTTTTTCTTCTGAGCAATATGAAAAATCAGACCAGCTAGAATGGCAAAGGGAGGCATTTTTATTAAAATTTCTGTCCCCAACATGCCAGTTTGGTCTTTTAAGTTATTTGTTTACAAGTACATAAGAATTTTCCAGTTTTTTATGGTGTCCTCTTTATTGTATAAAGGAATTAAATGTACTTTTCCAAGTTTATTCCATGTTTAACCTCTGAACAATCAAATTTGAATTTTATAAGCTTAAATATAGAGCCAATTCATTAAATATTCAACCAATATCTTGCTTGTTCAAGCGTTGTAATAACACACTGTAATAAGAACTGAAGCTATGATAGTGAATAAAATAATGAATGGAATCTGCCCTTACTCTTACTGAGCTTAACTAGAGTGCATAATACAGATATTGTCAGTCAAAGGAGGTTTCCTAATGGAATTAAAAAATAAAACTAGATCTTTCATTGGTAAGGAAACTAATGCCTGCTGCTGAAACAAACTAACCCCAATTTACGCCAGCTTAATACACTAGTGACGATCTGTTCAGTTGCTCAGTCATGTCTGACTCTTTGCAACACTATGGACTGCAGATTGCCAGGCTTCCTTGTCCTTCACCATCTCCCAGAGTTTGCTCGAATTCATGTCTATTGAATCAGTGATGCCATCCAACAATCTTGTCCTCTGTCATCCCTTTCTCCTCCTGCCTTCAATCTTTCCCTGTTAGGATCTTTTCCAAAGAGTCAGTTCTTCACATCAGGTGGCCAACATATTGGAACTTCAGCATCTGTCCTTCCAATCAATATTCAGGACTGATATAATCTAGGATGGACTTTTTATTATGCTGTCTAGATTGGTCATAACTTTTCTTCCAAGGAGTAAGCATCTTTTAATTTCATGCCTGCAATCACCATCTGCAGTGATTTTGGAGCCCAAGAAAATAAAGTCTGTCACTGTTTCCCCATCTATTTGCCATGAGGTGATGAGACTGGATGCCATGATCTTGGTTTTTTGAATGTTGAGTTTTAAGCCAGCTTTTTCACTCTCCTCTTTCACCTCATCAGGAGGCTCTTTAGTTCCTCTTCACTTTCTGCATAAAGGTGGTGTCATCTGCATATCTGCGGTTATTGATATTTCTCCTGGCAATCTTTATTCCAGCTTGTGCTTCATCCAGCCTGGCATTTCACATGATATTCTGTGCATGTAAGTTAAATAAGCAAGGTGACAATATACAGCCTTGACATACTCCTTTCCCAATTTGGAACCAGTCCATTGTTCCAAGTCTGGTTCTAACTGTTGCTTCTCGACTTGCATACAGGTTTTGCAAGAGGTAGGTCAGGTGATCTGGTATTCCCATCTCTTTAAGAATTTTCCATAGTTTGTTGTGATCCACACAGTCAAAGGCTTTAATGTAGTCAATGAAGTGGGTAGATTTTTTTTGAATTCTCTTGCTTTTTCGATGATCCAACGGATTTGGCAATTTGAACTCTGGTTCCTCTGCCTTTTCTAAATCCAGCTTGAACACATGGAAGCTCTCAGTTCATATACTGTTGAAGCCTTAGTTTGGAGAATATTGAGCATTACTTTGCTAGCACGTGAGATGAGTGCAATTGTGAGGTAGTTTGAACATTCTTTGGCATTGCTTTTCTTTGGGATTGGATTGAAAACTCACTCTTTCCAGTCCTGTGGCCTCTGCTGAGTTTTCCAAATTTGCTGGCATACTGAGTGCAGCACATTCACAGCATTATCTTTCAGAATTTGAAACAGCTCAACTGGAATTCCAGCACCTCCACTAGCTTTGTTCATAGTGATGCTTTCTAAGGCCCACTTGACTTCACATTCCAGGATGCCTGGCTCCAGATGAGTGATCACACCATCGTGGTTGTCTGGGTCATTAAGATCTTTTTTGTATAGTTATCTGTATTCTTGCCATGTCTTAACATCTGCTTCTGTTAGGTCCATACCATTTCTGTCCTAGTGACTTACTCTTCCTCATATTATAGTCAAATGAAAGACTCAGGCTCCTTCATCTTTGGCCTCTGTCCTCTTCAAAGTTTTCTGAATTCTTTCCAGGTAGATGGTGGATGGTGAAATAGAACAAGGGCC
The DNA here is from genome assembly GCA_006408695.1 of Aepyceros melampus. Taxonomy (NCBI): domain Eukaryota; kingdom Metazoa; phylum Chordata; class Mammalia; order Artiodactyla; family Bovidae; genus Aepyceros; species Aepyceros melampus. The sequence continues at coordinate 58,635 of SJXQ01007929.1, read as the reverse complement.
AGTACTGACATGGCATGTCACTTTCACCACAGTTTATTGAGTTACATGTTCACACTTAACTGCAAAAGAGGCTAAGATTATAGTGTAGCATGTGCCAAGGATGAAGTCGGAAAGGTGAATACTTGCAAATACAAGCCAGTGCCTACCACACCTGAAGGGAGAGTAGCATGAGCTGTGAAAGCTGAAGGGAAAGAGGAGTGGGAGAGAGGTAATGAAGAATGTTACAGGATGAGAGAACATAAAATAGACTACATGGAGATAAGAGAACATGGTGTATGGGACTTCAAAGTTGTCCATTGGGGCTGGAATATGGAATTTAAACTGGTGAAGTGAATGATGGGCAGGTCATGCACATCTTTGCAGACCATTTTAAGAAATATGAAGGGAAAATATTTCTTTTATCCCAAGAAAAGAGCTTCATTAAATATGTTACCCAAAGGAAGTGAAATGTCTAGGTCAGATATTTAGAAAAATCATAACTCCTTTAGTATGAAAAAAAAAAAACTAGAAGAAATGAAAGAGAACAAGACTGGAGGCTAATTAAGAAGCTATTTCAATAATCCAGGTGATGAACTGTAAACTAGGATAATGTGACTAAAAAGCCTGGAAAAAAATGTGGATTGATCTGGGAGATATTTAGGAGGTAGAATTGAAGTAATACAGTTTCTAATTCAATGTGGGTCTCATGTAGCATCAACTTGCAATATTTCAGATATTTTTCTGTATTTTATCTAGGTATACTTATTAATCAATGTAAGATAGAGCAAAGATTCCTAGTTCATATCACAAACATTTATTAACCATGAGATGAGATTATGGTGTTACCAACTCAGAGAGCAAAATATCACACCAATATCTTTCATTTAGAATTATAAATGCAATTGAAGACTTTACTTCTTATAGAAGTCCACTTGCCTGAAATCATTACATAAATCAATAACTGAGATGAATTAGGAAGTTTCCAATGACTCTGGGCATCTGATTTCTCATTTTACTCATTTTATAGACTTCTAAAAATTACAGGATTACCCAATTGAAACAATTTTCTGCTTCATAGTAAGTCAAGTTATAGCTTGGTTTGGAATAAATGTTTAATTTTTTCACTGGCTAAAGAATTCTTGGACATTTTAGGCAGACAAGAAGCAGGGACATCTTAGTCAGACAAGAAGCAGGAGATGCTAGTAGCCTTGCTGTGTAAAGGTCTTTCCAGCATACTTCAGAACATATTTGTTTAGCAGAATCCTAGCCTGTTTTCTGGGACCTACCACCTGAAGACATTCTGTCTTTGCAATATCAAATCATAAGGATGCTGCTTGCCAAGACTCACACTGTCATCCACCTGGCCACGTCTGACCACTTTAAGAACTGAGAATAAAGGGACAAAGGTCCTGGTTGACATTGTGGAAATCAGGCCATGCCTACAAGCTCTTTTTTAGAAGTAACTGCCTGCCGGATGCTGAAGCCCCCTTGTGTGTCCTCTACTTTGTTCCTGATCAGTGATCCTGAGAGATGGTGTGCTTTTCCTGATTCTTTCTGCACTCCTCTTCCCTCTGGACACACCAGCACTGTCCTGCTCCCTCACAAATGCCACTCACTTCTTCGTGCATCACATGTGTTCTGGTGTCATACCTTGACCTTCAACCTGTCTGGCTCCTGGCATCTGGCTCCTCCCCAGGAGGAAGGTTGTATTTCTTCCGGCTACTCCACTTCCATCCTGGAGCTTCCCCCAACCTTCTGGAAAGCCTCTTCCATACAACTGCCATTCTGGCTTTACTCCAGTCATCACAGTTGCTATTTGCAACTGGAATTACCCATTGGATCCCATCTGTCCCTCCAAGAGTGATACCACTTGCTATCCAGTCCTGTAAAATGTTATCAGAGAGCTGGCTCCATATTTCTTTTTTGAATTTGGAATTTAAAAAATTTGCAGCTGCAGGAATTAACTAATGATAATTACTCCTGTTTCTTAATAAAAGTCTACTATTGATGTCCTTTGCTTCTGTTTTTATTTTTTAAAAATTAATGTATTAATTTTAATTGGAGGCTAATTACTTACAATATTGTAGTGGTTTTTGCCAGATATCAACATGAATCAGCCATGGGTGTACATGTGTTCCCCATCCTGAACACCCCCTCCCACCTTCCTTCCCATCCCATCTCTCTGGGTTATCCCAGTGCACCAGCCTTGAGCATCCTCTCTCAGGCATTAAACCTGGACTGGCGATCTATTTATGTCCTTTGGTTCTTAAATTAGGAACATTTTGAATCTCAAATATATTTTAAGTAGATTATATCTATAATTTAATTGACAAATACCTAACAAAAGCACACTATTTTATTCAGAGGCAATGGTTACTAAATACCATGGTTTTAAAATATTCTGAAATTTGTAGCTCTGTGGTTGAACCCAGAATACTGCCTTAGGTAATTTGGCCCTATTTTCCTGAGTATGGCAAGATTATTAATGATTATTGCTATTTTTTGAAGTTTTTTAAAACTCTCAGGGGAAACTACCACTTTACCCTATTAAGCTTTACTATAAGATTTCAGTGTCACTTTAGCATTCTTTTCCATTTTTTGCCCTTGCTTATTTTTTCAAACAGAATTTTAAAAATAGTTTTAAAACAAACTACTTTTTGTCATCAGTAGTTTTGAGATGTTTTATAGCTTCCATATTTCTAAAGATCTTTTGGTGTGATGACATGATGAAGCAGATTTAGGTCATGAGATGTACAATCCTTTCAAGGAGAAAGAATACATGCATATGAGTTCCCAAACAGCTTTCAAGTTACTTACATTATTATTCAACAGAGAAAATACCTTTCTGCTCTCTATCTATGAAGGACAACACTTATTTCACAACTAACTCAACGTACAGATGTCATCTTCAGTTTCATGGTGTGCCCCCCCCCCAAAAAAAAATTGGACTTATTTTTGCAGTTTTTTTTTTATTCTTGAATAGCTATCCATTCATCATTAAGTACTATAAAATACAATGTCTCACTGATTCTTCCTTTCAAGATCTCATTACCTGTTTATATTCTGACTCTAAGATGAGCCTTAATTAAACACACCTGCAGTAGGAAGATGAAAGAGTGGTCTTAAGAACTTAAGAAGCCATAATGATAAAACTACCACATATTGAGTACTAATATGCACAATGCATTGTGTTAGGTGAACACACTAACTAAACTGAAAGTCACTCAGTCGTGTCTGACTCTTTGTGACCCCATGGACAACACAGTCCATGGAATTCTCCAGGCCAGAATACTGGAGTGGGTAGCCTTTCCCTTCTCCAAGGGATCTCCACAACCCAAGAATCGAACCCAGGTCTCCTGCATTGCAGGCAGATTCTTTACTAACTGAGCTATGCTACTAGATAATAACTAGGTTCAATTCAGTTCAGTTGCTCAGTCATGTCTGACTCTTTGTGACCCCATGAATCGCAGCACGTGTCTTCCCTGTCCATCACCAACTCCTCACTCAAACTCACGTCCATCGAGTCGGTGACGCCATCCAGCCATCCATCCTCTGTCATCCCCTTCTCCTCCTGCCCCCAATCCCTCCCAGCACCAGAGTCTTTTCCAATGACTCAACTCCTCGCATGAGGTGGCCAAAGTACTGGAGTTTCAGCTTCAGCATCATTCCCTCCAAAGAAATCCCAGGGCTGATCTCCTTCAGAATGGACTGGTTGGATCTCCTTGCAGTCCAAGGGACTCTCAAGAGTCTTCTCCAACACCACAGCTCAAAACCATCAATCTTTGGCGCTCAGCTTTCTTCACAGTCCAACTCTCACATCCATACATGACCACAGGAAAAACCATAGCCTTGACTAGACGGACCTTAGTTGGCAAAGTAATGTCTCTGCTTTTGAATATGTTATCTAGGTTGGTCATAACTTTTCTCCCAAGGAGTAAACGTCTTTTAATTTCATGGCTACAGTTACCATCTGCAGTGATTTGGGAGCCCCCAAAAATAAAGTCTGACACTGTTTCCACTGTTTCCCCATCTATTTGCCATGAAGTGATGGGACCACATGCCATGATCTTCGTTTTCTGAATGTTGAGCTTTAAGCCAACTTTTCACTCTCTTCTTTCATTTCATCAAGAGGCATTCTAGTTCCTCTTCACTTTCTGCCATAAGGGTGGTGTCATCTGCACATCTGAGGTTAGATATTATCTAATATTATAATTTAATTAGGTATTATCACTAATCCTTATAGTAAGAGGTATGTCTTATTGTCTCCCTTTTGTAGATAAGGGAAAGGTAACTGAAGCCCAGAAAGATTAAGTGATTTGTGTCAAGTAATACAGCTAGAGAATGGCAAGACCAGAATTTGCAGTCAAATAGGGATTCAATGCCCATGAAACTATAATACATAATACCATGTTCATCCGAGGCATTTTCATTCTAACATGTTAAGTGATGGCAGAATACACTGGCAATGCAGGAGACCTGGGTTTGATTCCTGGGTTGGGAAGATCCCCTGGAGAAGGAAATGGCAACCCACTCCAGTATTCTGAAGTATCCAGAATTCTCCTAGAGAATTCTGTGGACAGAGAAGCCTGGTGAGTTACATACAGTCCAAGGGGTTGCAAAGAGTTGGACACTACTGAGCAATTAACACACACACAGAATGGATTAATTTGGGGTAATCCTAGAACTAGGGGAATACGAAAACTTTCGTGGCCACCCAGTGACTGGTGTCTAAACATAAGGACACATTCAAGAGTTTCTGACTCGGTATATTTTTTTTCTATTGCTGCTACAATAATTAGCACAAACTTAGTACTTTAACAATTCAAATTTATTACCTTATAATTCTGTGATTCAGAGGTATGGCAAATTGGTCTTACTGGGTCAAATTAAGGTGTCATAAGGCTAGGTACCTTTTTGAAGGCTCTAGGAGACAATGTGTTTCCTTGCCTTTTCCAACTTAAGAGGACACTTGCATTCTTTGGCTTGCAGTCCCCTTTCTTCCCCTTCCTTCAAAGTAGCAACACAGTATCTCTTTGTCTTTGCTTTCATAATCACATCTCTTTCTCTGAACATCTTCTTGGACATCCCTCTTCCATTTTTAATAATTCTGTGATTACATAGGGCCTACCTTGACAGACAAGTTGTGGCCCATGTGATCAGATTGTGGTCCAAAGAATAGCAAGGACAGATAAGAAAGTCTTCTTCAGCGATCAACGCAAAGAAATAGAGGAAAACAACAGAATGGGAAAGACTAGAGATCTCTTCAAGAAAACTACAGATACCAAGGGAACATTTCATGCAAAGATGGGCTCGATAAAGGACAGAAATGGTATGGACCTAACAGAAGCAGAAGATATTAAGAAGAGGTGGCAAGAATACACAGGAGAACTGTACAAAAAAGATCTTCATGACCAAGATAATCACAATGGTGTGATCACTCATCTAGAGCCAGACATCCTGGAATGTGAAGTCAAGTGGTCCTTAGAAAGCATCACTATGAACAAAACTAGTGGAGGTGATGGAATCCAGTGGAGCTATTCAAATGCTGAAAGGTGATGCTGTGAAAGTGCTGCACTCAATATGACAGCAAATTTGGAAAACTCAGCAGTGGCAACAGGACTGGAAAAGGTCAGTTTTCATTCCAATCCCAAAGAAAGGCAATGCCAAAGAATGCTCAAACTACTGCACAATTGCACTCATCTTAAACTAGCTAGTAAAGTAATGTTCAAAATTCTCCAAGCCAGGCTTCAGCAATACATGAACGGTGAACTTCCAGATGTTCAAGCTGGTTTTAGAAAAGGCAGAGGAACCAGAGATCAAATTGCCAACATCTGCTGGATCATGGAAAAAGCAAGAGAGTTCCAGAAAAACATCGATTTCTGCTTTATTGACTATGCCAAAGCCTTTGACTGTGTGGATCACAAGAAACTGTGGAAAATTCTGAAGGAGATGGGAATACCAGACCACCTGACCTGCCTCTTGAGAAACCTATATGCAGGTCAGGAAGCATCAGTTAGAACTGGACATGGAACAACAGACTGGTTCAAAGTAGGAAAAGGAGTACGTCAAGGCTGTATATTGTCACCCTGCTTATTTAACTTCTATGCAGAGTACATCATGAGAAACGCTGGGCTGGATGAAGCACAAGCTGGAATCAAGATTGATGGGAGAGATATTAATAACCTCAGATATGCAGATGACACCACCCTTATGGCAGAAAGTGAAGAGGAACTAAAAAGCCTCTTGATGAAAGTGAAAGAGGAGAGTGAAAAAGTTGGCTTAAAGCTCAACATTCAGAAAACGAAGATCATGGCATCTGGACCCATCACCTCATGAGAAATAGATGGGGAAACAGTGTCAGACTTTATTTCGGGGGCTCCAAAATCACTGCAGATGGTGATTGCAGCCATGAAATTAAAAGACACTTACTCCTTGGAAGGTAAGTTATGACCGACCTAGATAGCATATTCAAAAGCAGAGACAGTACTTTGGCAACAAAGGTCTGTCTAGTCAAGGCTATGGTTTTTCCTGTGGTCATGTATGGATGTGAGAGTTGGACTGTGAAGAAAGTTGAGCACCGAAGAATTGATGGTTTTGAACTGTGGTGTTGGAGAAGCCTCTTCAGAGTCCCTTGGACTGCAAGGAGATCCAACCAGTCCATTCTGAAGGAGATCAGCCCTGGGATTTCTTTGGAGGGAATGATGCTGAAGCTGAAACTCCAGTACTTTGGCCACCTCATGCGAGGAGTTGACTCATTGGAAAAGACTCTGATGCTGAGAGGGATTGGGGGCAGGAGAAGGGGACAACAGAGGATGAGATGGCATCACCGACTCACACATGAGTTTGAGTGAACTCCGGGAGTTGGTGATGGACAAGGAGGCCTGGTGTGCTGTGATTCATGGGGTCGCAAAGAGTCGGACACGACTGAGTGACTGAACTGAACTGAACTGAGTGGGAGAATTATTCTGTCTACTACAAATCACTAGGCATAATGAGACATGAATCTAAAGTAGTTATAGACCAGGATATTAATTTCCTAAGGAGAGAGGAAGATCATGAGTACAGTCAAGTGAATTTCAAATAAAATCCAAGATACTTATCAAAGAATTGGTGGAATAAGCAATCAAAACTGAGCATGCCATTGGAAGAAATCAAACAGGACAGAATTTAGAAATTAGGATAAGATTAGTATCTGTTATGGGTTGAATTGTTTCCCCTGAAAATTCATATGTTGAAATCCTCAAAATGTGACTGTATTTGGAAATAGAATCAGTGCAGATATAACTAGTTAAGATGAGATCATATTAAAGTAGGGTGGGCCCATAATCCAAGGTGACTGGTGTCCCCATATGAAGAGAATGCCATATGAAGAGATAGACATACACAAGAAGAACACCATGTGAACACAAAGCAGAGATTGGGTGATGCCTCTACAAGCCAAGAACACCAAAGATTCCTAACAACCCATGAGAAGCTAGGAGGGATGGAAGAGATTCTCTCAAAGCCCTCAGAAGGAACAAACCCAAACTCAAATGGGAAACATGTGTCAATTACTTTTTCCATGCCTGTAGATAAAGCATATCTCTCAGATGAAAAATGCAGGTTAAATGCAAGACTCAAACTTCTAGTCTCCAGAACTGTGAGAGAATAAATTTCTTTTAAGCAATCTAGTCATGGGAAATAGATGGGGAAACAGTAGAAACAGTGTCAGACTTTACTTTTGGGGGCTCCAAAATACCTGCAGATGGTGACTGCAGCCATGAAATTAAAAGACGCTTACTCCTTGGAAGAAAAGTTATGACCAACCTAGATAGCATATTCAAAAGCAGAGACATTACTTTGCCGACTAAGGTCCGTCTAGTCAAGGCTATGGTTTTCCTGTGGTCATGTATGGATGCGAGAGTTGGACTGTGAAGAAGGCTGAGCGCAGAAGAATTGATGCTTTTGAACTGTGGTGTTGGAGAAGACTCTTGAGAGTCCCTTGGACTGCAAGGAGATCCAACCAGTCCATTCTGAAGGAGATCAACCCTGGGATTTCTTTGGAATAGTATATTCAAAAGCAGAGACATTACTTTGCCGACTAAGGTCCGTCTAGTCAAGGCTATGGTTTTTCCTGTGGTCATGTATGGATGTGAGAGTTGGACTGTGAAGAAGGCTGAGCGCAGAAGAATTGATGCTTTTGAACTGTGGTGTTGGAGAAGACTCTTGAGAGTCCCTTGGACTGCAAGGAGATCCAACCAGTCCATTCTGAAGGAGATCAACCCTGGGATTTCTTTGGAAGGAATGATGCTAAAACTGAAGCTCCAGTCCTTTGGCCACCTCATGCGAAGAGTTGACTCATTGGAAAAGACCCTGATGCTGGGAGGGATTAGGGGCAGGAGGAGAAAGGGACGACCGAGGATGAGATGGCTGGATGGCATCACGGACTCAATGGACATGAGTCTGAGTGAACTCTGGGAGTTGGTGATGGACAGGGAGGCCTGGCATGCTGCAATTCATGGGGTCGCAAAGAGTCAGACACGACTGAGCGACTGAACTGAACTGAACTGAACTGAAGCAATCTAGTTAGTGGCACTTTGTTACAGTAGCCCTAGCAAACTAAATATAGAAGCATCAGAGAACAGAGAAACTTGAGAGATGGAGAAATTGACAAGAAGCTCAGTCATTTATATAATTAGGAAATAGGAATTAACCCAACCAGGAACAATTAGAACAGACACTAGAGTTAGAGAGGGCCATCAACAAACCTGACTTGATCTCAAACCAATGAATTGGGTCAGACTTATTCCAAGACTCGGGAAGAAGCAGAGACTCCAGGTGGATTTAGAAAGGAGTAGCCACCTGGGTGAGGGGACCCTGGGGACAGGAAGAAAGTCAGATGTATTGTAAGCAACACTGCCCTGTGACAAATGCATTCTTCTTACAGGAGCTTGGTTAATTTATTTATTCTCTGCTTGCCTACATTAAGGTCGCTGAAAGGTTTTTGTGTACTCACTTTTAAATATTTGGTTAGTTAAAGTTAATTGGGTACCTTTCTCGGCTCATTTTGCAAAGTAGCAACAGAACAAGTAATGACAGACTAATGGCAGGAGCAATTTGTCTCTCTTCTTTATGACTCTTTCTCTCCCATATCCATTAAGGATTCCTTTTTTAAAAAAGCAAAAACTAAACTGCAGTACACTTTCTACATATGTACTTTGTACTTTGTCATCCTGGTAGCACTGGACTGTACATTTTATTGAACAGCATTTGTGAAATTTTCTTCATTAGAGTTACATTTCTTAGAACTATACATGCAAGAAATTGGTTTTACCATTCTGCTGAGGGGGTAACAAAGAAAAATATAAATAATTGGCTAGATTGTAGGTAAATGACAACCTATAGCAATGTGTCAATACAGGGATGAGACCCCACAGAGTTCAATGTAAACAGATTTCTAGTCATACAGGCTTCATTTCATTGCCAAGTTCAAGCAAGTGATTCTGCAATAACACCAAGTAAACAGAACTTCAGTGACAATTTATATAGTCTAGGAAGATATACCAATGTTGTTCAAATATAGTCTAGTATTTTCATTCATGTATATTTGAACTCTTCTTTGCCAGTGGTGATCGTTCAACTCCTTGGGATAAGAAATAGCCATATTCCAATCACTCTATCTTTAGATTTATTTATTTTTCTCCCTTCCCCTTCTCTTTCTCTCTCTTTCCTTTTTCTCTTCCTCAATAGTGTTTGAAGAATTAGGGCAATATGCTTCTTGAATCCAGCCTCTAAGGGGGTAGATGCTTGTTGTAACCACTTCTTCACTCTAGACTTCAAGGCCTAATCAGTAGAAAAGGAAAAATTTCCTAACTTTTCAATTAGAAGGCTACAAGCAAAGAAAGCCCTTAATTCTTTGTTCTGTTCAGCTTGGAAAAATGGAAAGATACTCTGAAATTTAATTTATTTTTGCATTTGAGAGCTATGCTGTGTTGCTCATCACCTTACACTATGCAGAGCCTTACATTAAAAAAATAATAATCCATCTGAATTTGGAACATGTAAAGACCAGACATCAATAGAGAAATGCCTCACTCTAAACAATTTATTTTTAAAGTTTCAGTCTATGGGGTCGCAAAGAGTCAGACACGACTGAGAGACTGAACTGAACTGAATCAACTTTTTTAAAAAGTCTGGCTTTATACTTTATTACTAAATTTTCCTTCCAACCAGTCCTTTACACTGCCTTAGTTCTCATCAAATCATGTGGTTTCTCTCTTTCTTAAGGGAGAAATAATAAATAAAAATTAAAGGGTCACATTCCTCCAACATTTTATGCAAGAAAAGGGTATCTCTCTGCAGGAAGAGCCAACTGACCACATCACCCCAACTCTAAATACTAGATTAGAAATTAATCTTTCCATTCACACCATCATTTTCAATTCTCAGAGATCTACAGGTAAAACTCCAAGCTGTAATACCAAGTCCCTTTTCTTAGTTCCCTTTAGCTTGGCTTAGTCAGGATGGAGCTTTTAACACAACTGTATTAAATAGGAAGAGAAGAAGGAAAATAAAATAAGCAGAGAACAAAAGCAAAAAAACAATGCAGTTTACAAAGCACTGGTTTCTGACAATCTTGTATAGCCAGCTTGCTTTCTATCCTATTCCATCTGTACTGTCTCTCTGAAGGTATATACTGAGCCTCAAAGTGCTCTTACTAACTCCCACCAAGAGGTCATTTTAATCTTCTGTACTAGACTAAGCTATATTGAGTGCTTTCTGCTTTCAAACTATCATTGCTCTAGTTCTAGTATGAAAAACTTTCCTTGCTTCCATTACAAAAACCTGCAATAACCTTTTAGATGAGATCCCAATTACTTACCTACCATGGCATGACTAAAAGTATAACCATATTTTCTGACACACTATGAAAATTAAAACTTAAAGCAAATTACCTTTCCCAACAGCAGATGTTTATTTATACTACTCTTTTGTGACCATCTGAGGTATTAATAATAAACAAAGTGGCAAATTTGGAGTTAGGAGACCCAAGTTTGAATCCCAAATCCATGGAACAACAGATTGGTTCCAAATTGGGAAAGGAGTACATCAAGCCTATATATTGTCACCCTGCTTATTTAATTTCTATGCAGAGTACTTCATGAGAAACGCTGGGCTGGAAGAAGCACAAGCTGGCATCAACATTGCCGGGAGAAATATGAATAACCTCAGATATGCAGATGACACCACCCTTATGGCAGAAAGTGAAGAGAAACTAAGGGCCTCTTGATGAAAGTGAAAGAGGAGAGTGAAAAAGTTGGTTTAAAGCTCAACATTCAGAAAACGAAGATCATGGCATCCAGTCCCATCACTTCATGGGAAATAGACGGGGAAACAGTGTCAGACTTTATTTTTGGGGGGCTCCAAAATCACTGCATATGGTGATTGCAGCCATGAAATTAAAAGATGCTTACTCCTTAGAAGAAAAGTTATGACCAACCTAGATAGCATATTCAAAAGCAGAGGCATTACTTTGCCAACAAAGGTCCGTCTAGTCAAGGCTATGGTTTTTCCTGTGGTCATGTATGGATGTGAGAGTTGGACTGTGAAGAAAGCTGAGCACAGAAGAATTGATGCTTTTGAACTGTGGTGTTAGAGAAGACTCTTGAGAGTCCCTTGGACTGCAAGGAGATCCTGATTCATGGGGTTGCAAAGAGTCAGACACGACTGAGTGGCTGAACTGAACTGAACTAAGTTAAGATGACATTATACAGAGTAGACACCAATCTAACATGACTCATAAGATAAGATGAGATACAAAAACGCACACACAGACAGGAGAAAACCACAGGAAGATGGAGACACAGAGAGAGATGGCCCTGTAACTAAGAAGGCAGAGATGTGCCTACAAGCCAAGGAGCGCAAGGATTGTCAGCAACAATGGAAGCTGAGAAAGTCATGGAACGAAATGACCCTCTAGCACTTTTAGATACAACATTGCCCTACTGACTAAGTCCTATTGACTTAGGACTTCTAGCCTCCAGAACTGTGAGGGAATTAATGTTTCCTGCCCCAAGCCACCCAGATTGTAGGAATTTGTCACAGCAGCCCCAGGAAATGAATGCAACATCTTTTGAGCCAATAAGACTTAGGCCTTCGTCCATACCCTGATCACTTGAGACTTAAAAAAAAAATTATATTGATTCAATATATATTCAAACATAATCTCAATTTAGAAATCAGAAGACCCAGCTACATATAGAACAGTGATTTAAACTTTATTTTTTTTAATCTTTTCTTTTTTCATTTAATTTTTAAGGGAGTAGGGCTTCCCTGGTGACTCAATGGTAAGGAATCTGCCTGCCAACAATACAGAAGACATGGATTCAATCCCTGGTGGGGGAAGATCCCCATTCTGCAGAGCAACTAAACCCATGTGCCACAACGATTGAGCCTGTGTTCTAGAGCCTAGGAGCTGCAACTACCAAAGCCCCCAGGCCCTAGAGCCTCTGCTCTGCAACCAGAGAAGCCACTGCAATGACAAGCCCACATACCCCAACTAGAGGGTAGCACCTGCTTGCCACAACTTGAGAAAAGCCCACACAGGAATTAAGACCAAGCACAGCCAAAAATGAATACATAAAATTATAATTTTTATGGGAGTAGAGTTGAGGTACAATATTGTGTTAGTTTCAGATGGACAGCAAAGTGAATAAGTACACATATACATATAGCCACTCTTTCTTGGATTCTTTTCCCATATATGCCATTACAGCATATTGAGTAGTGTTCCCTGTGCCAAAAGGGCTACCCAGCTGTGCTATACATTTGGTCCTTATTAGTCATCAATTTTATATACAGTAGTGTATATATGTCAATCCCAATCTTCCAATACTACCCCCTACCCCCTGGTGGCTATAAATTTTCTACAACTGTGCCTCTATTTCTGTTTTGTAGATGATAAGTTCATTTTTACCCTTTTTTAAGATCCTGCATACAGGCAATATCATATGGTTTTTGTCTTTCTCCAAATTGTCTAACCTCCATAGCTTGCTACAGTAGAAACCAAAAGCCAGTGAAGAAGGTCCTGTATTGTTTCCCCAGGTCCTTCCTCCCCAGCTAGTCAACCTTGGTTCCAAGGCCTCTGGAATATGGGAGTGGAGTGAAAGAGGGGAGCTGGGGAAAGAAGTGGTCAGTGGAGAAGGAAAGTTAACTTTCTGGTCACTGACCTAAAAGGGCTGGTATCTACTTAAAGCTGATTCCTTTTCCAGGTTCAGTGATTTATCCCCCTTCTCCAATCACTAGGGACCTTTCTTTCATCTGTACAACCTTGACAGGAGTCATACATCTCACTTTATCACTTATGACATCCACAACTCCAAGTGACACCTGTAGCTTCTATCTGCTGAGACCAGTTCAGCCTTCGGAGAGTCTTTGGGGACAGGGCCCAGACAGCCTCAGGGTGGCTCTCCCACATTCAAGTTTCACATTGTCTCCACAAGGAACTCTCCAACAAACCCCGGGAAAATGGGCTAACCCCCTTGCAGCATCTCTCGGTTGCTCTACCATGAGCTATTCACAAGCTCATCTCCTGGCGTTTCTAGTCACTGTCTCTACTTCCACCTCCAAAACTTCAAGGGGTGCACATTAGACTCTCACTGAGTCTCCTTGATGCATCTCTCTCCAGCACTAAGAGGGGAAATGTGGAAATGCTATTCAACTTACCTCCTTGTGGACATGCTCCTGGAGCCTCAGCTCATACCAAAGAAATCTGCCTTTAATTTCCAGGTTCTCCATCCCTTTTGTATTAGGAATGTATGGGTCAACTAACCACCTTGAGGGAATTTATACAAGGTAATGTGTCTCATATATCACTTTGGTGTCTGATAGGTATTGCCTTAAGAGTTCAGAATTTTCCAATTTTATTTCCTGTGATATTAGTTTTCACAATTTGAGCTTTAGAAGACCCATAGGGGAAGCAGCTACAAATTGCAAAATATGTTTACAGGGAATGCTACTCAAAGTTCTGTGGTGACCTAAATGGGAAGGAAATATAAAAAAGAGTGGATATATGTATACATATGAGTGATTCATTTTGCTATACAGCAGAAAATAACACAACATTGTAAAGCAACTATGATCCAATAAAAATTTTAATTAAAAAATGTCTACTGGATTTTTTTAGGGCTTCCTGAACATTCTGTGAATTTTACATTGTTCTTAAATATAACTTCTCCTATTCAGTCAGGCAAAGTGTCTCATGGTTCCCATGTTCTTCTGTCCCATTTCTTTTCTCTATGTCTATTCCTTCTGCTGGTCATTCAGTTCTTTCTTTTCAGCATCTTCCAAAGTTACCACCCTACCAAAGATTTAATGCCAACTTCTCCAGAAAGTGATCCCCAGGTACTCTGAACTCTGCTGATTTCTTCATGATTTGACCCTGTATCGCACAGAGTCGGACACGACTGAAGCGACTTAGTAGCAGCAGCAGCAGCAATTATAATAAATGCCTATAATTTATATTGCTTTCTTGGGCTGTCTTGTGTTATCATGTCTTTCCAACTATATTTTAAGTTCCTAAAAGATTGTTAGGAACTTGCACCTCTTGTCTTTTTCCTTTAGTGCTTAATTCAATATTCAGCACATGTGAAGGAGAGTCCTAATAAGTACACAGCTACTTGTATGTATTAAATATCTATTTACAAATATAAAAAGAAGTAACTTCTGTAGCATAAATATCTCACCATGTTCTTTGATAGAAATGCATAACATCCTTATTGTTGCATAAAATTTAAAGAACATTTGAACAAATATTTCAGATAGGAAAGAGGCAGAGGGAGGTAATAAATGAGACAGATAATAGGCCATCATATAACAAGGATGCTATTACTTTGAAATAGATCGACATTTAAGATTTTGCATTTTTCTATGTCTGACTCCACCTTTCTACCACGGGTAGCATTTTCTCTACCTAAGGATTAGGAATGTTATAAGATAAATAAAAGGGTTACCCAGGTGGTGTTAGTGGTAAAGAACCTGCCTGCCAATGCAGTAGACAAATGAGACGCAGGTTCGATCCCTGGGTCAGGAAGATCTCCTGGAAACAGGAATCACTTCCCACTCCAGTATTCTTGCCTGGAGAATTCCATGGATGGAGGAGCCTGGCAGGCTACAGGCCATAGGGTCGCAAAGAGTTGGACATGACTGAAGCGTCTTAGCATGAATGCATACGAGATAAAAATAAATAAACAAATAAAACAAAGATGTTTAGAGTTTAACATCCAAAAAGAATTCTGTGTCCAAAGCAAGAAAACAGTATTGTATACCAAGTTTTCCTTAGAGAAAACAGGATCTTTAGAAACACGTTAGTTACCATTAATGCACTAGAAGGCACACCTAGAGAAACAGATCACAGAGTTCTGCAATATTAAGAGTAGAGAAAATGTAGGATGTGATGTAAATGATAAGGAAAACCATCCAGGCTCAAGAGCTGTATGGAGAAGAAGACAGAAGAGGAGGGGGTCAACACTGAGTCATTATTTTCCTTGTCTAACTTTAAACCCCACATGAACATGGTCATAGGAGCTTTTGGACTAACAGACTACTTTCCAGGGCACAGATTGGAGAGAACTCTGAGAAAACCAGCATTCTGCATTAACACAACATAGAAGCAATTAGGGGGCTTTCGAGGAGGAGCCTGGTGGGCTGCCATCTATGGGGTCGCATAGAGTCGGACACCACGGAAGAGACTTAGCAGCAGCAACTACTTTCCAGGGCACAGATTGGAGAGAACTCTGAGAAAACCAGCATTCTGCATTAACACAACATAGAAGCAATTAGGGGGCTTTCGAGGAGGAGCCTGGTGGGCTGCCATCTATGGGGTCGCATAGAGTCGGACACCACGGAAGAGACTTAGCAGCAGCAGCAGCAACAGAGGGAAGATGAAGGTGAAGGTGAAGTCACTCAGTCATGTCTGACTCTTTGCGACTCTGTGGACTGTAGCATACCAGGCTCCTCCGTCCAGGGGATTCTCCAGGCAAGAATACTGGAGTGGGTTGTCATTTCCTTCTCCAGGGGATCTTCCCGATCCAGGGATCGAACCCAGGTCTCCCGCAGTGGAGGGAGACGCTTTAACCTCTGAGCCACCCGGGAAGCCCAACAGAGGGAAGGAAATGTCTAAAGACATGAACCAGGGACTTCCCTGGTGGCCCAGTGGTTAAGACTCTGCACTTCCGCTGCAGAGGGTGCCAGTTTGATTCCTGGTCAAGGGACTAAGATCCCGTGTGCTGCATGGAGTGCCCAAAAAAATTTACAAAAATGAAACAAGAAAAAGCTCCAATATTCATCTAAAAGGAGTGCAGAGAGATAACAGAGAATGGGCGACAGCATTTAAAGAGATAAAAGGCTCAGATTTCCTCAAAACTCNCTGAACTGAATCAACTTTTTTAAAAAGTCTGGCTTTATACTTTATTACTAAATTTTCCTTCCAACCAGTCCTTTACACTGCCTTAGTTCTCATCAAATCATGTGGTTTCTCTCTTTCTTAAGGGAGAAATAATAAATAAAAATTAAAGGGTCACATTCCTCCAACAT
Source organism: Aepyceros melampus (assembly GCA_006408695.1). Taxonomy (NCBI): domain Eukaryota; kingdom Metazoa; phylum Chordata; class Mammalia; order Artiodactyla; family Bovidae; genus Aepyceros; species Aepyceros melampus. The sequence goes on along the minus strand of SJXQ01007929.1, from coordinate 42,084 downwards.
TTTATGCAAGAAAAGGGTATCTCTCTGCAGGAAGAGCCAACTGACCACATCACCCCAACTCTAAATACTAGATTAGAAATTAATCTTTCCATTCACACCATCATTTTCAATTCTCAGAGATCTACAGGTAAAACTCCAAGCTGTAATACCAAGTCCCTTTTCTTAGTTCCCTTTAGCTTGGCTTAGTCAGGATGGAGCTTTTAACACAACTGTATTAAATAGGAAGAGAAGAAGGAAAATAAAATAAGCAGAGAACAAAAGCAAAAAAACAATGCAGTTTACAAAGCACTGGTTTCTGACAATCTTGTATAGCCAGCTTGCTTTCTATCCTATTCCATCTGTACTGTCTCTCTGAAGGTATATACTGAGCCTCAAAGTGCTCTTACTAACTCCCACCAAGAGGTCATTTTAATCTTCTGTAACTAGACTAAGCTATATTGAGTGCTTTCTGCTTTCAAACTATCATTGCTCTAGTTCTAGTATGAAAAACTTTCCTTGCTTCCATTACAAAAACCTGCAATAACCTTTTAGATGAGATCCCAATTACTTACCTACCATGGCATGACTAAAAGTATAACCATATTTTCTGACACACTATGAAAATTAAAACTTAAAGCAAATTACCTTTCCCAACAGCAGATGTTTATTTATACTACTCTTTTGTGACCATCTGAGGTATTAATAATAAACAAAGTGGCAAATTTGGAGTTAGGAGACCCAAGTTTGAATCCCAAATCCATGGAACAACAGATTGGTTCCAAATTGGGAAAGGAGTACATCAAGCCTATATATTGTCACCCTGCTTATTTAATTTCTATGCAGAGTACTTCATGAGAAACGCTGGGCTGGAAGAAGCACAAGCTGGCATCAACATTGCCGGGAGAAATATGAATAACCTCAGATTGCAGATGACACCACCCTTATGGCAGAAAGTGAAGAGAAACTAAGGGCCTCTTGATGAAAGTGAAAGAGGAGAGTGAAAAAGTTGGTTTAAAGCTCAACATTCAGAAAACGAAGATCATGGCATCCAGTCCCATCACTTCATGGGAAATAGACGGGGAAACAGTGTCAGACTTTATTTTTGGGGGGCTCCAAAATCACTGCATATGGTGATTGCAGCCATGAAATTAAAAGATGCTTACTCCTTAGAAGAAAAGTTATGACCAACCTAGATAGCATATTCAAAAGCAGAGGCATTACTTTGCCAACAAAGGTCCGTCTAGTCAAGGCTATGGTTTTTCCTGTGGTCATGTATGGATGTGAGAGTTGGACTGTGAAGAAAGCTGAGCACAGAAGAATTGATGCTTTTGAACTGTGGTGTTAGAGAAGACTCTTGAGAGTCCCTTGGACTGCAAGGAGATCCAACCAGTCCATTCTAAAGGAGACCAGTCCTGGGTATTCTTGGAAGGACTGATGCTAAAGCTGAAACTCCAGCACTTTGGCCACCTCATGCGAAGAGTTGACTCATTGGAAAAGACTCTAGTGCTGGGAGGGATTGGGGGCAGGAGGAGAAGGGGACGACAGAGGATGAGATGGCTGGATGGCATCACTGACTCAATGGACGTGAGTCTGAGTGATCTCCGGGAGTTGGTGTTGGACAGGGAGGCCTGGCGTGCTGTGATTCATGGGGTCGCAAAGAGTCTGACACAACTGAGCGACTGAACTGAACTGAACTGAACAAGGTAGTGCTAAACTAATGCTGCTAGTTGGTGGGCTGCACTGTAAGAAACACTACTTCAGCTTCTGCCATAACTGAGCACAGCTGGCTCCTAAGATGGACCTCATTTGCTACTGTTTGTTAGGATACCTTATGTCCATGACTCTTCAGAAACCAGCTAACAGTTATCCAGAGCAGATGAAAACCTATCAAAACTCTCCTCCCTTAGATTCACAAAATTTCTGGTTTCTTCTTCCAGGATGTACTTTACCCACTATCTATTATGTATTCTCCATCACAAGTCCTTTGTCTTGCACTGAGATTCAGCTTTTTGCACTATGCCTTTGGACTTAATGCTGTGAACTACCAAGTTAATTTCCAATCTCTCTTTTAATCAGAAGAAAGCAGTGAAGGGATATCTGCTTCCTGTTAAAAGATAATGTGGACAGAAATCACAAGGTTATTTAATGAGGAGGGACAGTACAAACAGAACCTATATTGACTAAGAAAAGATTTGCTGGACTTTGCTTGTTTCTATATCAAGCATTCAATGTGTAAAACGAACTAAATGTTAAAACCTAGAAAAGTAAATGTGTCACTCCAGGCAGGAAAGAAGGAAATGAGAGGGAACACTCAAAGTTAGAAGGAATACTAAACAAGCAATTAACATCTTCTCTCTGATAAGGTGCAAATAGTTGAGGGTTTTAACACGGCTCTCAAGCACAGATGCACTTTGAGGTATATTCACCCACAAAGATACATGGACACAAAATAATGGTCTTTTTAGAAAAAACCTATATCCAACAAAAAGTTAGATAAAAAAAAACAAGGGGACTAATATACCTACTGAGTGCCCACTTTCTTCCAGACAGGTAAACAGAAACAATTCAAGTACAGGCCAGACATAAATGATAAATGACAACTGACTTGCTAAACTGATGTAACCATCTATATATTGAATGCAATTAAATAATTACCCAGAGGTTATCATTTAGCACAACTAGGGAGCCAAGTCTTACACACAGTGAAATCCAGAAATGACTCAACAACATCCAACAGATATTTATTATCAACCTGGCAAACATCAGTGTATAACACCAAAAAAAAAAAAAAATCCTGCCTTTAAAGAGTTTATATTTCAACTGGAAGAGATAGACAATAAGCCAAATATGTGATAAATAAACAGCCTGAATGGTAGGTGAGAGGTGATGGGTGCAATGGAGTAAGAAAATAATCAAACAGGACACAGGATATCAAGAGTTCTGGAGGCTGAGGTACAGCTACAAATTTAATAGGTCAGAGGTAGGGAATCCCCTGGTGGCCCAGTGGCGAAGACACAGCACTCCCAGTGCAGTTCAGTTCAGTCCCTCAGTCATGTCTGACTCTTCGCGACCCCCTGGACTGCAGCATGCCAGGCTTCCCTGTCCATCCCCAACCCCCAGAGCTTACTCAAACTCATGTCCATCGAGTCGGTGATGTCATCCAACCATCTTTCCCTGCATGAGGGTCTTTTCCATGGAGTCAGTTCTCCACATCAGGTGGCCAAAGTATTGGAGCTTCAGCTTCAACATCAGCCCTTCCAATGAATATCCAGGACTGATTTCCTTTGGGATGGACTGGTTGGATCTCCTTGCACTCCAAGGGACTCTCAAGAGTCTTTTCCAACACCACAGTTCAAAAGCGTCAATTCTTTGGTGTTCAGCTTTCTTTATGGTCCAACTCTCACATCATACATGACCACTGGAAAAACCATAGCTTTGACTAGACATACCTTTGTTGGCAAAGTAATGTCTCTGCTTTTTAATATACTGTCTAGGTTGGTCATAGCTTTTCTTCCAAGGAGCAAGAGTCTTTTAATTTCATGGCTGCAGTCACCATCTGCAGTGATTTTGGAGCCCTAAAAAATAAAGTATGTCACTGTTTTTATTGTTTCCCTGTCTGTTTACCACGAGTGATGGGACCAGATGCCATGATCTTAGTTTTTTGAATGTTGAGTTTTAAGCCAACATTTTCACTTTCCTCTTCTACTTTCATCATGAGGCTGTTTAGTTCTTCTTCACCTTCTGCCATAAGGGTAGTGTTATCTGCATATCTGAGGTTATTGATATTTCTTCCAGCAATCTTGATTCCAGCTTATGCTTCATCCAGCCCAGCATTTTGCATGATGTACTCTGCATATAAGTTAAATAAGCAGGGTGACAATATACAGCCTTGATGTACTCCTTTTCCTATTTGGAACCAGTCTGTAATTCCATGTCCAGTTCTAACTGTTGTTTCTTGACATGCATGCAGGTTTTTCAGGAGGCATGGAAGTGGTCTGGTATGCCCATGTCTTTAAAAATTTTCTACAGTTTGCTGTCATCTACACAGTCAAAGGCTTTGGTGTAGTCAATAAAGGAGATGTTTTTCTGGAACTCTCGTGCTTTTTCAATGATCCAGTGGATGTTGGCAATTTGATCTCTGGTTCCTCTGTCTTTTCCAAATCCAGCTTGAACATCTGGAAGTTCACGGTTCACATACTGTTGAAGCCTGGCTTGGAGAATTTTGAGCATTGCTTTGCTAGCATGTGAGATGAGTGCAATTGTGCAGTAGTTTGAGCATTCTTTGGCATTGCCTTTCGTTGGGATTGGAATGAAAATTGATCCTTTCCAGTTCTGTGGCCACTGCTGAGTTTTCCAAATTTCCCAGCATATTCGGTGCAGCACTTTCACAGCATCATCTTTTAGGATTTGAAACAGCTCAACTGGAATTCCATCACTTCTGCTAGCTTTGTTCACCTTAGGAAGTCATACTTCCTAAGGCCCACTTGACTTTGAATTCCAGGATGTCTGGCTGTAGGTGAGTGATCACACCATCGTAGTTATCTGGGTCATGAAATTCTTTTCTGTATAGTTCTTCTGTGTATTCTTGCCACCTCTTCTTAATATCTTCTGCTTCTGGTAGATACCTATCATTTCTGTCCTTTATTGAGCACATCTTTGCATGAAATGTTCCCTTGCTATCTCTAATTTTCTTTAAGAGATCTCTAGTCTTTCCCATTCTATTGTTTTCCTCTATTTCTTTGCATTGATCACTGGGGAAGGCTTTCTTATCTCTCCTTGCTACTCTTTGGAACTCTGCATTCAAACGGGTATATCTTTCCTTTTCTCTTTTGCCTTTAGCTTCTCTTCTTTTCACAGCTATTTGTAAGGCCTCCTCAGACAACCATTTTGCCTTTTTGCATTTCTTTTTCTTGGTGATGGTCTTGATCACTGTCTCCTGAACAATGTCATGGACCTCTGTCCACAGTTCTTCAGGCTCTCTATCAGATCTAATCCTTTGAATCTATTTGTCATTTCACTGTATTATCAGGGATTTGATTTAGGTCATACCTGAATGGTCTAGTGGTTTTCCCTACTTTCTTTAAGTCTGAATTTTGCAATAAGATATTCATGATTGGAGCTACAATCAGCTCCTGGTCTTGTTTTTGCTGACTGTATATAACTTCTCCATCTCTCCCCAGTGTAGGGGCTTGGTTTCAATCCTTGGTCAGGAAACTTGATCCCACATGCTACAATTTAGAGTTTGCATGCTGCTACTGAAAGACTTTCTTTTAGTAATCTTTTAGACTTTGTTTCATGACCCTGGGAAAGACTGGAGAAGACCCTGATGCTGGGAAAGATTGAAGGCAGGAGAAGGGAATGACAGAGGATGAGATGGTTGAATGGCATCACTGACTCGATGGACATGAGTTTGAGCAAGCTCTGGGAGTTGGTGATGGACAGGGAAGCCTAGTGTGCTGCAGTCCATGGTGTCACAAGGAGTTAGAAAGCAAGCGACTGAACTGAACCCTGCATGCTGCAAGTAAGACCCAGCACAGCCAAATAAATTCATAATAATAAATAATAAATAACAGACAAATAAAAATAGGTCAGGGGTAGATCTCATTGAAAACACAACATTTGAGCCAAGATTTGAAGGAGGATCTCCAACGCTGCTAATTCCTCAGGTAACTGCTGCCTTCACTGCCTTTTGCACACCTGGCTGAATTTACTGATGGCACCAGCGTATCTCGGCTGGCTCAGAATGCCTGTTGGCTCACCATAGGCCTCTGAACAGGGAGACTGATTTAAATACCTACAAGCTCCAGAATGAAACGGGTCTGGTATTTGTGTGAGTAAAGCACTTGTTGCTTCTCCATCTAGACGTTTAGATTTTCCAACTGTTATTTCTTCAAGCTGTTGACTTATACTGCTTTGATATATTCTTTTTGTTTTATTATTACACATAAGTAATAGCAAGAGTTAAAGTTTATTGGGTATCAAGCTCAGTATTGAGTACTGTATACATAGTATCTCACTTATTCTCACAACAGTTTATGAAATAGAGACAGTTATTACTTCCATTTTACAGATGAGAAAACTGAGGCTTAGGGAGATTAAATAACTTATTCAAAATCACACAGATTGTAAGTGCCAGTGTCAGGATTCAAGTCTGTCTGATTCCAGAGTCATTTTAGCCTCTATTTAGTAAACATACTTAGTACTGAAATAAATGTATTCTTCAATAGAAATTTTAAAATGTATGGCAAAGATCATCTAATCAATGGTTTTTGGAAGACACTGCTCCACCATCTTGGGAAATTTACACTCACAAAGAATGTGACGCTTGTTCTTAAAATGCTTCTGTATGATCCATTGTTGTGGTTTTCCAAATTTTATTTAGCAGTACAATCCTCTACTAAATAAGATTTTACAATAGACAACTAAATCATAGTACTAGCATGGAAAATGCAAACAGAAATGGAAAACTCAAAAAGAGTGAGTGAAAAGGGTTTAATGAAAGGACTATTCACAAATAGCAGGGTAGGATAAAAAGAATCCAGCAAAGGATGATTGAAAAAAAAAAATTAACACAAAATTAGCCACAGTGGGGTGGCATGGCCACCCCTAGGCTTTAAGGGACAAAGGAGTGGAAAGCATGGTTACCAGAATCTGGCAAGAGCTATAGCTATCGGAAGGTACCACCAGATAGGAGTTGTGGACTTTGACAGAGGAATGTAGCCATTGCCAAACAACAACCTAGAACAAAAGGAGTCAGGGGAATAAACACTCCTTATTCTCTCTCTGAAATTCAGCCCTCGGGCAAGGAAAACCAGATGATGCTGTTCATGGCCTCAGCTTCTTGGAGGGAAAAGCAAGATGGAGAAGAGCAAGAATGGATTTGAACAAGCAAGCAGAGACTACTCAGTACAAAACCAAATACGCAATATTCATAAAGCAGAGCTTCTCTTGTTGAACTGGGGTGGAAGGTGGTTCAGAGCCTGCCAGCTTGCCTCTCTCTGACCTCACTCATTGTGACCACAGCAATCTCTAGGGCACATTTGTCAAACCCCAGTGTCTGGTCTACTCCTTATGTTATAAATATCTCAATAACAATAAACAACAGGTCTGTGTCCTTTACAAAAATATGACATGCATGTGGCTAAGATAACTTGCACTTACCAGCAGACAGGTCCTTTAAGGCTCAGGGTCCCAGGCTCTGAAAAGAAGAATCTGACTGCACACGTGATTATTCTGAGGGAGACTTGAATCTGGGAACCTGAGGACTGAATTAAATGTCTCTAGGTCCTCCTGCTGAGGACACTCATATACCCCTAGACAGGCTTTGGTTTTGTAGGCTACTCCCTTTGAGTAGCCTCATCTGTCTATAAGTAGAATCCCTGCTAAAGGGTTTCATTGTCCACCAGATTAGAGAGATGACTTTATATCCAAATACACTGAAATATGTAGTTAATCACAAGGACAAATAGGAGATGAATGAGAGAGGAGACAGGGTCCTTAGGAAGAGGGTTAGGTAGACAAGAGAATTGATTAACTAGAAAAGTGACCACAGAGTGCTCATCACAAAATACAAAATCTAATGCTGTCACTGGCAGCTGAGAAGCAATACCCTCCAAATGTGCTCTGAATCATAGCCTGGCCTCCTCAGCGGGGGCTGCTGCAGGTCCGTCAGGCATTGGGCAGAGATGCTGAGCACACCCTCTGCTGCTATGCAGAGAAGTCTGACTAGGAAAGCCAAAACTAGGATGGAGATGGGCGGGGGTGGAGAGGCACCAGCGCACAGGAGCCAGACAGCCAGATATTCTGTCACTGGTGCTGCCACTTAAATCTCTTAGTTCACTGGAGACAGGCATTTTAGTGGGGAAGGGGGTTGTTTTTAATCTTAGTAGCTACAATGGCCTTCACGGGAACAAAAATAAGCTGAGTTGAGGAGAAAAATCAGAGCTGTTCTTTCCTCTCCGAGGCATCTCCAGATCTTTCCCTTTATTCTGTGCTGGTGCAGCTGCACAGCCAAGAAGAGCACGGGTTGTATCTATAACAAGCACAGGTAGAAAGCAAGATGCTAGGACATGCAGCCTCACTCGCCCTGTATCCCCTCCATACTCCTGCCCCTGGCCTGTCCCCCTCCTGTGTGTCTCTCCTCTGAGCGAGCAAGCTTTATATTACTAACATAAGACACTGGGCACACATGAGATAGACTCAACTCATTTTACATATATTATCACATTTAGTGCTTAAAGTAACATTATGAGGCAGTTACTATGATTACCATACGTCTGTTCAGACAGGGACATTAGGACTTGGGGAGGTCAACAGACTCAGTAAACAGATGGCAGGCTGGAGTCTGAGCCTCAGTAGACTGACTTCATGTCTGTGCACTTAACCTCTAGACTATGCTATCTTGTCCTTATATGGACAGTGGCTTTGCTGCTTCTGTTCTCTGAGCCAGCCTGGTCTCCATGTTTCTGACCCTGGACTGATCACTTACATTTTTATTTCTGACTATTTCCTCTGAGATGCTGAGAAGGGAAGGCCAGATCCACCTGGCCTGGTTTCTCTTTCCTCCCATTGAGAATCAGTTTAGGACCACCCTGAGGGCAGCGGGTTCTGGGTCAGCAAGGGATGAAACAGCCAGACCACTTCCTGGAGGGCCATACCTCCTCAGCTTAGAATCCCATTTTCAGTTTCTAATCTTCAATGCAGAACCCTGCCAGAAATGTTCCACTAAGTCCAGAAATCCTATCTGAACTACCTTAGGAGGAAAAGGAAGCTGGGCCATTAGCCTGAATCTATGGCAATGCCCGTAGAGAGCAATGCTATTGTGGTGGAACTGAGTCAGAGAGAAGAGGAAAAGGAATCACACCCCAAATTCATCCACCAAGTATTTTCAGAGAATTAAGAATGACTTAAACACTCACATACAGGAATTCAATTATAATTCAGAAGTCTACTAAATTTTTCCTTGATTAAGGAAACTAAACATTGGTTTAGTTGAGATAAAACCTTTCAATTGGTTAGTCATAAATAACACTTAAAATTGCTGAAGAAAATGAAAATTCTGGTATCTATTTAGACTTTCTTAAAAAACACTATACTATGTCATGTTTCATATGTACATTTTGGTATTTATAGGAATAGATTTTAAATTGTTTGCTTTCTATGTATATCATGAAACTTAGTGCTTCAATTCTGTATCTTCTGCCTTTTTTCTTTTTTAAGTAACTCTATCCAGTATTCTCATATATTTGGTATATGATATATGCATACATATGGACTGACTCCCATATAAATGAAAACATTATTTTTAAAAGATTCAAAAGAAAGTTTACATGAATCATGGAAACAACTACATAACCACCTTTGTTTTTTCTTTTCCTCTACTCTGCCTCCCCTACATAATATGAACTTTGTCCTCTGCTCTAAAGAATAAAAGAATATGTGGAATTACACACATTTTGGCATATACCAATGGTTATTCATGGTTTTAGTCTCTAAAGTTTAATTGCAGCCATAAAGTAATTTTATCCTCTGTATTAGGGCACATTAAGTTGCAAGGAAGAAAGGTCTACTTAAAATAACTCAAGTATTGTTAATTTCCCCTTTCATACTTGTTAGCATTTGTCTTACATATTGTGGTGCTCCTATGTTGGGTGCATATATATTTATAATTGTTATATCTTCTTCTTGGATTGATCCTTTGATCATTATGTAGTGTCCTTCTTTGTCTCCTTTCACAGACTTTGTACAGGGAGGGAGGAAGGAGAGGGGTTCAAGATGGGGAACACATGTATACCTGTGGGGGATTCATGTTGATTTATGGCAAAACAAATACAATATTGTAAAGTAATTAACCTCCAATTAAAATAAATTTATATTTAAAAAACATAACACTAAAAAATAAATAAATAAATAACTCAAGTAAATTTCTGGGCCTATGTGGAAAAGATGGAGAAGGCAATGGCACCCCACTCCAGTACTCTTGCCTGGAAAATCCCATGGACCGAGGAGCCTGGTAGGCTGCAGTCCATGGATCGCTAAGAGTCGGACATGACTGAGCGACTTCACTTTCACTTTTCACTTTCATGCATTGGAGAAGGAAATGGCACCCCACTCCAGTGTTCTGCCTGGAGAATCCCAGGGACGGTGGGCTGCCGTCTTTGGGGTCGCACAGAGTCGGAGACGACTGAAGTGACTTAGCAGCATGTGGAAAAGATGAAACCTCTAACTTGAAAAGATACACAACACTAGTGTTCAGAGAAGCACTATTTGCAGTCTCCAAGACATGGGAACAACCAAACTGTCCACTGAGAGATGAATGGATAAAGAAGATATGGTGTGTGTGTGTGTAAACCACTGAGTCACTTTTCTGTACACCTCAGTTCAGTTCAGTCACTCAGTGGTGTCCAACTCTTTGTGACCCCATGAATTACAGCACTCCACGCCTCCCTGTCCATCACTGACTCCTGGAGTTCACTCAAACTCATGTCCATCAAGTCGGTGATGCCATCCAGCCATCTCATCCTCTGTCGTCCCCTTCTCCTCCTGCCCCCAATCCCTCCCAGCACCAGAGTCTTTTCCAATGACTCAACTCTTCACATGAGGTGGCCAAAGTACTGGAGTTTCAGCTTCAACATCAGTCTTTCCAAAGAACACCCAGGACTGATCTCCTTTAGGATGGACTGGTTGGATTTTCTTGCAGTCCAAGGGACTCTCAAGAGTCTTCTCCAACACCACAGTTCAAAACCATCAATTCTTCGGTGCTCAGCTTTCTTCACTGTCCAACTCTCACATCCATACTTGACTACTGGAAAAACCATAGCCTTGACTAGACGGACCTTTGTTGGCAAAGTAATGTCTCTGCTTTTCAATATGCTATCTAGGTTGGTCATAACTTTTCTTCTAAGGAGTATGCATCTTTTAATTTCATGGCTGCAATCACCATCTGCAGTGATTTTGGAGCCCCCAAAAATAAAGTCTGACACTGTTTCCACTGTTTCCTCATCTATTTCCCATGAAGTGATGGGACCGGATGCCATGATTTTTGTTTTCTGAATGTTGAGCTTTAAGCCAACTTTTTCACTCTCCTCTTTCACTTTCATCAAGAGGCTTTTTAGTTCCTCTTCACTTTCTGCCATTAGAGTGGTTCATCTGCATATCTGAGGTTATTCATATTTCTCCCATCAATCTTGATTCCAGCTTGTGCTTCTTTCTTCCAGCCCAGCATTTCTCATGATGTACTCTGCATAGAAGTTACATAAGCACAGTGACAATATACAGCCTTGACGTACTACTCCTTTTCCTATTTGGAACCAGTCTGTTGTTCGATGTCCAGTCCTAACTGTTGCCTCCTAACCTGCATATAGGTTTCTCAAGAGGCAGGCCAGGTGGTCTGGTATTCCCATCTCTTGAAGAATTTTCCACAGTTTCTTGTGATCCACACAGTCTAAGTCTTTGGCATAGTCAATAAAGCAGAAATCGATGTTTTTCTGGAACTCTCTTGCTTTTTCCATGATCCAGCAGATGTTGGCAATTTGATCTCTGGTTCCTCTGCCTTTTCTAAAACCAGCTTGAACATCAGGAAGTTTACGGTTCACATATTGCTGAAGCCTGGCTTGGAGAATTTTGAGCATTACTTTACTAGCATGTGAGATGAGAGCAATTGTGTGGTAGTTTGAACATTCTTTGGCATTACCTTTCTTTGGGATTGGAATGAAAACTGACCTTTTCCAGTCCTGTGGCCACTGCTGAGTTGTCCACATTTGCTGACATATTGAGTGTAACACTTTCACAGCATCATATTTCAGGATTTGGAATAGCTCAACTGGAATTCCATCACCTCCACTAGCTTTGTTCATAGTGATGTTTTCTAAGGCCCACTTGACTTCACATTCCAGGATGTCTGGCTCTAGATGAGTGATCACATCATAGTGATTATCTTGGTCATGAAGATCTTTTTTTGTACAGTTCTCCTATGTATTCTTGCCACCTCTTCTTAATATCTTCTGCTTCTGTTAGGTCCATACCATTTCTGTTCTTTATCGAGCCCATCTTTGCAAAACACTATAAATCAACTAAAATAAAATATGTAAAGGGGGATGTGGAATTTATTATAATGATGCAGATCTCCTACAAACTAAGAGGCCTCAGAATAGTCAAGAAACCTCTGAGCAGCCATTCCATTTTCAGTCTAAGATTCTACCATAAATAGTATCTAGCTGCCAACACTCTCAACTTCTAGACTTCTTGGTTTTTTATTGGGGGTGGGGAGTAGGGGAGCAAGGGAGAGAGGGAGAGAAGTTGACTGGTCTGTCTGGCCTATGCATTAGCTCTCTTTCAATCAGATGACTACTTCTCCTGTGTTTACTGTAGCCAAGGTGCGACAGAATTACTTGCTACCCACAGAGCCACCAGTACCATACTGCAGATTCTCTCAGTAGGTTATATATTTAAGCAAATGAGAGTGCATGCTTCAAGTTGAATGGGCAGGGAGAGAGAGAAAGTGAAAAATATCAATTCCTGATACAGTCATTGAGGAAAACCTAAAATGGATGAAAAATATATTTATTCAAGATTTTTGAAAGGTTCATATAGCTCATTCAAACCCTAGGTTTCTATGGGACATTTCTAGGATGTTCTTGAAGTTTAGTCACATATTGTGTATTAAAATACCTGTTCTCCAGCCCCTAAATTGCACCAAACCCTAGGTCATCTGGCATGAAAAATAATACATAACGGCAATATACAACTTACCTATCAGTCATGTCCTAAGAGTTATTGGTATATACATTTTCTAGAGCTGCCATCGGAGAAGGCAATAGCAACCCACTCCAGTACTCTTGCCTGGAAAATCCCATGGACAGAGGAGCCTGGTAGGCTGTAGTCCATGGGGTCATTAAGAGTAGGACATGACTGAGCGACTTCACTTTCACTTTTCACTTTCATGCATTGGAGAAGGAAATGGCAACCCACTCCAGTGTTCTTGCCTGGAGAATCCCAGGGACAAGGGAGCCTGGTGGGCTGCCATCTATGGGGTCGCACAGAGTCGGACAAGACCGAAGTGACTTAGCAGCAGCAGCAGCAGCAGCAGCAGAGCTGCCATAATACATAACACAAAACATAACCGACTGGGCGGCTTAAACTACAGACATTTATTTTCTCACAATTCTAAGAGGCTAGAAGTCTGAGATAAGGTGTCATCAGAACTGGTTTCTTATGGACCTTTTCCTTGGCTGGCAGGTGGCTGTTTTCTCCCTGTATCTTCACATGGTCTTCACATGCCATGTCCTAATGTCCTCTTCTCATAAGGACACCAGTCACATTGTTTGGACTTAATAAACTCAACTTAATTACCACTTTGAAGACCCTTCACATCAGTTCTTTGCAGCAGGCACCTGACAATACTTTGGCCACCTGATGCAAAGAACTGACTCATTTGAAGACCCTGATGCTGGGAAAGATTGAAGGTGGGAAGAGAAGGGGACAACAGAGGATGAGATGGTTGGATGGCCTCACCGACTCAATGGACATGAGTTTGAGTAAACTCCAGAAGTTGGTGATGGACGAGGAGGCCTGATGTGCTGCAGTCCATGGGGTCACAAAGAGTTGGGACACAATTGAGCAACTGAACTGAAGACCCTATCTCCTAACATAGTCACATTCTGAAGTAGTTTGGGGGGGGTTGGTGATTAGGACTCCAACATATGAATTTTGGGGCATGGGCAATTTAGCCCACAACAACTGGTACATGTATTATTTGGAACCAAGAACAGAAAGCACATTTTGCCATCTCTCACTTGGACAGTAATCTCCTACCTGATACCATCATTTTGCTGTACTATGATAAATCTGTCAGAAAACCACCAGACTGATCCTTTTCTAAATGACTAATCTGATTTTGCCATTTCCTGCTTAGAGGACTTCTGCGGCTTCTCAACACTTTGGTGTAAAGTCCAAAAGCCTCCTCTAGAACATGCAGCTTCTCACAATAAGCTGCAGCCAGTCTTCCCAGCCTCACGTCCAGCCACTCCCCTATCCCACGCACATGATGCCTGGACCATAGACTGGTAGCATGTTGAGAAACTCCTGTGTCCTATATTTTATGTTCCTATTCATTCCATGTGTTTAAACAAACTTCATAGTACTTTAAATATGGAGATGATTTCATCTTATTGCTTTCTACCATTCATTACCTGCATACCTATTTCCATTGCTTTTAAGTTAAACAGGGTTCTGAACTAGTCTAGGAACCTATTCTCCATGGGGTCACAAACAGTCAGACACAACTGAGCTATTGAACTGAACTAATGAACCTACTCTACTGTTTCTGATTAGTTTCATAAATATCTGTGAGGTGGATGGGACAAACTGAGAGTAGTATTGACATATATACATTACCATGTGTAAAGCAGATAGCTACTGGGAAGTTGCTGTATAACACAGGGAATTCAGTTCAGTGCTCTGTGATGACCTACAGAGCTGGGATGGAGGGTGAGAGAGAGGCTAAAGAAGGAGGGGACATATGCATACTTATAGCTAACTCACATGGTTGTACAGCAGAAACCAATATAACATTGTAAAGCAACTATCCTTCAATTAAAATTCTTTAAAAAAATATCTGTGAGGCACGTACCATATGTCAGGCACTCTCAACATTTATTACATAAAGATGCAAAGTGAAGTCACTGATTCTAGGAAGTTCACAGTCTAGCTGGGAAAGATGACAGGCAGGTAAGCAAATAACTGTAATACAATGTGACAAGGACGTGAATAGAAATATGCATACAGTACTCCAGGAAAGCAACACAGATTAATTTTACCTGAGGAGCTCAGGGGAAACTATGGAGAGGAAAGTTGATATTTGAGCTGGGAACTTGATAAGAGAGAGAAAGGAATTTCAGGCACACAGCAGCAAAAGCAAATCACATACAGATGCCTGCCAGAACATCAGCAGACCCAGAGCCACTATCCCTGTTCTCTGGGGATCTGAAACAAAGGATTGAGTAGAATCTTTTGAACTTTCAAAACCTAAAGCATCTAATCATATCCCCTCTTCTCTAGACAGCAACTGCTGAGTTCACACTTCAGGGCTCCTATACACCTGCCGTCTGAAAGAAACCACCCTCGTGTTCTAATGAAATTTCTCTTTTAAAAGAAAGTCTCCAAGTGACTCCAAGAAGTTTCATGGTACCTCTCTTACTGGAGGAAAAGAAGCTTAAGCTCTGGAAGTTTCCCTCTATTTATGATCATTTCTTGTCAGAATATTAGTCCTCATACCTGTCTGTTAAGCTGTATCACCTAGATAGATTTTAAAGATTTCAACACTCAGGCCCAGCCCAGGCCAACTAAATCAAAATTTATGAGAATAGGAACCAGGCATTGGTATTTTTTAGTGCTGATGATTCCAGATGATTCCAGTGTGAAGCAAAGGTTGAAAATCACAGATTCAGAATTTATGGAGATTTTCCCCCTTAGTACAAATGTTTAGCTATAACTCCCTAGCTTGCTTCCCTGACAAGATATTACTTATAGGCTCAGACTCAGAGAAGGAAATGGCAACACACTCCAGTATTCTTGCCTGGAGAATCCCAGGGACAGAGGAGCCTGGTGGGCTGCTGTCTATGGGGTCGCACAGAGTCGGACATGACTGAAGCGACTTAGCAGCAGGAGCAGCAGCAGCATTGGTTCAGAAATGGAATGGACAAACATTGCTTTTATTCATCCCTAAGGTAAAATCTGTCTCCCTGTTTATCTCAGTGACATAGTCTCTCTGGTTTATCTTAATGTTCCTTTCTCTGATACGGGTGTATCTTTCTCTCAGGCTGATGGACCCAGGGGAGGAGACAAGTTTGGACCAAGTGGTTTTAAGAGAAATGTCTGTAGCATATCCCACCTCTAGTTCATTGCTGCTATAGCTGGAGGTCCCCTTAGCTTAAAGATGAAGACACCAGTGTCTTGACCCGACTCAAAGTTCTTCTCTTGAGCTAAATCTCTGCATTTCCCTCTTCATGTCTGGCCTGGTCTCAAGCTCTGACCCAAAGGCTGAAATCAGGATGAACTCAGGCCTTCCCACCAATCCTGCCAGTGTGCTGATGAGTGGGGGATGAGGGGATAAGGAGAGATCCTGCCTTCAGAAGAGAAGGGAGGAAGTTCAGATTGAGAGAAGATGGCCAATCACCCCTCATCCTAAGACATGAGGCCTGATCTATGTTCCTCTATTTGCCTGATTTGAAAGAAGAGATTTAAAAAGGCAGAGTGACAACCAATTAGTTAGCCCACCAAAAAGTCAGCAGGAAAGTGGGGAAGGGAAAATATCCGAGTCCCAGCAATCACTGTGACAGTGACAGGAAAATGAAGCCCAGACCAGGCAAGAGTCTGATGCTGCAGTCCACTGAGTCAGAAAGAACGGATTTCTCATCAAATTAACCAGCTAACGCCTGTGGATGAAGCATCCCACACAAGTGTTGGCTCTAGCTGGGATGTTCATTTGTCAGCATTGAAGTGACATCATGTAAATTCACAGGCAGATGCCAAACTTGATGAAGCTCATGATTCAATCTGTGTCTGTTGGGCATACACAGCTAACTGGATGACCCCTAAGCCCCCTTCTCACTTTATAATTCTATAGGATTCTGTGATCCCAGGTGATTGTCCTGAAACTGGCATATCCCAGAAAGTACACTTGGGAGAATTTCCAAGGAGCTGTGTGTCCCGGTGCCAGTGTATTTTATGTGAAAAATGAGCTCACCATGCCAAGAGGCAATTTCCAACAGAGGAATGGCTGCTTATGTGTGCCCATTCTTCCTAAGCAGTCCTCTCAACAGTGTATAAACAGAGGGCCAGTGCCTCTGATCAGTCGCTACCCAGGCAATGAGATTTTTTTCGAGCAGAGATCTGGCTGTCTTCTTTCTGGTTGCCCATAGACAGTAGTCCCTTAGGACCATAGCATAGAAGGCATACCCACCTCCCGCTGCTATCAACAATCTGTCCACCCTTCTGCGGCTTTCTAAGCTTACATATTCAAAGGCACCATGGGGATTTTGGTCTTTATTTCTGATCCCTCCAGGCAATAAACATTGTGCCAGTTCCTTCTGGACTGAGAACTATAGTCAGCAGAGAACTCAGCGGAAACGGGAGCTCTGCGAGGAGGGAAGCAGACCATGTGTTCTCCCCACGTGCATAACAGGTCCTCATTCTCATGCTGGGGTAGCAGCTGCAGCACTGCACCCTATCCCCACCAGACCCTTGCCTCATTCTCTTTTTAATCACTTATTCTGGCTTTCTTCTTCCTGCCAACAATAATTCATAGTGATTTCACATCGAATGCTCCTCTCATCATGGTGCAGATAAACAGTGAAACCAAAATAAAAAGGATAAACAGAAAATATTGTTTACACAATTTTTGTCTGCATGTGAAAATCAGGGGAAAGACAAAATATTTCACTTCCAATCATAGGATGGGAGCATTGCTTGAGTTTAGTTTATAATCACTTGCTTTTTTTTTTTTAATCACATTTTCTACTTCATGAGTTTTCTTATAGTAAAATTTTTGTTAATAGGAACCCAGCTACTGAGACTGGATTCATCTGAGGATGTTTTCTATAGCTTTATTTTTTAGAAGGAGATCAAGTACAAGAAAAAATTAGATATTATGGTTTAATTTTTTAAAAAGACGAAAGCATATTCAGAAGTCCATAATGATTTGGTACAATCTTATAAACGTCTGTTGGGTACATCATCTGCAGTAATAGGTAATAGACAGGAAAATTCACTCATTCTACAAAATCCTCAAACTTTGAAAAAATGTTACATTTTCTGGTAATTCCATGTCTTCAAATTACCCAGAGGTGTGAGAATCAATAATCTGAGCTCAAGGGGAACACATGTCAATTACTTTTGCCATGCCTATAAATAAAGCACATATCTCAGATGAGAAATCCAGGTTAGGTACAAGAACTCAGATAATTCTGGACTTTTGAGCCAGAAGAAAACAAACTTGCTCTGAGAGGCGTTGAGAAAGCCAATTAGGCTAGCTCCAAGGAAAAAGAAATATGATCAGACTCCCAGAGTCCACCTAGCTAAGGCAAGGCTGGAATTTGAGAGAAATGGTACGAAAGACACATGAATTTGCACTATGTCTTAAGACCAAAGCATATTTATTTTAGGAAAAGGAGATTTGAGGCTCAGGTAAGATTTTGCTACCTTTACTAGGATTCTTAGCACCAAGAATATAAGTTGTGCTTCAGAAATTAGATCACTGTTAATGTCTTTATACTCAATCATTTATTTTTCCATTCCATTAATTATAGATTCACTTTCATCCATTATTTTTAAAATTGTTTTCCCTGCCTCGTATAACATAAATTCTTCTTCATTATAGCCCCTGATATTGGACTATATCTCCCTGCCCTACTTTGTCTATGAGGTGACTGCATTTACTAAGATGGACTCTTACATAAAAAGTCATATATAGGCTGAAATTTTTTTCTAACTAAATTAGCAAGAAAAGTCAATTTACAGAACCATTACAGATTAATATTAATAATCATAGAAAATATTAAAGATGCCTCAAGATTAGAAATAGCTAACTTTTGCCTAATTAACAAAAGTGGCAATGTAAAACAGTAACTTTTTCTATGACTTGGAACTATGAACAAACAAGTATAAAACTGCAAACAGATTTATTTACAACGGTGAATAAGCAATAGATATAGTAGAAGCATTCGTCAGGAACCAGTATGGGATCTTAAAAAATTGTTTTCCTTCATTAAGATTAAAGGTTTGCTAAATAAAATAAATTCAAAAGACAAATTATGATTTCAGTAAGTCTCTTAGACTGTCATGGACAAGATGATTTTGGTGTGAGATAGGATGATGGTTCGGAGAAGGCGATGGCACTCCACTCCTGTACTCTTGCCTGGAAAATCCCATGGCGGAGGAGCCTGGTAGGCTGCAGTCCATAAGTTGCGAAGAGTCAGACATGACTGAGTGATTTCACTTTCACTTTTCACTTTCATGCATTGGAGAAGGAAATGACAGCCCATTCTAGTGTTCTTGCCTGGAAAATCCCAGGGACGGGGGAGCCTGGTGGGCTGCTGTCTATGGGGTCGCACAGAGTTGGACACGACTGGAGCGACTTAGCAGCAGCAGCAGCAGGATAATGGTTTAGAGTGGGTTGAAACTTATTTAGAATGTGTCACTCTCTCCCACAGTGACAAAACAGAGCATATTTCATATGGCTTTGCATCACTGGTACTTAATTCATGCTTGACAAATACTAAGCAGCCAATCCATTTTTCCTGAATTCATAGGCACTGAAGTCTATCAAAATGAACTTTCTAATGGATGCGCATTGACCACAATAGAATTTTCAAGTGTAATGTTTTAAATGCCTGATGCATGGTCATTATTCTGGTCAACACTTTCACATTAGCAATTAACAAGGAAAAATTTACAGGCAAGTGGTCCAGTGACTAAGAATCAGAAACTAATAACCAAAAAGAGGACATTGTTCCTTTATCTCATAATGTCTATTATAGTGCTGAATGCAGAAGAGGTGCTTAATAGCTATTTTAACTTCTTAAAAAATACATCATGTCATTCTCAAGCTTTACTGTTTATCGTGGCTAGAACAACTAGATATCCACATAAGGCCACCTAGCTCATATAGTATCTGTATAAATAATATATCCATACAAATATCCATTTGATATTAATAATAATAATAATTTTAATTATCCATTTGATATTATTATATACAAATAATAATGTCCATACAAAAATTAACTCAAAATCCATCAAAGGCTTGCATGTAAGAGCTAAAAGTATAAAACCCATAGAAGAAAATGGGAAGGAAATCCAAAAAAAGAAGAGATAAATGTATATGTATAGCTGACTCACTTCGCTGTGTAGTAGAAACTAATACAACACTGAAAAGCAAATATACTCCAATAAAAATTAATTTTAAAAAAGTCATAGAAGAAAACATAGGTCTAAATCTCCATGACCTTAGATTATAGAATGGTATCTTATATACAACACCAAAAGCATGAACATCAAAAGAAAAAAATACATTAAACTGGACGTAATCAAAATTTTAAAACATCTGTGCTTCAGTTCTGTTCAGTTCAGTCACTCAGTAGTGTCTGACTCTTTGCAACCCCATGAACTGCAGCACACCGGGCCTCCCTGTTCATCACCAACTACTGGAGTTCACTTAAACTCACGTCGATCAAGTCAGTGATGCCATCCAGTCATCTCATCCTCGGTCGTCCCCTTCTCCTCCTGCCCCCAATCCCTCCCAGCACCAGAGTCTTTTCCAATGACTCAACTCTTCACATGAGGTGGCCAAAGTACTGGAGTTTCAGCTTCAACATCAGTCTTTCCAAAGAACACCCAGGGCTGATCTCCTTTAGGATGGACTGGTTTTTTAATAGCTGAGTAATACTCCATTGTGTATATGTACCACAGCTTTCTTATCCATTCATCTGCTGATGGACATCTAGGTTGCTTCCATGTCCTGGCTATTACAAACAGTGCCGCGATGAACATTGGGGTACACGTGTCTCTTTCAATTCTGGTTTCCTCGGTGTGTATGCCCAGCAGTGGGATCGCTGGATCATAAGGCAGTTCTATTTGCAATTTTTTAAGGAATCTCCACACTGTTTTCCATAGTGGCTGTACTAATTTGCATTCCCACCAACAGTGTAAGAGGGTTCCCTTTTCTCCACACCCTCTCCAGCATTTATTGCTTGTTGACTTTTGCATCGCAGCCATTCTGACTGGCGTGAAATGGTACCTCATTGTGGTTTTGATTTGCATTTCTCTGATAATGAGTGATGTTGAGCATCTTTTCATGTGTTTGTTAGCCATTCGTATGTGTCTCTGCTTTTCAATATGCTATCTAGGTTGGTCATAACTTTCCTTCCAAGGAGTAAGCATCTTTTAATTTCATGGCTGCAGTCACCATCTGCAGTGATTTTGGAGGCCCCAAAAATAAAGTCTGACATTGTTTCCTCATCTATTTGCCATGAAGTGATGGGACCAGATGCCATGATCTTCGTTTTCTGAATGTTGAGCTTTAAGCCAGCCTTTTCACTCTCCTCTTTCACTTTCATCAAGAGGCCCTTTAGTTCCTCTTCACTTTCTGCCATAAGGGTGGTATCATCTGCATATCTGAGGTTATTGATATTTCTCCTGGCAATCTTGATTCCATCTTGTGCTTCTTCCAGCCCAGCGTTTCTCATGATGTACTCTGCATAGAAGTTAAATAAGCAGGGTGACAATATACAATCTTAATGTACTCCTTTTCCTATTTAGAACCTGTCTGTTGTTCCATGTCCATTTCTAACTGTTGCTTCCTGACCTGCATAGAGGTTTCTCAAGAGGCAGGTTTCTCAAGATGAGCATGGTCTGGTATGCCCATCTCTTTCAGAATTTTCCAACAGTTTATTGTGATCCACACAGTCAAAGGCTTTGGCATAGTCAATCAAGCAGAAATCGATGTTTTTCTGGAACTCTCTTCCTTTTTTCCATGATCCAGCAGATGTTGGCAATTCGATCTCTGGTTCCTCTGCCTTTTCTAATTAGAACCTGTCTGTTGTTCCATGTCCATTTCTAACTGTTGCTTCCTGACCTGCATAGAGGTTTCTCAAGAGGCAGGTTTCTCAAGATGAGCATGGTCTGGTATGCCCATCTCTTTCAGAATTTTCCAACAGTTTATTGTGATCCACACAGTCAAAGGCTTTGGCATAGTCAATCAAGCAGAAATCGATGTTTTTCTGGAACTCTCTTCCTTTTTTCCATGATCCAGCAGATGTTGGCAATTCGATCTCTGGTTCCTCTGCCTTTTCTAAAACCAGCTTGAACATCTGGAAGTTCACGGTTCACATATTGCTGAAGCCTGGCTTGGAGAATTTTGAGCATTACTTTACTAGCATGTGAGATGAGAGCAATTGTGCGGTAGTTTGAACATTCTTTGGCATTGCCTTCCTTTGGGATTGGAATGAAAACTGACCTTTTCCAGTCCTGTGGCCACTGCTGAGTTTTCCAAATTTGCTGGCATACTGAGTGCAGCACTTTCACAGCATCATCTTTCAGGATTTGGAATAGCTCAACTGGAATTCCATCACCTCTACTAGCTTTGTTCGTAGTGATGCTTTCTAAGGCCCACTTGACTTCACATTCCAGGATGTTTGGCTCTAGGTGAGTGATCACACCATTGTGATTATCTTGGTCGTGAAGATCCTTTTTGTACAGTTCTTCTGTGTATTCCTGTGCTTCTGTGAACATTATAAAGAAGAAGACAACTACAGAATGAGAGAAGATACTTGCTAGTCATATATTTAACAAAAGATCCTATATCTGACAAAGGACCTGTATCTATAGTCTATGAAGAACTCTTACAACTCAATAATAGAAGGACAAATAACTCAGCTTTAAACTGGGCAACAGCTTTGAATAGGCATTTCTCCATGGAGTTGTGTAAATGACCAATAAGCACATGAAAGGAAGCTCAACAGTATTAGCCATCAGTGAAATGCCAAACAAAGCCACAAGGAAACACAACTTCACATCACTAGAATAAATACAATTTAAAAGGACAGACAATAACAAATGTTAGCAATGATATGGAGAAAATGAAACCCTTATAAACTGACAGTGGGAATAAAAATGGCACAGCCACTTTGAAAAACAGTTTGGCATGTCCCCAAACAGTTAAGTATAGCCACCATATGACCCGTCAATTTCACGTCTAGGTATATATCTAAAAGGAATAAAAACATGTCCACACAAAAATTTGTACGTGAATATTTATGGCAGCATTATTCACAAGGTGAAAACAATAAAAGTAAAAATAATCCTTTCACAAAAATGAAAACTCAAATATCCATCAACTGATTAATGGATAAATAATATCCATACATTGGAATTTTCTTCAGCAATAAAAACTGAAGAACTGATGTAAGCTACACATTTATGAACCTTGAAAACATTAATATTTGTGAAAGAAGCCAGTCACAAAGAACTACATATTGTGTGATTCTATTTACATATAATGTCCAGTAGAGGCAGATCTGCAGAAATAGAATGCATTTAGATTAGCGGTTCCCTGGGGCTTGGGACGATGAGAGGGTTGAAGGGTGACATATAAGAGGAGCAGCATTTCTTTCAGAGGTAACGAAAATGGTCTAAAATGATAACAAATGCACAACTCTGTGAACATACTAAAGGCCATCGAACTGGACACATTAAGTAGATGAGTTGCTTGGTATGTAGATTATATTTCTATAATGCTGTTTTAAAAGAAAGCTTATGGTGGGACTTCCTTTTGTGGTAGGCATGGAGGTACCCTACCCAGATTCCCCTTCAGGGAAGGACTTGCTGCCCAGCTATGAGGAGGAGAGTCAGCAGATAGCCTACAGCTGTTAGCTCCTTCAGGGTCACCCTCAGAGTCAGGGAGTTGCCTTGCCCAATACAAGACAACAGAAAGTATATATACTGGTCTCTGCCCCTGGTTCCTGGCACAAAGCTTACAAAACTCTTGTAATTTTTTAAGTGATGAGACTACTAGGAGCATCTCTTGTTCTCTGACCTCCATCCCTGACACAGGGCTCCTAAAACTCCTGCAAATTCCTAAGTGATGCAAGTACTAGGAGTATCTTTTGTTCTAATGAGAGGATTCTAAGTGACTCCTGGATGAAGGGTGGGCACCAGAAGGATCATGCCATGATTAGAAACTTAAGACTTTTCAGTCCCATCCCTTTCCCAGAGAGGCAAGAAAGGCTGGAAACAGAGGTAATAACTGACCACGCCTACAAGAGGAAGCCTCTATAAAAAATCTCAATAGCACTGGGCGGAGAGCTTGCAGGTTGGTAGACACACCTGCCTACTCAGAAGATGACACCCCTTACCTCCATGGGGACTGACGTTCCTGTGCTACAGACCTTCGCAGACCTCACCCTATATAAGTCTTCATCTGGCTGTACATCTATGTCCTTTATCATATTTTTTAATAAACTGGTAAACAAATTAAGTGTTTCCCTGAGTTCTGGGAGCCATTCTAGCAAATTATTTGCAGCTGAGGAGGAGGTGATGGGAACCTCTGATTTGTAGCCTAACTGGACAGAAGTTGTGGGTAACCTGGGGGCCTACTACCTATGACTGGTGCTTGAAGTAGGGCAGGAGTTTGTGGGTCTGAGCCTTATCTGTGTTATCTGGCACTATCTTCAGTAGGTAATGTCAGAATTGAGTTAAATTATGGACACCCAGCTGGGGTTGCAGAGAATTGCTTGCTGTGGGATTTACTTCCACATACGCAGTGACTAGAAGAGTCACAAGTGAAGTGTTCTGTGTGAGCAGAAAAGGAGATTCACAGGAGAGAAGCACAGAGGGAAGTAAGGTTTTCCTTTTCATCCAAGATCACAGCTTTCCCAGGGCAGTCCACATTTCAGTGAGGCAGGAGTATAAAGACTCAGCTCTTTCCGCTGGGTCAAGGACAGTTCTGACTAGCATTGTTCACTACAGAGCCCCTTGCTTGGTGGGCTGAGACTTTGTCAGACCTGCAAGAGGTCTGTGGAAATTCGACTTCTCCCTCTGTTCAATCATGCTTTCTTCTCTTTCCTTTCACAAGCATTGATCTCTAACCTTGATCCTCAAACTAACTCAGCATTTGTTTCCAGGGAAACCAAACTCTGAGTATGATCAACACAGAAGATTAGGCAAACATATATATTTCATATCTCAGAAACTCCACTAAAATGAAGGCAAATTAATACTGATTTTGCTTTTTAATTCAGGTGAAAGAGAAGGAAAAAACCTCTATGAAGGGATAATAGTTGTTTTAACAGAAAGTAGGAAACAATAATAATGCTTGTACACAGGGGAACCAATGAGAAGTTGGACAATTTCTTCCATAGTAAAAGTAAAGTGCTAGTCTCTCAGTCATGTCCAACTCTATGATATCATGGATTGTAGCCTGCCACGCTCCTCTGTTGATGGAATTTTCCAGGCAAGAATATTGGAGTAGGTTGCAGTTCCCTTCTCCAGGGGATCTTCCCAACCCAGGGATTGAACCCAGGTCTCTTGCACTGAAAGCAGATTCTTTACTGTCTAAGCCACTGAAAGTCTAAGGACTTAGAAGGAAAGGAGTCTCCAGACAGAGATACAAGAACAAAGCTGGTAACAAGGGACTGATTTAAATCAATATGCCAATTGCTTACAGCTCCTAGGCTTCTGCCTTTATCCTTGCTTAAGACTAGAGATTTATTTCCTAGAAAAATGGACTAGGGAGACTGAATTTGTGAATCCTAGGATCACTGGAGGAGGCGTGAACTCTGGAGCTGAAAACAGTGGGAATAAATGAAAGCTCACATGTTGAATAGGAAGACAGTTCTCCCCTCTGCTTTTTCTATTAGCTCTCTTCACAAGGGCTGGGGTATTGACTCTAAGAAATAGACGGGATTTTTCTCTGTAGAAACTGAATGACTTCAGGAAAAACATAATTACTCAATACTGGCATTCGAAGGTCCTCAATGAAAAGGCTATACAACTGCTCTATCATTCTACACTGCTCCCACACGCGGAGCTTCCAATTTTATAGTTCCTCATTCTTACGTATGAATGGTCAGGCTATGGTGACCAGACATTAAAAGAAAGCCTTCGTTAGGGAAGATGGACCAACACAAACAAGAAAAAAAGAGTATAGAAAAAAATGCAGGGAAAAGAAAAAATTTCCCAAGGACAAAACACCCATAATTTAGTATCTGTAGAGAAAATGGAAAAGCTGCTGCATCTAAGAAGCAAAAATGAGGAGGAAGAACAGTTAGAGGCTAAGAACTTTTGATAAACAAAAATATTAACATGATAAAAAATACAAATGCAGTAGAGGGCTTGGAAGACAAGATGTGAAATGCTCTCAAATAAAAAACAAATGACAAAGAGATGAATATTAGAGATTTTTTTAAAAGACCCAAGAACCAAGGCTCATAGAAAATGATAGCATAAGTGGTAAAGAGAAAACTGTTTAAAAGGAAAGAAAGAGCAAAAAGAAAAGATAACAAATCACAAAGGGTTGGAAGTCACTGGACTTTTCAACACAAAAAGCTGTAAGCTTATCTGATGAAACTGATCATAGGGAAATATTTAGTTTTGTGAGATGTTTTAAAATCTATGGTTCATTTAGAAAGAATTAGCAGTAAGTAGACAGGAAACAAAGTCATTTAAAAACCAAGGAAATTTCTTACCTCAAAAAAAAAAAAAAAAAAGGCAAAGAGGTATATAAGAAGTAAATATAGCCAGGGTACAATACCTAGCTACACAGTAAATACTATTTATATCATCATCATAACGTAAACATTGAGTATTAGTTTATCCCCACAAATTATATACTTGTTGAGAGAGTGGAATAGAAGGTGGAAGTAGACGTGGAGGTATATAAAAGATAAATCCTAACGTACAAAAGTAAGATACCAATGGATATTTTAAATTGATAATAAGTAGAAGTATTTCTTTCTGAAATATGAAAAATGGAATAGAATGAAAAAAAAACTAAAAGAAATGGACATGGTTGCCTCTGAGGAACAGGACTTAGTGAGGGGGAGGGAGAAAGGGACAGGGAATGGCACATTTTGTTATGTCATATTTGACTTTCAAAACTATTTGCACATATTACTCTGACAAAAATAAAATTGAACTGAAAAATAAAACCTGTAAAGATTCCCAACTTCCTGTATAGTTAGTCTAAACTTATCACTCAAATTATGAAAAGTGGAGAGAACATGAACTGCAGATTCAGACAGATATGCCACTTACTAGCTGTGTGACTCTGGTCAACATTTTAACCCTTTTATTGCATCCTCTAAAACAAGATTCATTATACCTTCTGGTAGGACTGTTGTGGAACTAAGGCAGTGTCCCATCTTATGTGAGAGATAACACAGAGCCCAGAATATAACTGAGGCTTGAGAATTGTTGATCATGGTTGTCATTCATCTGACTTTCAGGAACCTCCATCAGTTTACCCTTCTTTTCCAATCTCTATTTTCTTTTATAACCTAACAGGGCTTACTTTTTGCTTTAGTCATATCTCCTTTCCATGTGCTTATCACTGGCTTTACACAATCCTCTATTTCCAACTAGAAAAATTCTCTCAAACCTTTTTTCTAAAATTCTACATGCATCATTTCCTTTGAAACTCACTTCTCAGTGTACCTCCAGGACTTCTAAATTTGAGGAACTTAAGTTATATGGCAACTTGATCTGAGGGGAATAGTGAGGAGTCTCATTTTAAAGCTGAAATTGGATAGGAAATTGTTTCTTCTTACCTTGGATTATATGTTTATTTGCAATAGTTTGGGAATGAGCGCTGCTGGAGATTATTGGGTCTAAGCCCACTTAAATCACCACTTGACATTGTTTTCTCATCTTCCTAAAAGCTACCCCTGCATAACCCACCTGATATCCTTGATTCCATGTGCCACCACAGATAATTTGTGGCTGTTCAGTCACTAAGTCTTGTTCAACTCTTTGCAGCCCCATGAACTGCAACACGCCAGGCTCCTCTCTCCTGCACTATCTCCTGGAGTTTGCTCAAATTCATGTCAGTTGAGATGGTGATGCTATTAAGCACCTATCTAAAGGTTGCTTTCCCTAGGTGATCTCATCCTTTACCTTACAAACCAAGCGGGATGAGGGCAGATACAGCTTTCTAATTGTTTTGCATACTCCTGTGACACCTCATGTATATCATACTCAAGAAATTCTGATGATATGTTATTTGCTTCTAACTGATAACATGAAGTGAGGGGGGGGAAAAAACAGGAATTTAGGCATCCCTTTGAGTGAGTGAAAGTTGCTCAATCATGTCCAACTCTTTGCAACTCCATGGACTGTAGCCTGCCAGGCTCTTCTGTCCATGGAATTCTATAGGCTAGAATACTGGAGTGGTAGCTGTTCCCTTCCCCAGGGGATCTTCCCAACCCAGGGACTGAACCCATGTCTCTCACATTGCAGGCAGATTCTTTACCAACTGAGCCACCAGGGAAGCCCAGGCATCTCCTTAGAAGAACTCAATTGTCAAGAATCTGTGAAAACACACAGTAGTGGGTCCTTCAAAAGAGAAACCAGCTGGAGGAGCAGGAAGGAGGGAACCAAGGAAGGTAAGGGAACAACAGGGATTGGTTGGAAACAGCAATGAAAGGGAGAGAGACTGTGTAATCAGAAAAATGGCCACAGCTCTTCTTTGAGTGAAGCTCAGGTACTGCAGCAGTACTGGGGCTGGCACCATCACCATCACTATTATTATTTAGATCCTTGAAATGTGCCCATCACTGAGCCCTGAGGCACATGTACAGAAACAAACACATGTTTCAATATTTACTCTCTGGGGCCTGGATCCATGGTGGTACAGTTGTCGATCCTCCCACAGACATCAGGCACATGCTTGACTAAACAGATGGCCTTGCCAGAATTTTTTCACTTGGGTAGGAGGGTGGAGGCTTGCACAGCCAGAATTCATAATTCAATATGTCTTCCTGAGTATATTCTCTGAACAGGCCACATTAGAAGCATCGCATGGAACAGGAAGGGCAATTGACAAGGTGGGGGGAGCAGGGAGGTGGTGAAGGAGAAGAGGGGTAGCAGTCACCTATCACATTAAAAAAAAAACAGAACTTAGGGATCAAAAATATAGTTTCAAGTTGTTTCTTGCCATTAAATTGCTATTTGTGCAAAAATCTTAAGTCACAGTTTCCTCATCTATGAAATGGGAATAATAATGTTTATCCTGCTTATTTCTCATACTTTTACAAGGATCAAGCAAGTTTAATTTGTGTTAAAATACTTGTAAACTGTAAAAGATTACATCCTCATCTCATGATATCTTAATGTCTAAGACAATGCTTTTAACTTTTGGGGTTTTTTTTTCCCCAAAGGAGAAAAATAAATGCTTTCTTCTTCAAAGACTTTGAAAAACTTTATTTATATAACAAAATATTTATTTACTATATTCTTTAAATTTCCACAATTATTTCAGGTTAAGGAGAAGAAAATATTTTTTAAAATTCAGAATGATGATCTGCCTGAAAATATTTTTCAAAATAAAGCAGAATTTGAGTAAGATTTTATGTAAAGCAGATTTTGATTTCTGCTTCAATATTCATAAAACTAGTCCCTTTAGTGAAAGTTCTATATGTGAACATTTTCATCCATGTATTTATTTTTAAATCATCTCTCAGTTGAACCCAGAAACATGAAGAAGGAATGAATGAAAACAGAT
Source organism: Aepyceros melampus (assembly GCA_006408695.1). NCBI lineage: Eukaryota > Metazoa > Chordata > Mammalia > Artiodactyla > Bovidae > Aepyceros > Aepyceros melampus. The sequence continues at coordinate 12,833 of SJXQ01007929.1, read as the reverse complement.
AATGCAAGACTGAGTGACATTGGAGAAGGGCAGGAAAATATTATGGAAGAAAAGATGAGGAACAGAAAATAGCCTTGAAGGAACACATTTTTTAAAGAAGCTTCTGGGAGGCATTTATTCTATAATCTATACTCCTAGTTCTATGATTATTTTATCTAAATTTTAAAAACTGAAAGTAGTTTCTCTTCTGTGCCCTCAAACTGAATTAAAACTGGATTCTCAAAAGTAATATATGATAACATGCATCACATATTACCCAGGGATTGGTTGGGTTCCAGTTACCAACTCCAGTTTAACCTTGAATGATGTATTTCACCTCTACCTCCCCATCTATAAAAATGAGGAATTGGCACCTGGTACTCACTGGAGCTTCTTGACCTTGGACTACAAGCCATGGGGTTTCTTTTGACTTCTGAGAGTGGAAAACAGTAACAATGTTTATGTTAATGTTTTATTTCTGGATAAAAAATAGACCACGCAGATGTTCCTGAGGTTTCCATATTGTGAAGACAAAAGAGCCAATTAGGCTTGTTCATTTAGAAGTTAATATGTTAAAAATGCAGGAACAGATAAGAACCATCACAAATCACCCCACACATCAGTAATCTCTAGGATCAAAGTGTTTGACTCTTGTGTTTTTACTCTGTGGCTTACCTCACTGGCCCCAGCCAGATTACGCTTCAATAACTCAAAAGAGTCTTGTTAGAGAATAAATTTAGTTTTATGTCATGTAAGCCAGGGAAATTTTTAAGAATGAAAGCAATTCACTTCCAGAAATACTGTTTGAAATAGATAAAAAAGCAAAATTTGATCATGGTATTGAAAGTTTATTATTTTTGCTAATATTTAGGAATAAGTAGAGAATTTGTATCTGCTTTAAATATGTTTGATTTGCAAAACACAATTTAATGTTTATTATTGAGTGTATTTTCCAAAGTGGCTACTGAATAATTAAATGCCAAGAAAATTAAGTTTTAAAAACATTGTGCAAATAGTGATTTATAAAGAGCCTCACTGAAGATGGTGACTTCCTTTCCTTCTTTCTATACTTTCCTCCCATTTTTCTCTTCTTAAGGTCTAGCAGCTCAGTCATATACAGGGAGTGGTAAGGGCGGACACCAGGTGATGCAATTGCATTTCTTTATCTTTCTTGCTTTCTTTTCTTCTCCTTTTTTTTTTTTAAAAAAAACTTTCTTTGATTATCACTCCTTTCACTTGGGCTTAATCATTTAAATCACTGTTTCTTGTTCCTCTTTTAAATTTTCAAGACACCAGACAAAAAGAATGAAAACAAGGAAAGAAGAGTAATTGTTTGATAGTTGAGGAGAAGAGAATCCTTAGTCTTGACAAAATGTGTTTTAAAAAATTCGTATGTAACACATGCCAAAGAAAATGCATATATGATACCCATATAGCTTGATGAATTTTCATAAATTGAATATAGCTGTTTAACCAATACACAGGTCTAGGAACAGAACATTAGCAGCATTCCAGAAACCCTAAGTCCCAAGGCCCCTTCTAGTCCTCACCTTCCTCTTCAAAGGTAAGTGCTATCCCATTTGCTAAAAGTAGAGATGTGTCTGTTTTCATATTATCTGGGGAGAATGCAATGGCACCCCACTCCAGCACTCTTGCCTGAGAAATCCCATGGATAGAGGAGCCTGATAGGCTGCAGACCATGCAGCCAGTTGCTACCAGTCAGACACGACTGAGCAACTTCACTTTCATTTTTCACTTCGTGCATTGGAGAAGGACATGGCAACCCACTCCAGTGTTCTTGCCTGGAGAATCCCAGGGATGGGGTCACAGAGTGTCAGACACGACTGATGCAACTTAGCAGCAGCAGCAGCATATCATTTGAATCGTATCATTTATAATCTTTGGGACTGTTTTTCTTTTGCTCAATATTGCATTTGTGAAGTTTTTTATATTGTTGTGTACAGGTTCAGATCTCAAGTCTCCTGTGGCAGGATAGTATTCCATTATGTGAATATTCCACAATTTATTTTTCCTTTCTATTTTTGTTGGACATTTAGGTAGTTGCCAGTTTGAGGCTATTATAAATAGTGTTTCTATACACACACAAGTGCATTTTTTTTTTTTGGTGACTATGTGTATGCCTTTCTATTGGGTATATCCAGGGAGTGGAATTGCTGAGTCATATGCACATTTTTGGCTTCAGTTCCACCAAGCACTTTGGAGTTATAATGGTTTCACACTTCAGGGAAAGAATCTTGTTTTTGCTGTGTACACAAAGAATGACTTTCCCCTTCCTTTCCTCCTATAGTTCAACCTACCTGTATTCATATATGTGTTATTCTTTTATGTGAAGCTTATTTGCTTTTCCTAGATTTAATAAATTTGGATAGTCTAAGCTTACCAGAGCCTTCTTCTGAAAAGAGAGACTGAGAATGTTCTATAAAACTCTTCATTATACTACTGGTTTGCCCTACTCACAATCATGACAGAAGATTATTTTAATTTTCGTCAGTGCTGTTTTTAGGAAGCTCTAACTCTTGAGAGTCCCTTGGACTGCAAGGAGATCCAACCAGTCCATTCTGAAGGAGATCAACCCTGGGATTTCTTTGGAAGGAATGATGTTGAAGCTGAAACTCCAGTACTTTGGCCACCTCATGCGAAGAGTTGACTCATTGGAAAAGACTCTGATGCTGGAAGGGACTGGGGGCAGGAGGAGAAGGGGACGACAGAGGATGAGATGGCTGGATGGTATCACTGACTCGATGGACGTGAGTCTGATGAACTCCGGGAGTTGGTGATGGACAGGGAGGCCTGGCGTGCTGCGATTCATGGGGTAGCAAAGAGTCAGACATGACTGAGTGACTAAACTGAACTGAACCATATATTTAACTTCTCTAAAATGATGCATAGTTCCATTCCCTAATCATATCAAGGTTGCACTTCTTTCTACTCACCTCTTGATTTACCTAGAGACCTCACATCTGTTTTTTTAACTGAAAGAAAAATGAAAATCAATAGGTGATAATCTTTCTAGTTATAATACAGGAGCTACAGCAAATAATTTAAGGACAGAGAGAAAAAAGACAATCTTTCAAGGGACAGAATGAGAGACTAGAAATGCTTTACATCAGCTTTACAAACCATTTGAATCAGGAGGCCCCGTTAATCTTTGTTAATCTAATAATTGATCATGTTTGATAGTCTCAGGAGGGATTTCAGCAAAAACAAGGTCAAAGGGCAAACTGTGCTAAATTGCTGGTTAGCCTTGAAACCTATCTGGGGTTTCAGAACTCCCATGACTCTTCAGCCTTCTCATTCTGTCAATTTAAACTCAAAGTTTTAGACCTCCATCATCACTGAGAAGACTTCAAACACTAATGCTGGAATATTTGCCTCTTGCCAAGGTTATATCCAATTCAAGTATCCATTCTCTGAGTAGTTAGTGAACATCTATAATGTAGCATGCTGCTTTATTTATTTAAATAAGCATGCTGTTTTATTTAATCAACAATATTAAATCTGCTGATTTAATATTGCACCAACCAGATACAGTTCCTGTGTTCTTGCAGAATTTATAGCCTAGTGAATAGATAAAAATGTAGAGATGAATAAATATATAAGCATAACTTTAGAGAAGTTAAATATATGGTTCAGTTCAGTTTAGTCACTCAGTCATGTCTGACGGAGAAGGCAATGGCACCCCACTCCAGTACTCTTGCCTGGAAAATCCCATGGGCAGAGGAGCCTGCTAGGCTGCAGTCCATGGGGTCGCTAGGAGTCAGACACGACTGAGCGACTTCCTTTGACTTCTCACTTTCATGCATTGGAGAAGGAAATGGCAACCCACTCCGGTGTTCTTGCCTGGAGAATCTCAGGGACGGGGGAGCCTGGTGGGCTACCGTCTATGGGGTCGCACAGAGTCGGACACGACTGAAGCGACTTAGCAGCAGCAGCAGCAACTTATAATCAGGGTAGGAAGAAAATAAAAGGAATAAAGTATCCAAACATAATGAAACAAGAGTGACTTCAGGGTCTATGGAAGCTAATATTTAAACCAAGATATAAATAAGAAGGAACTAGCCACTTGAAGAGCTATTGGAGCAAGTGTTAGAAGGCAATAGCATAGGCAAAGGGGCTAGTGCAGTTGAAGAAGAGCACCGTGTCAACCTTTAAGGAAAATGTATTAACTCTGAATTTATTTTGAATTTATGACACAAAATTTGGATTTTCCAACTCTTTTTAAAAGGTAGCAAAGATAGTCAATTTGCTAATGGTAAATCTTAAGTAAATGTGAGGGATAGCCCTAATTGCTCTATGCTAAATACTTGTTGTTTGGCAGCAGGTGTATGGATTAGAACTGGAAAATGGAGACAGAAACAAGAAGTTCAAATGATAAGTGGCAGAAAATCGTCAGATCAGTGGTACACCTGGGCAAGTGACAAAGGCATAGCACCAACACAGCTGAGATCCAAAGTGTCTGTCAGGAGCCAGAGGGCAGTCAAGGGGAACAAAGTCAAGTAATATTGGCAAGGTCACCATTCTAAAACATTTATAGGACTGCTGTCAAACCAGTAGGGTTTCCTGGTCCCTCGCCTCCTTGGAGGAAGCAAAATGGTAAGTTGGACTGGTTGGAGGAGGCAAGGGACCAGAAGCAGGAAATCAGAATCTAAATATATAAGAAATGAGAGGTTCAAGAGAAGGGGGCTCAGATATTGGAGCAAGTAAGAAGGGAGGTCACATAACCAGAGAACCAGGGAGAAACCAAAAGATAACACATATGAAGCAATCAGAGGAAAGTAGGACTTTGACATCAGAAGGAAGGATTTTTAGGCATCCATTTTTACCAAGGCAGAGGAAGATAGTTGCAAAACAAGGACCGGATTTTAAGAGCTCTCATCTCGGTAATTTCCTTATGTTTATACGTTTTACTATAAATGTAGTTTTTAAAAAAATGTTTTGCCCAATTAGAAGGAACACCTTTAAAACCAGCACAGCCTGTGAGCCTCAAGAGGCTGTGAGACTGGGCGCTAAGGAGTCTGTATCCCTCTTGTAGTCAAGTTAGGAGGAAATAGATCTCCAGCTATAGAAATAGCTACAGAAAGAAAAATGGGAGACAACACAGAGAGCTGCTTTGAAAACCTGGGGACTGGGTGGTAGAAGGGCCTATATGAGGTTCCCTGACATCTGATGATTAGACATGAGGTTGATTCCACTTGGACTCATGCTGAATCCCATGATGCCCAGCTGGAAGTTTAGGCACCCAGGAAACCAGGTTAAAGAAAGCATAATTGGGCCAGGCAGATACAATGATGGCCAACATTTCCTCTTGAGATGAGGTGGCTTACTTAGACCTGAGCTGTGGTAGACTCCCAAGAAGAAAATCTTCAGAATCTTGCTACTTAAGAATATGATGCATGGACTAGCAGCAGCAATTTTACCTGGGATACTGTTGGAAATTCAAAATCTCAAGCTCCAGCCCAGACCTATTAAATTAGAGTCTACATTTGAAATCACATGTGATTTCTATATCATTTAAAGCTTGAAGAGCAATGGTCTAGAACATCCCTGGAGAACCTAAGAAAGCATTATAGACTACGTAAAGAGAGGACAGGAGGAAGAAGCTCATCTGTGGGACTGGAGGCAGATGATGAATTACAGTTTGAACCAAAGCTGGACTGGAGAAAATTCAAGGGTGAATAGCCAGTCAGCTCTACTGACAGGGGAATGGTGGCACCTCTTGGTGAGAGAACAGATTCCTTTCCTTGGCCAGCTAAGCAGGTAAGAGTTTTTTTTGTTTTTTTTTTGTTTGTTTTTAAATCAGGCAGCTCTAAAGATCTTCTTAGGGAAAGTCCCAAATGAATAAAAGATGCCTAGCCATGAAGGGCCAGGGATTAAATTTGTGAGAGGCTCTAAGACAAAAAAGAAAAACAGAGAGATGCAGCATCCTAAGGAGGCAAATGGCAGCATTCCAGCAGAGGAAGCCAGCCCAACTCACATCAAAAGTATTCCAAAGATGCCGAACAAAGAGATCTGTTTGCTTTTTTTTGTTCCTCTGAACAAACAACAGTCCTGTGGAATATTCCTATGATGAGTAGGTACTATTTCATAGAAGCAAACTATGACAAAATCATACAGAAGTCAGAGAGCTCCAGTATGGATATCTGACTCTCTCTGCTTGTCCAGCCTTGTACCTTGCTATGCTTCACTTCATACTTTATATTCTTGCAAAGCTGAGGTTTGATCCCTGGGTGGAGAAGATCTGGAGGAGGGAATGGCAACCCACTCCAGTATTCTTGTCTGGAGAATCCCATGGACAGAGGAGCACGGTGGGTTACAGTCCATAGGGCAACTGAAGTGACTGAGCACACAATGATGAGGTGGGTTTAGATCCAGAACTTTCCATGCACCCTACTGTGTAAAAGAGATGCCACATGACAGGTAAGGGCAAATATGTGATACTTCTAAGGAATCCTAAACTATTTTAAAGGCTTTTGAAAAGGCCGGATTTTCTGCTGAGCATAGGGATAAAGTTAAGGACATAGTTTTATGACAAATTTTGTATCCTCAATTTTACCTTCAAGCAAGGATGAGTTAAGTAACCTGGGTTTCACTGGTGATTATTGCATTGTTATAATTATTTGTTTGGATGACTATGTCTAAGAGATCATCTTTTCATCTTTGTGTCTACAGCTATCAGCTTTGTTCCTAACACAGAGAAGGTACTCTGCTCATATCACTTGTTAAAATGAATACATGAAAGAATCTCCTTGGCTCAGAGGTTCATACAAACTTCCTGTAAAAGCAGACATCAGTTTCCAATTTGGTCCAAAGCCAGCAAATAAAACATACAAAAACAAACAAACAGACAGAGAAACAATCAGGCCAAGAGGAAGGAAGATGCAAACATTAGCCCTGTCTTCTTTTTAGTCCTAAATCTTCAGCTCCTTTCAGAGATACCTATTTTAATGATGGTAAGACTTAACAGGTCAGAAATTATCACCTCCAAAACGTTGTTACCTTCCTAAATCCTCCATTATCATTGATGACACTTTATCTTCAGTTTTCCCTTACAATCTCAAATTTACTTTCTTTTCTTTGTCCCATGTCCATCCTGGTACAAAGTTCTGTGGTTTGTTTTACTGGATGTCTTTATAAATCTCTTCTTTCCTATCTTATCCCATAGTTGTCATTGCTGCACAAACACTAAATCATTCCACCTTCCCTGACAGGACTTTATTCTTCTGGTCGCTAGTTCTTCCTGGCACAGCTCTCAAAACAGCCTTTTTATCTTATTCTTTTGCTTAAGAACAACCAGTTTCTTCTGCTTGTCTATTGACTCAAATATAAACAGATAGATGATGTGTATATATTAATATTTCTTAGTCTCTCTGCACGGTGGGAGCCAAATTGATACGCTTACCATTCCTCCCCCACCTACTGGCTCAACTCTTAGTCATTCCCATTTTCATTCATTTTTTAACGACTTTTCTCTTTGCCTTGGTGGCTCTCGAAATCTCTCCATCAATTCATGACCAGTATTCAATTAAAATGAGATTTAAGATTCACTGGACATCTGTGGTTAACCCTAGGACTCACTGATAATCACCTTGATTTTCATTTCCATGTACTTTCATTCATATATATATAAATGTATATATAATTTTATATATTAATATTGCTTATTTTATCATTCAAATTACTCTATATAAAATTAAAGGACTTTATTACTTTAATGTTTTGTCAGCATAGAATTGAATTATACATAATTACTAAAGATATTGGAGGAAATGAATTAGTTTGAAATATTGATATTGCCATTTATTTTTCTTCATGAATAGACAGATTATTTGATCCATACATCTACAGGTTCATTCATTCACTGATTAATACTTGTTTATTGAATATCTATTGTCCTGAACCTGAATGTGATCTGGAGATCTCAAGATGAGTAAGACGCTGTCACTACCCTCAATAAGCTTACAGACCAGTGAGGAGAAAGAGAAGCTGCTGCTGCTGCTGCTGCTGCTGCTGCTAAGTCACTTCAGTCGTGTCTGACTCTGTGTGGCCCCATAGACGGCAGCTCACCAGGCTCCCCTGTCCCTGGGATTCTCCAGGCAAGAACACTGGAGTGGGTTGCCATTTCCTTCTCCAGTGTATGAAAGAGAAAAGTGAAAGTGAAGTCACTCAGTCCTGTCCTACTCTTAAAGACCCCATGGATAGTAAGACGCTGTCACTACCCTCAATAAGCTTACAGACCAGTGAGGAGAAAGAGAAGCTGCTGCTGCTGCTGCTGCTGCTGCTGCTAAGTCACTTCAGTCGTGTCTGACTCTGTGTGGCCCCATAGACGGCAGCTCACCAGGCTCCCCTGTCCCTGGGATTCTCCAGGCAAGAACACTGGAGTGGGTTGCCATTTCCTTCTCCAGTGTATGAAAGAGAAAAGTGAAAGTGAAGTCACTCAGTCCTGTCCTACTCTTAAAGACCCCATGGACTACAGCTTACCAGGCTCCTCCATCCACGGGATTTTCCAGGCAAGAGTACTGGAGTGGGGTGCCATTGCCTTCTCCAAGAGAAGAAACTAGATAATTGAAATTATATTAGACTCCTGGAATTGTCAGCTACTTTTCTAGAAATTCTCCTTGGCCCATATAGACACAAAAGTCAGTACTGCCTGTCTTATCCAAAATGACTTACCCATCAGTAAGCAACTGTCTCATGTATTTTCAGTTCAGTAAAGTCACTCAGTTGTGTCCGACTCTTTGCCACCCCATGAACTGCAACATGCCCGGAGTTCACTCAAATTCATGTCCATCCAGTCGGTGATACCATCCAGCCATCTCATCCTCTATCGTCCCCTTCTCCTCCTGCCCCCAATCCCTCCCAGCATCAAAGTCTTTTCCAATGAGTCAACTCTTCGCATGAGGTGACCAAAGTACTGGAGTTTCAGCTTTAGCATCATTCCTTCCAATGAACACCCAGGATTGATCTCCTTTAGAATGGACTGGTCCATCCAGCCATCTCATCCTCTATCGTCCCCTTCTCCTCCTGCCCCCAATCCCTCCCAGCATCAAAGTCTTTTCCAATGAGTCAACTCTTCGCATGAGGTGACCAAAGTACTGGAGTTTCAGCTTTAGCATCATTCCTTCCAATGAACACCCAGGATTGATCTCCTTTAGAATGGACTGGTTGGATCTCCTTGCAGTCCAAGGGACTCTCCAGAGTCTTCTCCAATACCACAGTTCAAAAGCATCAATTCTTTGGCCCTCAGCCTTCTTCACAGTCCAACTCTCACATCCATACATGACCACAGGAAAAACCATAGCCTTGACTAGACAGACCTTTGTTGGCAAAGTAATGTCTCTGCTTTTCAATATGCTATCTAGGTTGGTCATAACTTTCCTTCCAAGGAGGAAGTGTCTTTTAATTTCATGGCTGCAATCACCATCTGCAGTGATTTTGGAGCTCCCCAAAATAAGGTCTGACACTGTTTCCACATCTATTTTCCATGAAGTGATGGGACCAGATGCCATGATCTTAGTTTTCTGAATATTGAGCTTGAAGCCAACCTTTTCACTCTCCTCTTTCACTTTCATCAAGAGGCTTTTTAGTTCCTCTTCACTTTCTGCCATAAGAGTGGTGTCATCTGCATATCTGAGGTTATTGATATTTCTCCTGGCAATCTTGATGCCAGCTTGTGCTTCATCCAGTCCAGAGTTTCTCATGATGTACTCTGCCTATAAGTAAAATAAGCAGGGTGACAATATACAGCCTTGACGTACTCCTTTTCCTATTTGGAACCAGTCTGTTGTTCCATGTCCAGTTCTAACTGATGCTTCCTGACCTGCATACAGATTTCTCAAGAGGCAGGTCAGGTGGTCTGGTATTCCCATCTCTTTCAGAATTTTCCACAGTTTATTGTGATCCACACAGTCAAAGGCTTTGGCATAGTCAATAAAGCAGAAATATATGTTTTTCTGGAACTCTGTTGTTTTTTCCATGATCCAGCGAACGTTGGTAATTTGATCTCAGACTATCAACATGTAGATCTCAGATCCTTAGGGAAAATTAGAAACTAGACAGTTGTCAAAATCTGCCTCTGAAGTCATCCTCTTTTTTTTTCCTTAGATTTTGATGCTTCAGCTGCACAGCCTATTTGCTGATAGTAGCAGAAGCTATGTCAACCTCATCTGAGCTCTCCAAGCCATGATGAAATGCTGATAATCATCTGTGGTGAACATAGCAACTTTTCCCCTCTGCTTTCCCAATAAAAGAAAACCACACATTACATTACAAACCAGATGTCATTGGCCACTAATTCTGTTATTAATTCAGTACTACAATGTATAACACTTTCTTTGCAGTGATGGGGCTGGGAAGAAGGTTCAATGCTGAGGACTTACTATATGCCAGACACTGGTCCAGTTACTTGGGTTAACTTAGTGACCTAAACAGACATAATCCTGCTCTCCTCTTCTGTTTTAGTCTATAGGAGAGGAAGAGAGACAATGAACAACATAATAAATATATAATATCGCATATTAGAAGGTTATTTGTTGTTTAGTTGTTCAGTTGTGTCTGACTATTTTGTGACCCCCGTGAACTATAGCCCACCAGGCTCCTCTGTCCATGAGATTTTCCAGGCAAGAAGATCAGAGTGGGTTGCCATTTCCTTCTTTAGGCTGTAGTGTAATGGAAAAAGAAGCACAATGAAAATGGAGTGCGGTATGGTGAAATATTGCAATTTTATTTAGAGTGATCAGGCGCAAATGAGAAAGTGCCATATAAGCAAAGATGTGGCAATGTCCTGTTCAATATCCTTTCAAAGTTTTTTATTTTCCTGTTTGATAAGAGGGCAGAGAATTAGCAAAGTGCGAGGGTGAATACCACAGGGAAGGCTTACCTTTTCTTTGCTCTTTCCTTCCCATACAGCTGTGTGTATACTGGGTTAAATAAACACATATTTTACTTTTTTATTTTTTAGAAAATTTAAAGTTTATCCATGTAGTTTATCCATGCGATATATTATCCAATATAATATTTCACATTATATTTCTTTTGGGGAACTCATATCTACAATTTGAATTGGGGGTGAGGGTTGCTGTTAGAGTAAATATGAGTCTTGCCTTACTAGCTAAGTCGTGTGTCATTTTGTTGAATGTCTTCCCTCTTGCCTTCCTCAAAAGTAACCCCCCTGCCACCCTCCACCACCTCCAAGGCCTCTGTGTCAAGGAATGCAACCACAGGGTTCGCATTTCTAAAATTCAGGATACTTTAAAGCTACAATTAAGTTGTAGTAGGGGCAGGGGAGGAAAAGGAATAGAACATTGGTTCACAAGGGCATATTTTAGAAACTATAGACAGACTCCTTTTATTTAGTTGTTATGCTAATTAGGCTGAATTATTTCTATCTTTAATATTCATTATGAACTTGGTGACAGAAAATGTTAGTGATTACAAGTAGTGAATGAAGGTAATGCTGATATGAAATAGCATTTCTTCAAACCACAACTAGTCATGGAGATCAAAAAATTTTGGAAAGTCAAATTTAAAATTAGGAGAAGGGCTTATATAAAATACAGGTACCTCTTTGCTTATTTTGCAAAGTCAGGTATAGCCTGGGACCAATTCAGCATACAACTCTAAACAATTCACTTTCTAGAATCCTGAGTTCCCCTGAATCATGTTTTCGGATGTATTCTAAAGTCAAGGAGAATCTGAGAGGTTGTTCAGCTACTTTAAGCAGGCAAAGAACTGAATCTTCCACCTTAGGGAGTCTTCTGTCCTCTTTATGATAATTCCCCAAGGATACCAATAAATATTTATTGAATGATTAGAGATTTTACTTTAGGAGTAAAATTTTACTTTAGTTTGCTTTAGGAGCCTGTTTCTGTATTTCATCCATCTGATAGTAAAGAAAGCTTTGCTGAATACAACCAAAAATAATATTCTTTATTCTAAGCCAATTTATTTCTTTTCCTTTTTTCCTATCCCTGGTGAACTTACTGATGAGCACTAGTCTCTTAAAAATTTTCAAGTATGTAAGACGTCTGGGTGCAATTTATGTCTCCCTTCTTCCCTTTGCAAACTATTGTGTTAGCTGCAAAGCTCTACTCAGTTGCACAGTATTTTCTACCTTGTTTTTATTATATATTTGTGTCTCTGTCTATAAATCAACTACCTTGACTTTTCTTTATTGAATTTCATTTTATTGTTCTATTTTCTCATTTATCAAGGTCACTATCAATGTTTTTTTCCTTTCACCTCATCTTACCAAATGGATGTATTCTGAACCTGTAGTATCAGAATGCCATGAACCATGACATTCCTAAAATATATGTTTCAACAGGGAATCAAGAGAAACCAGGTTCCACTGAAGACATAGAAGAGAAAGAAGAAAGAATGTGAGATTATGAGGAAGTCAATAGCTGAAAATCAAGTAGGAGCCAATTACCAGAGAACACCAGGGAAGAGGAAATTTTATGATGAAAATAAAATGATTCTTAGATATCTCAAGTTACATGATATAATCTGAATCATCTCAAGAAATAAGCTGTTTAGAAATTCCCTGTCCATCCAGTTTAGAACAATTCAGTTTGGGCTGTTTTATTCAGAGCAATTCTTCTTGAAAACAATGGAAAGTAAGTCTTGTTCAGATCCCAAAGGTTCTAATGATCTTTTTTTTATACCAGTATTGCCATGAGTAAGTTGTTCAATCTGTGTTGTCTTGCTGACACCAAATAAAACTCTGACTGAAAGGTATATAACATTTTACCACTGTTCTAAAGAATCATTGCTTTAATAAAGTGTAAAATGCAAAAAAGCGAAATGGCTGTCTGGGGAGGCCTTACAAATAGCTC
>SJXQ01007928.1:4221-21174 GCA_006408695.1 Aepyceros melampus | reverse complement strand
ACCATGAGCTTTCGCGATGGCCCGGGTGCATGCGCAGGCACGTATGGCACAGGCACGCTGCACGCGCTCTGCCAAGCACTCCTATTTTGAGCCCAGCTTGAGGTGTGAGATGAGCCCCGGGTTGTGCAGGCCCCTTCCTGTCCGGCGCAGCGGGAAAAGGACTCGGGAGTCGGGACTGAGGAGGTGCTGCCACGGCTGCCCACTCCTCTGTCTCATCCTGTGTGGGAGAAACACAGGCAGCCGCGGCACTTCCTCCTCAGGGATCGTTATTCTCGTCGCTGCAGAAACAACAGCCTTGGGCGCCGCGCTGTGGAGGGGCATCTCGGGGCTTTCTTGGGGAGAGCGGTGGGCCAGTGGGGGAGCCTGAGTTTGGGGTTGGGCGGACGGTGCGGGCGGACTGGATTAGCCCTCTCGGTCCTGAGCCCGCACCGAGAGACCTGTTCGAGTATGGCCCACGCTCCCTGCGCGCTGCCCTCGGCCCAGCCCTGGGGTTAGTTCACAGCGTTCAGCTAAATCTGTTCAGTTCAGTTCAGTTCAGTCCCTCAGTTGTGTCCGACTCTTTGCGACCCCATGAATCGCAGTACGCCAGGCCTCCCTGTCCATCACCAACTCCCGGAGTTCACTCAGACCCATGTCCATTGAGTCCGTGATGCCATCCAGCCATCTCCTCCTCGGTCATCCCCTTCTCCTTCCGCCCCCAATCCCTCCCAGCATCAGGGACTTTTCCAATGAGTCAACTCTTCACATAAGGTGGCCAAAGTACTGGAGCTTCAGTTTTAGCATCATTCCTTCCAAAGAAATCCCAGGGTTGATCTCCCTCAGAATGGACTGGTTGGATCTCCTTGCAGTCCAAGGGACTCTCAAGAGTCTTCTCCAACACCACAGTTCAAAAGCATCAATTCTTCGGCACTCAGCCTTCTTCACAGTCCAACTCTCACATCCATACATGACCACAGGAAAAACCATAGCCTTGACTAGACAGACCTTAGTCGGCAAAGTAATGTCTCTGCTTTTGAATATACTATCTAGGTTGGTCATAACTTTTCTTCCAAGGAGTAAGCACCTTTTAATTTCATGGCTGCAGTCACCATCTGCAGTGATTTTGGAGCCCAAAAAAACAAAGTCTGACACTGTTTCTACTGTTTCCCCATCTATTTCCCATGAAGTGATGGGGCCAGATGCCATGATCTTCGTTTTCTGAATGTTGAGCTTTAAGCCAACTTTTCCACTCTCCTCTTTCACTTTCAACAAGAGGCTTTTTAGCTCCTCCTCACTTTCTGCCATAAGGGTGGTGTCATCTGCATATCTGAGATTATTGATATTTCTCCCAGCAATCTTGATTCCAGCTTGTGTTTCTTCCAGTCCAGCATTTCTCATGATGTACTCTGCATATAAGTTAAATAAGCAGGGTGACAATATACAGCCTTGACGTACTCCTTTTCCTATTTGGAACCAGTCTGTTGTTCCATGTCCAGTTCTAACTGTTGCTTCCTGACCTGCATACAGATTTCTCAAGAGGCAGGTCAGGTGGTCTGGTATTCCCATCTCTTTCAGAATTTTCCACAGTTTATTGTGATCCACACAGTCAAAGGCTTTGGCATAGTCGATAAAGCAGAAATAGATGTTTTTCTGGAACTCTCTTGCTTTTTCCATGATCCAGCGGATGTTGGCAATTTGATCTCTGGTTCCTCTGCCTTTTCTAAAACCAGCTTGAACATCAGGGAGTTCACGGTTCATGTATTGCTGAAGCCTGGCTTGGAGAATTTTGAGCATTACTTTACTAGCATGTGAGATGAGTGCAACTGTGCATAGTTTGAGCATTCTTTGGCATTGCCTTTCTTTGGAATTGGAATGAAAACTGACCTTTTCCAATCGCTGCCCCAGAGCAGCGACCCCGGGAGGTGCCCGCCCGGCCCCGCCCTCATGGCACCCCGCCTCAGGCAGCCCTCCCTCGGCCGCCGCGCGGGACAGCTCCCGGGGCTGACTTCATGGCCTTCTCGCAGAACACAGCGCAGGCACCTGGCGGAGAGCTAGGGTGAGCGCAAGGGGCTGGGGAGCAGCGAGTGCCGGCCAGCATGCCTGGGGGGCGGGGTTGTGTGGGCGGTGGGCCAGGCGGGCACCTGCACAGGGGGGCACAGGCTGCAGGGAGCGAGGGCTGGTGATGAGAACCGGGAGCTGGGCCCAGTGCGGCGCAGGAGCGGCAAGCCAGGTCAGTGGAGGGGCGGGGGCAGGTGTGCATGTGAGCGGGCAGCGTGAGTCACTGAGCCGAGAGCGTGTGAGCAGGGAGCCGGGCTGTTGGGGAGCGGGGGTAGCGCTGCGTGTGAGTGGGGAGGGTGAGGCGGGAGCGCCTGAGCAGCGCCGCAGGGGGCGTGTGAGCTGGGCACAGGGTCCTGTGGGTGGGAAGCATGCGCCAGTGGCGCCCTGGGGCCCTGTGAGCTGGGAGGGCGGGCGGTCCCCCTCTGGTCTGAGTGGCAGGCAGCTGGCAGTCGAACCCGGGCCCTCTCCACGTGGGGCCACCGGGGCACACAGAGAAAGCTGTGAGGCTCCAGCAATGGGCTTGACCAGTGCCTGCATCCTGCCGCCATTGGGCTCCTAATTGTTTTTAATTTGAGGACAATGACAATATCCTGATTTTTCTCCCCTACGCTTTGGGTTTTGAAGTGACATTTATCTAAAAATTGCTGCATTATTCCGAGTCAGTCTCTAGCCAAATGTTTGTGTCTCTTCCTTCCATTCTCCCTTCGATTTCTCTTGGAGTACAGTTGATTTACAAGATTGTTAGTGTCAGGTGTGCAGCAGAGTGAATCTGTTTTCCTGTGGGTGGGAAGCGCATGCCAGCAGCGCCCTGAGGCCCTGTGAGCTGGGAGGGCGGGCAGTCCCCCTCTGGTCTGAGTGGCGGGCAGCTGGCAGTCGAACCCGGGCCCTCTCTGCGTGGGGCCGCCGGGGCGCACAGAGAAAGCTGTGAGGCTCCAGCAATGGGCTTGACCAGTGCCTGCGTCCTGCCACCACCGGGCTCCTAATTGTTTTTAATTTGAGGACAATGACAATATCCTGATTTTTCTCCCCTATGCTTTGGGTTTTGAAGTGACATTTATCTAAAAATTGCTGCATTATTCCGGGTCAGTCTCTAGCCAAATGTTTGTGTCTCTTCCTTCCATTCTCCTTTTGATTTCTCTTGGAGTACAGTTGATTTACAAGATTGTTAGTGTCAGGTGTGCAGCAGAGTGAATCTGTTATGTGTCCATATGTATATCTGCTCTTTTTAACAGCATTTTTTCCATATGAGCTCTTACAGAATGTTGGGCTATACAGTTGGTCCTCATTAGTTTCCTGTTTCGTACACAATAGTGTGTAGTGTGTATGTGTTAGTTCCAATCTCCCAACCAGATGTGTATTTCTTTGGTACATGTGCATGTGTAAAACTGCTAGAGGGGTCAGAAAGAAACAGGCTGAATTGTGTGTGTGGTGTGTGTGTGTGTGTGTGTGTGTTTTACCACTTTGGCCTTGAAAAGATAGTTCTTGAAACTGGCAAGTATTAGTGTGTTTGGATTGTCAAGTTGATCGTCAAGGAACATTTCCAGAGACACAAAAGCATGGGAGGTAGTGATAAATATGTGGGCTTCTGAAAACAGCAGTTTGCTTTTGTGATGTTTTAACAATGGCTTCCCTGATCGCTCATTGGGAAAGAATCTGCCTTCAATGCAGGAGACCCTGGTTCAATTCCTGGGTCGGGAAGATCCCCTGGAGAAGGGAAGGGCTACCCACTCCAGTATTCTGGCCTGGAGAGTTCCATGGACTGTATAGGGCATGGAGTTGCAAAAGGTCTGACACAACGGAGCGACTTTTACACTACTAATACAAAGCATTTTGGATGTGCAGAGTACCTTTGTGGCAGCTATACATGAAGTAACAGAAAGCAAGGGCAACCTTCAAAAGCCCTGTCTGAAGGTGGCACCAGTGGAAGGAGATAGGGAGGGCCTGCTCTCTTTGTTGCAGGCGGCTGCTGCGTGGTGATCCAGCACCGTGCCTGAAGTCAGCATCCTGGTTGTGACACTTAGCAGCCCTGGGATCTTGGCAAAACCTGTCTTCAGTTCAGTTCAGTTCAGTTCAGTCGCTCAGTCATGTCCGACTCTGCGACCCCGTGAATCGAGCAAAACTTGTCTTATCTGGGTTAAATGTGGGCAGTTTTTAAAAGTAGGATTTTTTTTAGAAAGGGTTTAGGAAATCTTCATGCAACTCAGTATTAATTTTAACAGAGTATCTCTGAGAGCTGTCCACAGAAGTATGTGAAACTTAACTGAAAATCATTCATATCCCATGCTGTAACTTTCTAGGGTTAACTCTTCGCTGCAGCCTGACTGTGTGTAATTAAGCATTTGTTGGTGAAACATTTTCTCTATGTACTAAGTTTTTGTGCTACCTAAAAGGATGAAGCATTGTTGGGAAAATGTCCTGATATTACTTTTAGAATCTCCTGTTTGCCAGTTTAAGTAGGATTTTTTTTAGAAAGGGTTTAGGAAATCTTCATGCAACTCAGTATTAATTTTAACAGAGTATCTCTGAGAGCCGTCCACAGAAGTATGTGAAACTTAACTGAAAATCATTCATACCCCATGCTGTAACTTTCTAGGGTTAACTCTTCGCTGCAGCCTGACTGTGTATAATTAAGCATTTGTTGGTGAAACATTTTCTCTATGTACTAAATTTTTGTGCTACCTAAAAGGATGAAGCATTGTTGGGAAAATGTCCTGATATTACTTTTAGAATCTCCTGTTTGCCAGTTCAGTATTGGTTGATAGAAGTAAGTTTTTGTATCCACTGTCATTCAGTAATAAAACTACCTATAGTTTGATGTTGCTTTACCTTTTATAGAGTACGTTATTTTATGATTCACTCATATACCATCTTTGATAGGAAGGTACAATTTTTAGATAGGAAAATTCTGAGCTCAGAGAAGTTCAGTGGTTCACATAGTTGGGAAGAGGCTTGAATCCATACCTTTTGATTTCTTTATATTTTATACCTTTCACAGATACCATCTGCTGAATCATTTAATGATTAAAACATATACAATAAAATTTAAATAATGTTATTAAGTGTGTCAGATATGTAAATAAAATTTAGGACAACAGCATGCAAGGTTTTCAAAATGTGTCAATTATGTCTTGTGACAGATGAAGAACTACCATTATAGATGGGAAATTAAACTATATGTTAAATAAACAACTGAGGGAGGAAAAGGTGCCTTTAAATGCTATTTATGGATTCTCTGGTATATCTATAGTAAGAATGATAAGGTAGAAAAACTGTAGTATTTTTTTGTGAAATACTCATGTATTTTATCTGTAAGGCAGTATTGTATCTCTTGTCAAAGTATGTGATTGTTGTTGTTGTTAGCCACAAGCCCGGCACTTGGAATTTTAGTTCTCCACCAGGGAGTGCACTGGAGCTCCAACAGTGGATGTGTGCAGTTTTAATCACTGGTCCACCAGAAAGTCCCAAAGGCAGTATTTAAAAGTTCTCTTTCTAGTAGCTGATTGTTAGTGTGTAGAAATGCAACTGATTTTCTATCCTGCAACTTTACTGAGTTAATGAAAGTTTTAATATCAAGCCTGTACTATTTTAAGAGGAAATTGCTAATTTCTCCCATTTTTTTAAAAAAAAATATTTTTCAGATATTTCAGTCAAAGGAAGAAATAGGTATTCTCCTAAGATGGAATCTGTGGGCAGGAGGAGAAGGGGACGACAGAGGATGAGATGGCTGGATGGCATCACGGACTCAATGGACGTGAGTCTGTGTGAACTCCGGGAGATGGTGGTGGACCAGGAGGCCTGGCGTGCTGCGATTCATGGGGTCACAGAGAGTCAGACACGACTGAGTGACTGAACTGAACTGAAGATGGAATCTGTTGTTGGGGAATGTGTTTGATCAACTTGACACGTTGGCCAAATGGTGCCTAACGTAATAACATGAAAAGAAGAGGCAAGATGATGTCATTCTTCCATATTGTGAAGCCAAAAACAAATGCCTTTTGTGAGACCAAGCTAACAAACCTCTGACAGTGCCAAGAGTAATTCTGTTTGAAGAACTTAACAGTAAGACAGAAGAAGTCCTTTCAAGCTGAGACCTGCAGGTATACAAAGATCTAAAATACATATCGAGTAGGCCTGATCATCTGAATCCCATTCAGTCGAGAAAGCATGGCTGTGAGTTGGATCGTCTTCTGTCTATGGCCCTTGACTGTGTTTGTGGGCCATATGGGTGGGGACGGTTTGTTTTCATTGAGCCTATTACCTTGAGGATGTGCCAAGAATTGCCTTATAACACTGCCTTCATGCCCAATCTTCTGATTCATTATGACCAATAGCAGGCAGCTTTAGCATTGGAGGTAAGACTTCATCTATTATTTGGCATGTTGTAGAAAATTATTCTTGTATTGCCCTTTTAATCAGTCTAATGAATGTGTTTGATAAACAACAGGAAAAACTAATGTTATTTTTAACTGCTTCTTGTACATGAAAAAATTTGGTATTTAGTTTCAGACTCTGATAGATTGAAGATTTTCATGTTTGGGGAATGTTACTTATCTTAGTTTTCAGATATTATTCTTTTATGAAGAACTTTGAAACATTGGAACTGGGGAGGCAATAGCTTTTCAGAAGTTTAAATTGTCCAAGTTATGATTCCATCTTTTCTGTTATTTGATAATAAGACTTTAAAGAGCAGACTATAATAATAATATTCATAATTCACTTAGTAAATATTGAAGGTAACATGATTTTGAAAATGGGTTCTTTGGTTCAGCCTTTAGGCTGGTGGGTTTACAGTATTTACATTGTCTTAAATACTAAAGATGGTATCCTGGTCTTACTATCTTCACATCAATTTAAGAACAGTAACTCCCAAGCAGTGATAAAGGTTTTATTGTGTGAATTATCTGTTCTTGACCTCTCAGGACTTCATAAAAATCTGTTGCCTTACTTGAATTTTTCTAATGATAATTCTTTAGGCACTTTTTAATTATTTTACTTTAGAAGCTATGACAAATGAATGGATATAGTTAATAATAGGTTTAAATAACTTTGTATGTGTTTCAGTAATGGTTTTAGAATTGTGGACAAAAATATGTTTACCAGATAGGAATTAGGGGGCAGTAAACTGTGACAATAAGGGGTAAAAGCTTTGGAGTTGTATAAACTGCAGCAGCAGCTGCCACTTTCTATCTGTATTACTTTGGGCAAGTTACTTGAGCTTTCTTACCATTGTCACTTTGCTTGTAAAATAGAGTTAACACTTTGGAAGATATAAAATGAAGCGTTTATAAAGTACTTCACAAAGTACTTTTGGAATAAATTCTCTTAAAGTGATAGCTTTTATCATTTTCCCATATTCTTATATTATTGTAGCTACATAGTACATAGAATTTAAAGTTTTGATTTTTAATTTTTAGTCTTTAATCCTTTGTTACAGTGCTTTCAGCAAATTGAATACTATGTGTTTTGGAATCTTCATTTTATAGTAAAATTCAAAGGTTTAGTACTTCCAAGTAAACTAACATAAATCTGGGAAATTTTGCAGAAAGATTATTATTCATAGATTTTCAAACATAGAGGGCAACTTGTATAGTCCAAATACTTTAAAATATTGCAGAGGTTGAATAAAATATTTCTCCTCTTTCAGTGACTACACAAAGTCTACCTGGTAAGGAGAGATTTGGTATAGACTGTTAGATTGGGTATATGAAAAGGGTATTGGTTTAAGATAGGAATTTGGTTCCTGGCATGGTAGTCGCTGTTGGATATTAAAACTACCCAGTTCTCTACCAAAAAAATGAAAGAGGACTATCTTTGGTTTTGGTATCATTTTAAGTCAGTATAACTCCTTTGGAAAGCAAATAGAGTTGTAAGAAATAAGTCATTAAGATTTATGTACTGATTTGGGTTTAACTTTTGCCTCTTTCACGTAGTAGCTTTCAGACTTTGAAATTAAGTCACCTAACATCTCTGTGATCTGGAGAAGGAAACCGCAACCAACTCGAGTACTCTTGCCTGGAAAATCCCATGGATGGAGGAGCCCGGTAGGCTATAGTTCATGGGATTGCAAAGGGTCAGACACGACTGAGTCACTTCACTTCACTTCAACATCTTTGTGAAAATCATTTGTGAAAAGGCACTAATAACAAAAATACTTTGAATGGCTATTAGGATTAAATGAGAGATTTAAGTAGCTAGCACAATGCATGATGCAGAATAGATGATCCAGAAGTGTTAATTCTATTCCAGATATCATTTCTAAGCGACCCTAGAGAGAAAGTACTCGGAAGGTGATGTATTTGTTTCACATGAATTTGCATCTCTCAATGTGGGCTCCTGGGGCTTTCATAATTGGTGGCATAGTGAGCTGTCTCTGTTCTCTCTTCAAACACGCCCACATGGGCTAGACATTTTATTGGCAGTGAGACTGTTTCTTTTTGAATTTCACTCATTCTAGGGAGAGCACCTAGATGAGTAAGAGAAAGTTCTGGTGATATGAAGTGATGTCAGGGATAGTTGGCTTGGTCGTCGTATCAGGACAGTGATGCCACTGACACAGTCTCCTGACAGTCTGAGAGTGTAAAGTTTCTGTAATAGCAGAGGATATGGAAATTTCAGCAATCAACACAGTACACTTGCAAATAGAAATCAGGATTCTTAGATCCTTACAAGGACTTGTCTGCTGATGACACCCTCCTGTTTCTGATCCAGGAATTTTGGATCAACTTGCCAGCTTTTAGTGGGAGTAAATAATTGGAGCAGGTAACCCCAGCACATTATTGAGTGTTATTTGTGGGACTGGATGAGTTGAAAGACATTTCCTAATAGCAGAGGATATGGAAATTTCAGCAATCAACACAGCACACTTGCAAATAGAAGTTGGGATTCTTAGATCCTTACAAGGACTTGTCTGCTGATGACACCCTCCTGTTTCTGACCCAGGAACTTTGGATCAGCTTGCTAGCTTTTCGTGGGAGCAAATAATTGGAACAAGTAACCCCAGCACATTCTTGAGTGTTCTTTGTGGGACTGGATGAGTTGAAAGACATTTCCTAGATAAAGCATCTTTCAGCAGACCCAGGCTTCAAGCCTGCCTAGGGTTCATTCCTGTACTGATGTTTGATGAAATCAATATGAGTGCTTTGAATGAAATAATATATGGTCTTGAGCTAAGGATGCCAGGAGAGAAATTACAGAATTTTGGTTATTTCAAATTTGCTTACTATTGTTCACAGTCAACAAGTTGGGTGTTTTTTCATTGTGTATAGAGAATTCCTCCTCAATACTTCGATTGAAATTGGAACATGTTCAAATAAATGGGGTGAATGTCCATGTATTAAATTGGAGAAAAGCTCCTTGTTAGTATGTTAGTATGTTTATTTCTCTTACTTTACAAAACGTGCATTTATATAAAAACACACACATAAAATTTTCTTAAGTTCTTAACTTGATGTCTGTCTATTCCCCGAATATTGTGGCTTTTGATAGAAACAAGATTGCTCATTCCTGAGCTTTGCACACCATTTTGAACTGTCTCAATTGCCAAGTACACGATACAGTACAATTGTATCCAGTGTACAATTGACATTGTACAGGAGACGGGAATCAAGACCATCCCCAAAAAAAGAAATGCAAAAAAGCAAAATGGCTGACTGAAGAGGCCTTACAAATAGCTGTGAAAAGACGGGAAGTGAAAAGCAAAGGGGAAAAGGAAAGATATCCCCATTTGAATGCAGCTGCTGCTGCTAAGTCACTTCAGTCGTGTCCGACTCTGTGTGACCCCATAGATGGCAGCCTACCAGGCTCCTCCATCTCTGGGATTCTCCAGTCAAGAACACTGGAGTGGGTTGCCATTTCCTTCTTCCAGTGCATGAAAGTGAAAAGTGAAAGTGAAGTCATTCAGTCATGTCTGACTCTTCGCGACCCCATGGACTGTNGCTGCTAAGTCACTTCAGTCGTGTCCGACTCTGTGTGACCCCATAGATGGCAGCCTACCAGGCTCCTCCATCTCTGGGATTCTCCAGTCAAGAACACTGGAGTGGGTTGCCATTTCCTTCTTCCAGTGCATGAAAGTGAAAAGTGAAAGTGAAGTCATTCAGTCATGTCTGACTCTTCGCGACCCCATGGACTGTAGCCTACCAGGCTCCTCTGCCCATGGGATTTTCCAGGCAAGAGTACTGGAGTGGGGTCCCATTTGAATGCAGAGTTCCAAACAATAGCAAGGAGAGATAAGAAAGCCTTCCTCAGCGATCACTGCAAAGAGATAGAGGAAAACAATAGAATGGGAAAGACTAGAGATCTCTTCAAGAAAATTAGAGATACCAAGGGAACATTTCATGCAAAGATGGGCTCAATAAAGGACAGAAATGGTCTGGACCTAACAGAAGCAGAGGATATTAAGAAGAGGTGGCAAGAAACTCAGAAGAACTGTCCAGAAAAGATCTTCATGACCCAGATAATCACAATGGTGTGAGAACTCACCTAGAGCTAGGCATCCTGGAATGTGAAGTCAAGCGGGCCTTAGGAAGCATCACTACAACAAAGCTAGTGGAGGTGATAGAACTCCAGTTGAGCTATTTCAAATCCTGAAAGATGATGCTGTGAAAGTTCTGCACTCAATATGCCAGCAAATATGGAACACTCAGCAGTGGCCACAGGACCAGAAAAGGTCAATTTTCATTCCAATCCCAAAGAAAGACAATGGCAAAGAATACTCAAACTAACACACAATTGCACTCATCTCACACTCTAGTTCAGTTCAGTTCAGTTCACTCTCGTCGCTCAGTCGCGTCTGACTCTTTGTGACCCCGTGAATCGCAGCACACCAGTCCTTTCTGTTCATCACCAACTCCCGGAGTTCACTCAAACTCATGTTCACTGAGTCAGTGATGCCATCTAGCCATCTCATCCTCTGTGGTCCCCTTCCTCTCCTGTCCCCAATCCTTCCCAGCATCAGTCTTTTCCAGTGAGTCAACTCTTCGCATGAGGTGGCCAAAGTACTGGAGCTTCAGCTTTAGCATCAGTCCCTCCATTGAACAATTGGGACTGATCTCCTTTAGGATGGACTGGTTGGATCTCCTTGCAGTCCAAGGGATTCTCAAGAGTCTTCAACACCACAGTTCAAAAGCATCAATTCTTCAGCACTCAGCTTTCTTCACAGTCCAACTCTCACATGCATACATGACCACAGGAAAAACCATAGCCTTGAATAGACAGACCTTTGTTGGCAAATTAATATCTCTGCTTTTCAATATGCTATCTAGGTTAGTCATAAATTTCCTTCCAAGGAGTAAGTGTCTTTTAATTTCATGGCTTCAGTCACCTCCTGCAGTTATTTTGGAGCCCCCTAAAATAAAGTCCGACACTGTTTCCACTGTGTCCCCATCTATCTGCCATGAAGTGATGGGACCAGATGCCATGATCTTAGTGTTCTACATGTGAGTTTTAAGCCAACTTCTTCACTCTCCTCTTTCACTTTCATCAAGAGGCTTTTTAGTTCCTCTTCGCTTTCTGCCATAAGGGTGGTGTCATCTGCATATCTAAGGTTATTGATATTTCTCCCAGCAATCTTGATTGCAGCTTGTGCTTCTTCCAGCCCAGCAATTCTCATGATGTACTCTGCATAGCAGTTAAATAAGCAGGGTGACAATATACAGCCTTGATGTACTCTTTTTCCTATTTGGAACCATTCTGTTATTCCATGTCCTGTTCTAACTGTTGCTTCCTGACTTGCATATAGATTTCTCAAGAGGCAGGTCAGGTAGTCTGGTATTCTCATCTTCTTCAGAATTTTCCAGTTTATTGTGGTTGACACAGTCAAAGGCTTTGGCATAGTCAATAAAGCAGAAATAGATGTTTTTCTGGAACTCTCTTGCTTTTTCAATGATCCAGCGGATGTTGACAATTAAGTAATGCTTGAAATTCTCCAAGCCAAGTTTTAGCAATACGTGGACCGAGAACTTCCAGATGTTCAAGCTGGTTTTAGACAAGGCAGAAGAACCAGAGATCACATTGCCAACATCCACTGGATCATGGCAAAAGCAAGAGAGTTCTAGAAAAACATCTATTTCTGCTTTATTGACTATGCCAAAGCCTTTGACTGTGTGGATCACAAGAAACTGTGGAAAATTCTGAAAGGGATGGGAATACCAGACGACCTGACCTGCTTCTTGAGAAATCTGTATGCAGGTCAGGAAGAACTGGACATGGAACAACAGACTGGTTCCAAATAGGAAAAGGAGTACATCAAGGCTGTATGTTGTCACCCTGCGTATTTAACTGCTATGTAGAGTACATCATGAGAATTGCTGGGCTGGAAGAAGCACAAGCTGCAATCAAGATTGCCGGGAGAAATATCAATAACCTCAGATATGCAGATGACACCACCCTTATGGCAGAAGGTGAAGAAGAATTAAAGAGCCTCTTGATGAAAGTGAAAGAGGAGAGTGAAAAAGTTGGCTTAAAGCTCTCCATTTAGAAAACGAAGATCATGGCATCCGATCCCATCACTTCATGCCAGAGAGATGGGGACATGGTGGAAACAATGGCTGACTATTTTTTTGGGCTCCAAAATCACTGCAGATGGTGACTGCAGCCATGAAATTAAAAGATGCTTACTCCTGGGAAGGAAAGTTATGACCAACCTAGATAGCATATTCAAAAGCAGAGACATTACTTTGCCGACTAAGGTCCTACTAGTCAAGGCTATGGTTTCTCCAGTGGTCATGTATGGATGTGAGAGTTGGACTGTGAAGAAAGCCGAGCACTGAAGAATTGATGCTTTGAACTCTGGTGTTGGAGAAGGTTCTTGAGAGTCCTTGGACTCCAAGGAGATCCAACCAGTCTATCCTAAAGGATATCAGTCCTGGGTGTTCATTGGACGGACTGATGTTGAAGTTGAAACTCCAATCCTTTGGCCACCTGATGCGAAGAGCTGACTCACTGGAAAAGACCCTCATGCTGGGAAAGATTGAGGGCAGGAGGAGAAGGGGATGACAGAGGATGAGATGGTTAGATGACGTCATCGACTGGATGGACATGGATTTGGGTGGACTCTGGGAGTTGGTGATGGACAGGGAGGCCTGGCATGCTGCGCTTCATGGGGTTGCAAAGAGTTGGACACGCCTGAGCGACTGAACTGAACTGATATGCCTCTTAATGTATAGTTTCTCCTTCCGTTTCCCATCTTCCTTTTTTTTTGTAACACACTTGCCCTGCAGATTGTCTCAGACTTTATTTTGCTGTTTGCATCCCTGTGGTGTTTTTGACCATGTTCCTCTGTTTTTGTTTTGAAAGAATATTTCCAAAGCACTATAATATCTGCTTATTACTGTATAATTTTAGCAGCCATCAATCTTTCCCTAGGTCAGTAATTTTATTAAGGGTTTTTTAAATGGTGATATTCTGTCATTCTTCATTTACCAGCTAGAATTCTTTATAAACAGAAACTTCCTCATTTTGACTATTGGACTGTTGAGTTAGTCTTATGTTCAGTTTATATAAAAAAGACAGTAAATATGCAACTGTTCTCCTTTGTTATTTTTTAGGATAATAAATTGATTCATAAGAATCTTTCCAAAGTGACTAATGAGATCTTTCTCCTTTCAAATATCATCGTTCTCCTTTCAAGTATCATTATGAAGTCATGGATTTTTACCATATTTTATGTATTTCAGTCCACTGCAGTTATTATTTTGTTGTGGCTCAGTCTGTTCTGTTTTTGGCAGTGAGCACCTCTTCAAGATAGCTCTTAAGTGTTTGTGATACTCCCCTAGTGGTTTCTGATAGCTTCCTTGCTTTCTGGATGATCCAACCTCATTTCGTAAAATTCTGCCTCAGAACTTGAATTATCACTTTTGTGAGCACTGGTTCTTTTGCTGCTGCTGCTAAGTCGCTTCAGTCGTGTCTGACTCTGTGTGACTCCATAGACAGTAGCCCACCAGGCTCCCCTGTCCCTGGGATTCTCCAGACAAGAACACTGGAGTGGGTTGCCATTTCTTTCTCCAGTGCATGAAAATGAAAAGTGAAAGTGAAGTTGCTCAGTCATGTCCGACTCTTCGCGACTCCATGGACTGCAGCCTACCAGGCTCCTCTGTCCATGGGATTTTCCAGGTGGAAGAAGAGTGGGCGGCTGCCATTGCCTTCTCCGTGGTTCCTTTTAGTTGGAAGGAATTTTCACAGATTTTTACAGACTGCTATCTGGGTGCCGTGCTTATTGATATTACATTTATAGATATCTTCAAAGATGGAGCTAGGAAATACTTTTTTTTTTTAAAAAAAGAAACTTCAGCATGAGTTTATACTGATAACTTGTAATTAAATAATATTGGAGAGTTTTATTTAATATTTTAGAATTATTGTTTCTTTTCATACCGAAACCTTAAGATATACAGACATTACATATTTTCAGAGTAATATCAGCATCATTACTGAAAGCACTGTAAGGTTTCTTTGTATTTCTTATGTCCTTAGGATATATTTCACCAAGGATGTGCAGTCAGATGGCTGTGTTTTCAAGTTAAGCACTCCTCTGTTTGGTTTAACTCAATACACAGTTTAGGGCTTTTTTTTTAATTTTGATTTTGAGGAATGATTTAAAATTTTTTTTGTTTAAATTTATTTTATAATCATGTTTAAAAACTTGATATATATGACAAGGTACATTCAGAGGAGTCTAGTTTCTGGACTGTGTTTGTGTTTAGTCACTCATTCGTGTCTGACTCTTTGAGACCCAATGGACTGTAGCCTGTTAGGTTCCTGTGTCCATGGGGATTCTCCAGGCAAGAATACTGGAGTGGGTAGTCATGCCCTCTTCCAGGGGATCTTCCCTATTTTGATTTTGAGGAATGATTTAAAAATTTTTTTGTTTAAATTTATTTTATAATCATGTTTAAAAACTTGATATATATGACAAGGTACATTCAGAGGAGTCTAGTTTCTGGACTGTGTTTGTGTTTAGTCACTCATTCGTGTCTGACTCTTTGAGACCCAATGGACTGTAGCCTGTTAGGTTCCTGTGTCCATGGGGATTCTCCAGGCAAGAATACTGGAGTGGGTAGTCATGCCCTCTTCCAGGGGATCTTCCCAACCCAGGGATTGAACTCAGGTCTCCCGAATTTCAGGCAAATTCTTTACCATCTGAGCCACCAGAGAAGGCCATGAATACTGGAGTGGATAGCCTATCCTTTCTCCAAGGGATCTTCCCGACCCAGAAATTGAACTGGAGTCTGCAGGTGGATTCTTTACCAGCTTAATCCTAAGCTTATTCTTTCCTTCCCTTGGGGATAGTTGTTTTTTTAAAGCTTTTTGTTTATCCTCCCATTAAAAGTTATAATAATTGTAGAAAATGTCTGTATAATGTCTGTGTAT
This sequence comes from Aepyceros melampus, assembly GCA_006408695.1. Taxonomy (NCBI): domain Eukaryota; kingdom Metazoa; phylum Chordata; class Mammalia; order Artiodactyla; family Bovidae; genus Aepyceros; species Aepyceros melampus. The sequence continues at coordinate 5,772 of SJXQ01007928.1, read as the reverse complement.
AGCTGTATATTCTTTCACACTCTTTTGATATAGTGTCATACTGTTTGTTTTCTCTACCTTGTTTTTTTTTTTTTTTTTTACTTAACAATATATCCTGGCTATGTCACAGTAGCAGTTATAGATAATATTCCTCAGAATTTATTTTTTTTAATTGTGGCAAAATATACATGTTGCACTAGTGATAAAGAAACCACCTGCCAATGCAGGAGATGTGGGTTTGATCCTAGGGTCGGGGAGATCCCCTGGAGGAGGGCATGGCTTCCCAATCCAGTATTCTTGCCTGGAGAATCCAATGGACAGAGGAGTGTGACAGGCTACAATCCACAGTGTTGCAAAGAGTTGGACATGACTGAAGTAACTTAGCATGCATGTATGCAAAATACACATAAAATTTACCATTTGAGTCTTTTCTTGTTTGTTTTTTGGCATACCATGCAGTTTGTGGGATCTTAATTCCTCAACCAGGGATTCACCCCAGTGCCCAGTAGTGAAAGTTCAGAGTCCTAACCATGAGACCACCAAGGAATTACCCCATTCCAATCATTTTTAAGTGTGCAGTTCAGTGGCATTAAGTACAGTCACCTTAGTATGTCATTACCACTATCCTTTACTTTTTCAGCTTCTGAAACTGAAACTCTATACCTATTAAACAATAATTCCCTGTTCTCCCCTCCCCTCAACCTTTGGCAACCACCATTCTACATTTTTTCTTTGACTACTCCAGTACCTCATTTAAGTGAAATCATAAAATATTTGTCCTTTTGTGATTGGCTTATTTCACTTTGTACAATGTCTTCAAGATTCAAACATGTCGTAACAAGTGTCAGAATTTCCTTCCTTTTTAAGACTGAATAATATTTCATTGTATATTTATGCCCAACATTTAGTTTAATCATTCATTCATGAGACACTTGAGTTCCTTTCACTTTTTGGCTATTATGAATATAGCTGCTCTGAATACAGATGCATAAATATGTGTTCCAGTCTTTGCTTTAAATTTTTTGAGGGTATTCTCAGAAGTGAAATTTTAGGATAGCATGATAATTCTATTTAATTTTTTGAGGAATCTCTGAACTGTTTTGTATAGCAGCTGCTCCATTTTACATTTTTGCTAGCGATGCACAAGGGTTCCAGTATCTCTGTATCCTCAATAACTCTAGTTATTTTCTGGGTTTTTGTTTTGGAATAATAGCCGTTGTATTGGGTACAAGCTTGTCATCATTTTTTAGTTCAGGTCCTACTGCAGGATATTTGCTTTTGAAAGCAGAACTTGCTATTGAGGTCCTTATTCATCTTTGTAGGGCCAGCAGGTAACATAGTACCTAACACATAATAACTGCTAAATAAATGTTTGAGTGAGTTAATGAACTTCATAAACTGTGAATTCCAGAAGAGGTTGTGGTAGTCGTGGTTGTGGTTGTAGAGCTGTACCCAAGCACGTGATCTCCTGGAATTGTAAGTAGCTGTGGGTTTGTTGGGGTTAGTAATGGTAGTCCTGACAGGAGTACCAGAGATACCACTTTCCTGTGAACACCAATGTTTCACTTGGCC
>SJXQ01007927.1:726288-741969 GCA_006408695.1 Aepyceros melampus | reverse complement strand
ATTTTCCAGCAAGAATACTGGAGTGGGTTGCCTTTCTCACTACAAGGAATCTTCCCAACTCAGGGATCTGACCTGCATCACTTGTGTCTCTTGCTTTGGCCGGTGTACTCTTTACCACTGCAACACCTGGGAAGCCTTTAGTATTTAACTTAGCACAAACATTTCCACATAAACTATCAAACTGTGAAATCTAAGTTATCCCAATTGCCTAAGTGTCTGGATATAATTTTATGTCTCTAATACTTTCCAACTTACTGATATTTGGATAGCTTATGATGATAGCTCATGAAGACCAAACTCCATGAAGACACCAGACTCTGGTATTTACAAGTTGTGGAATCTTGGGAAGGTTACTTGGTATCTTGAGCTTTCATTCCCTCATCTGCAAAATATCTAGTTTAAGAAATGGTTATGAGGATGAAACAAACTCTTCTATGTATGTTACTAACAAAGTGTCCACCTAGCTGCTGATACCTTCTTGATAACTCACTCTTTAAGGACTGCTGCCTCAGACTCCTGAAAGTAGAGTCCTACTGTGAAAGACTAAATTGCCAGACAAGGTCAAATTCCTCTGGCTTGTAGTACTATCTGTTTCCTGCAATTCTACATGGAGTGCTGAGAATTTGCTCAAATGAGAAAATATTATTTACCATAGTGGAATAACATCATAAAGTAGAAAATCCACCTTTTCCTTCCTTCTAGACTGTGGTCTCCAGAAACTATAGATACATGTAGAAGATATTCTTTTCTATGTCCCTAGCAAGTGACTGCTTCACTAGTAAATATGTTATTGATGAAGTTCCATGACTAATGATGCCTACTAGGACCAAACATACATTTTCTATGCCCCTTTGAATATTGAACATATCATTGCCCTGCCAAAGATTTGCCCTAAAGCCAAAACAGTTTTTCAGAATTTACCCAAACCTTCTGTAGTCAGTTCTATCTTCTTTACTCTTCTCACTGACCCTGTGCTCCTAAGACCTTGCATATCTTTCAGTTCAATTCAGTTCAGTTGCTCAGTCATGTCCGATTCTTTGCGACCCCATGAATCGCAGCACACCAGGCATCCCCGTCCATCACCAACTCTGAGAGTTCACTCAGACTCACGTCCATTGAGTCCGTGATGCCATCCAGCCATCTCATCCTCGGTCGTCCCCTTCTCCTCCTGCCCCCAATCCCTCCCAGCATCAGGGTTTTTCCAATGAGTCAGCTCTTTGCCAAAGTACGGGAGCTTCAGCTTCAGCATCATTCCCTCCAAAGAAATCCCAGGGCTGATCTCCTTTAGGATGGACTGGTTGGATCTCCTTGCAGTCCAAGGGACTCTCAAGATTCGTCAACACCATAGTTCAAAAGCATCAATTCTTCGGCACTCAGCCTTCTTCACAGTCCAACCTTGTCTAACTCAATGAAACTAAGCCATGCCCTGTGGGCCACCCAAGACAGGCGGGCATGGTGGAGAGGTCTGACAGAATGTGGTCCACTGCAGAAGGGAATGGCAAACCACTTTAGAATTCTTACCTTGAGAACCCCATGAACAGTATGAACAGTATGCATATCTTTAAACCACGTTGTTGTTTTTTTTTTTTAATGGCATCTCTCTTAAGACCTTTCCCATCTTCTACTATGTAATAGGGGCATTTCTCTATGTTTTACATCCCAATATTAAGCATAAAGGTTTTGAGATTATGATTGGGCCTTCATTTAAGCTGCTTTTCAATAAATGATTATTGGATTTTGACATCCTTGGCTTGAGGCCTTCCCAGAGATATTATTCCCCCAGAAGTCTTTGCTATATTAGTTCTGAAGTTAGGATTGATTTAGGGGGATTTAGGCCATATGTGAATAGATGGGAAGAAAAGAGGACTTTAAGTAAAGTTTCATAAAAAAAAGAGGAATATCTGCACAGATGTTTAAAAAAAAAAATGAACAACGAAGGCAGGTTTCTGAGGTCAAATAAAACATTGGGTTAAACAAAATTAAATTCTTTGTTGCAGAACATCTCAAATCCTATGCTATCATAGATTGTGAAATATGCAAAGTTTACTAACATGATTTGGCCATTAAAGATTTTTTTTTTCATGGAGAATCTAAAGGGATTAGTGGGAAATGCTGCTCTGTGTATCTATCCTGTCCATGATGGTTTCCTGTTGTCTACAGGGGAACAGTCTTGACAAGATTAATCAGTTCCTTCTGAAGGCAATCTTGTAATAGCTTCCTGACCCTTTGTCCTCTCAATTCACCAATGATCTTCATAGCTAAGTAAACCTTAATCAAAGTCACTGTTCTCTTAGGTTTTCTATAACATTATCTGGTTTAAATAACTGATCCAGATTCAAGGTTTAATAGATGGGAACAAACAAGAGTATTAAAGGCAACAAAGCCACCACGATTCCTTACCTTACTTCATAAATGTGCTTAATCTGGTCTTATAGTTTTAACCACAACAGAATAATAAGCTTCTACCATTTTAACTGAAGGGTGCTAAGATATTTTATTTCCCCCCGTTCATTTATTCAACAAATATTTTGAGGGTCTGCTTTATGCCAGGCGCTATTTTAGGCTGTTAAGATACACCAATGAACAAGGACTGCATTTGTAGAGCCTTCACTCTAGCTTGAAGAGGGAGACAGACAATAAAAGTAAGCCTTGTTCGTGAAAATGCTCTGTATGATACTATAGTGGTGGAGACGTGACTTTATCCATGTGTCTAGATGCAGAGAAGGTAAAACACTGGGTGAACCCTAATGTAAACCATAGACCTTGAGTGATGATGATGTCTCGGTGCAGGCTTATCAGTTATTATAAATGTATCACCCTGGTGGGGGAAGCTGAGATGGAGGCATCTATGCATCAATGGAGGCAGTGTGGCATCTGGGAATCCCTGTACTTTCCACTGAATTTTTCTGTGGACCTAAAACTGCTCTAAACAACAGTCCATCAAAATAAAAAAAAAAAACAACCCTAGTAAATAAGCAAATGAACAATTAAATATATTAGAAATCATACCTGCTACATGAATTTTTTTTTTTAAGTAAGGGGTAGAGTATACGTTGAAATTTTAAATAAAGTAGTGTTGTTGAGAAGGTAGCACTTTAGTAAAATCTCTAAGGAAGTGAGAGGCACATACAGAGGCTCCTTCTCTGCTGGAGAGACAGAAACACATTTTTAATGTTTTGGCAAATGACAAAGCAAAGTTCAGGTGCAACACAGGTTAGAGGAAAACTCTCCAATCTAGGGATAGAAAAGGCTTTTTGGAGGAGGTAACTACTGATACTAATTTTAAAAGGTGAATAAACTCTAATATAAAGCTTATATTTTCTATTCCTGATAAAGTGATACTTAGAAGACGAATTGACAATTAGATGAGTAACCACTTTAGGAGTGCAATTTTATGCAGGGCTGTGTTAAATATGACACCTCTGACTCAGTGCTGTATTACTGAGCAGCATATTTTGCATACTGTCTTTTCCCAGGGGAACTGCAATTGGCGTTGGGGGTGGGGGTTGGGGGTAAAGGAGCTGTCTGGTTGAAGGAAAGGGAGAAGGACCCAGAAATAGAATTTTGAGCAGGCACACCTACAGATGAAGGGTGAGGGTGGAAGCAGGTCTGTAGTTTTCCACATAGGTGGCCAACTCGTTGGCCTCAGCGTGTTACCAGTCATGAGGCTGAATCTAAATGCTTTGTCAGTGTCTGCTCCGCCAAAAGAACTGCCATGGCAACCGCAGTACCCACAGACTTTGCTGAAAGCCTTTTGAGTTTCAGCGGAAAGAAAGGGCCCTGTCAAACAAATGCTGATTCCTCCTCCTTCAAGTGCAGAGTCTGTCCAAACCTGGGAGCTCTATTTTTCAGTCTGGAGGCTCCTTTTGTCCTAAAAGCCTAACCTTCAATTTGAAAATGTTCTGAAAGCTTTCCTCAAAATGAAAATATTTGTTCAAATCCTCAGAATGCAATAAGAAAATATCCTTCTAGCAAAAGCAATGACTTAGCATTTTGGGGTTGGCACAAAAGTAGGAAAACATAGCAGAGGGAATCATAGCCTGGCTGGCTATTGGCTGGGTCTTGCTTCTGAGGATTAAATCGCCTTATGAACTTGGCTTACCTTCTCTCTTGATGGCTCTTGGATAGTATTCTCAAGACCTCATACTTTTATGTGCTCTAATTTATTTGGAGAATCGCATAGAGACTTGCAATATCATGCCACAGAGACTAACTTCCGCAACCTCCTTATTTTCAATATGGGGAAACTGAGGCCCACAGAGGTTTATAATTTCTCTCCAAGGCCACACAGTTAGTTAGTGTCAGACTGGGAATAAAACCCAGCCTCCTGACTCTTTCAGTTACCTCACATTACCTTCTCCTCCTCTCAGAAATGTTTTTTCCCTATTACCCTTTTTATTTCTAGGTCATATGATGAAGTTTGTATTGATATTAGTAAATGTTCTTGGAGCACACTCCAGAGGAAGTATTCTCAAGTGTGTACTGTTTAGGGAAACATTATACATGAATGAGAAACTAGGTGGTCTGAAAGAGGAATTATAAATGATGACACTTATTTCAAGTTCTCAGCCTTACTGAATGATAGGCGCCAACTTGCTTAACTTCTCTGTTTCCATATTTGTAAAGTCAGGATGATCTGTTTCCATTTAGTGGTTACTCTGAGAAGAATTCAAAATCAGTGATGGGGGGAGTAGTATTTGGGGACTGAGGAGAAAAGAATCCCCGTGTCTTGGTTTTGCTTTTAGTAGCTGTAATTGTGTGTAGTCTACCAGATTCCTCCCCATGTTAAAATTCTACTTCCCTCCCTTTGTTGTAGTTAGACCCACTTTCGTCTATGCAACATGAAGACTCAGTCTTACTATGTTTTGTAGTCTGATCTCTGAGTTGTGCAATATTTTGTATACTTAATTCAGCTATTCAAAAAATGTTTGCACACTAGACCACTGTGTTAAGTGCTGAGGTCACAAATGGTTTCTTTTTCAACATTCATTCAACAAAGACTGCATTTAGTTAGTATCTACTACATAGAAATTCTTGTGCTAGGTTCTGAGAATACTAAGCCAATTAAGATTAAAATAACTTTGAGAAACACATCTCTAGTGTGAGGCACAGGATGAACAAATACTATTTAAACTGAATTCAGGTTTATCATTACATTATTAGGTTCTTTCCCTAATAAAAATTAAGTAAATATTATTCAATGTCTCCCATGAGTTTACAAGCATAATAAGATGTGTTATTTTCAAAATAAAGATAAGAAAGCTATGATATTAGACTGGATGTTGTGTCTTCTTTCTCTTTCTGTCATTTCTACAGTGTTGTAGAACATTCATGGACCATATTTCAACTCTTTATAGTAGAAGAATCACTGCTAGGACTCAAGGCCAGTCCCTAACCTTGAAGTCCTCCTAGCATATGAGATTTTGTGTTGTCATCCACTATTTTATCAACTTTATGGGTTTAAGTGTTAGTTTGCCCACTTTAGTGACCTTTGAAACACTCTCCTAGCTTGGATGGATATACTATGGATCACCATGGCCAACAGATACTTTGTTCTATCTGCCAGACAGGGTCCCTTTTAATATCCTCCAATGCTCTTTGTCAGAGGTGGTTTATAGGATGTGATGTATCCTTCAAAGAGATGTAGACATGTGGGATGGTATCATGATTATACTTCAGGAACATCAATTGAGAGTTTCCTTGAAGATTCAGAAGCTGCTCTTCCCTGTGGAAACATTAAGCAGAATAATAACTGGAAAGGAGGAATAAGAAAGAAGATATGGGTGACTACACCTGGTTTTATACACTTCATAATTGTGTATTAAGAAGCTTCTAATCCTATAGACTTGTTTTTAATAGAAATTAAATCCTTTTGAGCTTTTTATCTCCTAGGGTGTCTTCCTCTCCTACATAACAATAAAAAATGAGGCATTAGGGTCTGAGCAATGGACTAGTGTCAGCAACAACAAAACAGCTTTAAAGCTGAGAAGTGTGGATTTTTCAGAACAAAGTGGGGGTCTTTAGGAAGGCATTAGATGAATAACAGCAGAAGAGAGAGCAAAGCATTCATAATGAATGTGTGGAAATGTCTCCCAAGCCAGATTGGGCAATATCAAAGAACCAGAGGTCACGTGGTTGAAAGAACCTAGCCCACACTGTTTTGTTAAGGGTCTGAAAGTCCCTGGGCAGGGACACTACAGGGAAGTTACACTGTTTGTTATTGATTGTTGCTGTTTTTCATGCCATGTGAATGTGACCCTAGAACAAAGCAATTATGCTGCTCTGAGGGAAGTTTAGACACACCCTCNGGACATCCCCCGAGGAGCGGGCGCCGCCTGGCCGACCCGGGGTCTCGGAGGCGGCCGAGCTGGAGCTGGAGGAGGAGGACGAGGAGGAGGAGGAGGGGGAGGACGCGGAGCTGGACGGAGACCTGCTGGAGGAGGAGGAGCTGGAGGAGGCAGAGGAGGAGGGCCGGCCGTCCTTGCTGCTGCTGTCGCCGCCCGCGGCCGCCGCCTCTCAGACCCAGCCGATCCCGGGCGGGTCCCTGGGGTCGGTGCTGCTGCCCGCTGCCGGCTTCGATGCCCGGGAGGCGGCCGCGGCGGCGGCGGCGGCGGGGGTGCTCTACGGAGGGGACGATGCCCAGGGCATGATGGCGGCGATGCTGTCCCACGCCTACGGCCCCGGCGGCTGCGGGGCGGCGGCGGCGGCCGCCCTGAACGGGGAGCAGGCGGCCCTGCTCCGGAGGAAGAGCGTTAACACCACCGAGTGCGTCCCGGTGCCCAGCTCCGAGCATGTCGCCGAGATTGTCGGTCGCCAGGGTGAGTGCGAGTCGGGGGTTGGGGGGTGTCCAGCCGGGCTGGGCCCCGGGCGTGGGTGGGGAGACGAAAGAAAGGAGCTTGGGGCTGGAAAAGCGAACCTGGCGAGGCCCCTAGGTCCCCTGGGAAGGGGTGTGGGAGGAACCCGAGGGGCTGCCAGACGAGAAGATGGGTCACCTTGCGAACCCCCCCAAAGGTGTCCCTCTCCTCCTGCACGATACAAGGCAATAAGTTTCTCGAGCCACCCAGCCCGGCGGTGTCCCCTTGACTTGGGCTGTATTCCTGGAACACCCCGGCTGGCGTGGCACCAGAAACAACCTGAGGTGGTAAAAGGTCGGGTCGGTTGTGGATTCGGTGTCGTGCACGAAAAGCTTCGAGATCGCAAGTTTGCGTAGCCGACTACTGTCTTTGTAAAAAGCTCTCAGCCTGCCTTACGACGGCTTTCTGGGAAGAAGAAATTGACAGAAATGGAGGCTTGGAGCGGGGGGAGCTCATTCGCGAGGAAAGAGGGGATGTCAAGTGGTCGTTCTTACCGCCACCCCCCCCCGCACCCCTTCGCTGTTCAGAAACTTAGCTAATCTTAGCTGACTCTGTTGATCTATCTTACGGTTTTCCGATACATTTAACTCTCGAAAAGACAGAGTGGTTACCTTTTATAATGCTTTAGGGTACACCATGAAGGAAAATTGGACAGTAAAGTAATTGAGTTAAGGAACTTTCTACGTTTATACAGTTTTTAGTAGATTCTCCTCACTTGCCAGCACACCAGTACTGCAGACAGACTCCTCCCACATTGTTCAGACAAAGGACCTATGTCTCAGATTCCAGGAGTAGATTTGTGAAGGTGGGGGAAGGGGATGCCCAGAGTACCTCTCTATCCGACATTTTTAGGGAAGGTCCTATGCTCTTTAGTGTAGCTTCCCCCCTTTATTAAAGGAGTGAATATTCTCTGCAGCTGACTTATTACAATATGATTGAACCTGGTTGATGCATGTCTCTCTACTGTTAGGTTGAAAGCATTGTTGGGGTCAAATAAAAAGAAATGATGGCGCTGCTGCTTAAATGATCTCATCTTTCCCAAGTGGTCTAAAGTACACATAAATAAGGTCTGTCGGAATGGTGGTTTCAAATATCAGAGTTGGCTCATTTCTTACCTCTAGGATTTTAAGATGAAAAGTCCATCCATCTGAAATCTGGATGGAGGAGCCTATTTCAGACTTGCCTGGTACTTAAAGACAGTATTCAAAGCTGATGCCATTCCCTTAAGAGTTTATTCCCATAGTTTGATGAATAAATTTTGCCTGCCTTTTTTGTTTGTTTGGTTTGCTTTTGTTTTGTTTTTGCAGTACTGAATATGCTAGTCAGGAGAGAACTGTTTCACCTCACATAGGATAAAATTACAACATCTCAAATTATAGATCCAGAATGAGTTGGTTATTCCATTAACAGCATCCAGGAATTGCTATATATCAAGCTTACATTCTGCCAGGCATTTGAGTTTATGGCAGTTGGGAATGTGAGGTTAGTTCCAACTAACTGCTGCCCTTAAGAAGCCAACAGTCTAATATAAACAGCAGAGTGACACTAATCTAATCTGTAATTAATGTCATTAACTATCAGTTCAGTTCAGTTCAGTCGCTCAGTCGTGTCCGACTCTTTGCGACCCCATGTGTGACAAAGTCATACATGTATCAGCTGTGGGGGGCCTTGGAGAATGGATAGGACTTTAACAAATGGAAGGTGGAAGAAAGACTGAGGGACACGGTGAGGAGAGGTGGAGAAATAATCTCTAGGTACGGTTGGAAAGTTGTGAGAGGGACTGTTTTGGTGCTTAGAGTCTGATATTTAGCAGAGTGGGGAAAAGGCGATGGCTAGGTGTGTTCAGGCGCTTCTGGGCTGGTTATTTCCTCAGCACAAGTTGGTTCAGTTTGCTTATGGTAACAGTTCAGGATAACAAAGGAAAAGAACGCTTAGAGGCCAGTTTTATTAAGGGATGAGATATAGCTTTTGTTTAGTTTAATACGAATTTTTGTCTTCTGTATTATACCCTATAAAGCATGGTAAAATGGCCCTTAATTAGGCAAACTGTTACCTTTATACCACTCCATTATTTAAAAGTAAACTGAATTCCAGGTTTTTATCTTGCACCAAATTATAGCAATGAAATAGTCTTTAGTTTTTCCTCTTAGGGCAGAGCTTATTAGTTATTAAGGAAATGTGAATCTATTTATGTTTTAGGACATAGAGACAAGTTGCTGACTGTTTCTTTTGCACTTAGTATTTTCCCAGAGTTGCCAGTACTGTTAGAAGTGTGTCATCATTCTCAGGATTATCTTAAGAGCAAAAGCTTTCCCCTTTTCCTGTTCCGAGCCATTCAACTAGTGGATCACTGACCCCTTTGCCACCCCCACCCTCAGCAGCACCATTACAAAACCTGTAAAGTTATTTTCCCACTCGCACAAAGAACCAGGCAACTTCTAACGTTTGCATTATTTTACAGTGTGATAATTTCTCCTTTCCCTAAGCCAATAAACAGGGCAAATCATTTAATTTACTTCTTTTTTGGAACAAAATTTTCTTCCTTAAGAATTATCCCTTCCTGCCATTTTTATTCATTACCTGAAGTCATAATTTTCTGTTTGACATCTCTTAATTGGTTTTGGAAATAATTATGTCACAGATGGAGACATCTGTGACTTCAGCTCTGAAGCAGAGAGTAGGACAAATGGAATTCTGAGTCATATAGACTAGCAACTCATGTACATGGCCTCTAGTTCCAGTGTTTTGCAGAAAAACAAACTACTGCTTTTGATAGCCATGAAAGTTGGCAGTGTTGACCTCATATTTATACTCCCAAGCAGCATATGGGCATTTGCAAATGTTAAATTGGTCCCCCTTTTTAAGTTTACATATCATTTTGAAACCAACAGTACTGGAAAATAAAGCCAGGAGCTAAAGAGGCTTGTTGATAATCAAAGAAGTTCTGGAATGTAGACCTCAAAAGTAAACCTGACAACAGATTTAAGACCTAACTTTTAAGAAATGTAGGGCCTGCGAGGTACAGTCACAGTGGGTAACAGGACGTGTAACTTAAATTAGTGGACTTTGCTCCAATTTGTATCGTCATTGAGAAGCAGTTAGACTGAAAAATGAATTAAAGTACAACCCTACTTAACGATGGTATAAATAAATATTGAATGTCATAAGTTCAGTTGTTTTAAAGACTTGTAAAGAAAGGTTTTATAGTACAGTTTAAGATTATTGTACATCTTTAACTATTTTCATGAGTGATTTCCTTGATGGTATATGTGTGTTCTCTAACCTAGTTGAGAAAAGCTATTTCTGGCTCTGTGTGTGTGTGTCTGTGTGCTTGTGGGCACACCTGTCCATGGTATTTTTCAGGCAAGAATACTGGAGTAGGTTGCCATTGGATCTTCCTGACCCAGGGATGGAACCCGCGTTTCCTTGCAGGCAGATTCTTTGTTGCTGAACCGTTGGGGAAGCCTCTCTTTTTTGTTATACACTCTGTCAAAAAATATTTAAGCTAATAATCTCAATATGTGAATATTTATGAATAATACAATGCTGATATACTATACATTTTTAAAACATGTAAACAGTTTAAAAGGATGAATTAAAGATGGAAATTGGAGTGTTTTGATTTTTTTTTCCTGCACTCCAATGACTTTTCTTATACCCTGTTTTGGCTATTACTGAGCTAGACCTTCTTAGAAGTTGTTTTTCTTAATTGAGCTACTCTGTTTCCACTAATCCCCAGTGATTATGTATATTGCCACTTTTTAAAACAGACAATATGACACATTGTTTTAGGTTGTCTTAAATAGATCCTTGGGAAATTTTTCCCCAGTTTCCTAGGGTGGAACAAGTTTTCAGGTTCTAAAAATAGAAAGTTTGGTATTGTACATAAATTCCTTGTTTGAGAAGAAATATCTATTTCGTGAGGAGAAACAGTTTCCGAATAATACTAAAGCACAGTGTCTTTTTCTTTTGAGGGGAGGGTTGTTGGCATTCCCTCTCCAGGTACTGTATTACCTGCCATTTAACTCTGGTAGGTGGTTATCCCCATTTTACAGACATAGAAACTGCAGGGCTAATAGATACCTTGCTCAAGTAGTGGAACTTGGGGTTAGACGAGTTGTTTGATAATGGGGATAAAGTTCTCAATTCTACATTGCTGCCTCAGTAAGCATCTTGCTCAGGAAGAATATTTTGGGTCAGTTTCAGTCCTAAACGTGATTTAGGATGCTGTGTTTCTAATATGCATAGCTTAAAATATCATCACTGTCCAAATTAATTTATTTAATAAAATTTTGGTGTCCAGAAGGCACAAGCATCGTTCGAACATTCTACTTATATTATGTCTAACTAGAAATTCACTATCATTTATAATTCAGAAAATTAATTTGTATGTATATACATGCTAGCTTTAAAAATTAAACATTGTCATTTTTTTAGACTTTAAGATCCAAATTATAGTTTATATTAGCTCTGGAACCTTAATTGTTTTGCAGATGGGTGGGAAATCCACTGCCTTTTCTTCCTGCCTTATTCAGCTAATGAACTATTTTGATTCACTAAGGAGGAATGGAAAATAAAGAGATAATTCAAGGGTATGTTTTTTGCCCCCTGGTAGAAATGCCAGTGACCTAAAACTGATGCAGGGAGTGTCAAGCATTTGAAACCTGTAGAGATTTCCTCAAGGAATATTTCCAACAATGTCTGTGGGTTGGAATTCTAGATAGTTCTTACATCTTACATTTTCAAAGAAAGGTGGAATTTAGTTATAAGATCATGCTTAATATTTTGTCGATCTGGTTTTGAATTAATTTAATATTTGCACAGATGGAAGAATTTGTTGCTTTTGTCTTAAACTGAAGACAAAAATTATTTTAGAATATATCTTTTACTATAAAAATATATGTTGAAATCTCTCCCAAATTGCCCTTAGCAGTCCTGGCTCAGCTGTGATATGTTGGAAAGAGATAGCAATCAGAAGTTAAACTTCCTAAATTCTGATTACTTTGTGCCAGTAAGTCACTTTGTGGCCTTGGACAAATCACTCCCTAGGATTCAGATTTCCTCTTCTTCAGCTGGGTATAGGCATATCTACAGAACCTCTAGGGACTGTGAATTGTACACAAACTGACATATATGAAACTAAATGATAAACACATACTACTGTTGTTAAGTTAAATTTGAAATTAACTGTTCGTCTCGTTCACCTTTTCTCTGCTTCAGCAGACAGTTTCACACATTACTGTATCCTTCTAATGTGACAGAACTGAAGGAAACTGATAACTAAATGCCTGTTAGAAACATAGCACTTCTCTCCAGACAGGAATAAATGATGCTGTGATGACAAAGAGCCCCACATCTCAGTATTAAAATGACCAGTGATTTATTTCTTTTTCACAGGGGCTCTGCTCATTTTGGTCATTCAGGGTCTTAGACCAACAAAGCAGCCACCATTTCAAGTGTGGCTGGTCTTCCCTCTCTTTGCCTGAAGGATGAGAAGGTGGCGTAGCACACACCGGTCTTTAAATGTTAGACCTGAAGTAGCATGGTGATCACATCCACTCATGTTTCATTAATCAGAACAAGTTATTGGCCACTCCTAACTTCAAGTGGGTGAGAAATTGCATTACAATCATGTGCCCACAGGAGAGAGCCAGAATGTTCATGAACAGCCATGATGACTATCACAGTGTTAAGTCTATGGGATTGTGGCCGAATTTTTTTAGTGTAATTTATGCCTTAATAGCATTTGTAATTTCAACTCAAAATGAAAAAAAAGAGATAAAAATGTTCATAAGATACTAAATAGGAAAGTGTGTTTGCAATTTAAAACTCCTTGAGAAACTTCCCTGGCAGTCCACTGGTTAAGACTCTGGGCTTCCACTGCAGAGGGCTTATCTGATCCCACAACCCACATGCTGTGGTTTAAAAAAAAAAAAAAAAAAACACAAACTCCTTTAGGAAACTCCAAAGAGATTATGAATAATCTATTTTAAAACCTCATTGATCTTCAGGTGATTCTAAAATGATATGTTTATCAAACTGCATCTTAATCCTTCCCCAGTGGCTTATATACCATGATGCATGTTTAGTCTTTAACTATTCTTCCCATACTACCATTAGGTACCCTATAGACATTTATAGTGATTATATCTGATATTTAAGCTTTTAAAATTATTTTCTAACATTAGTAATACCAAGCCAAACTATACTAAATTGAGTATGTACAGCGCAGTGTTATTTTGAATCCTTTTGAGTCTTTATTTCAGTGATTGAGTCTAAGAATTCTAAGTTACATGCATAGTTGTACCTCTTTCATGCCAGGGTTCAGGATTTAAGAACAATTCATGTGGGCATGGCTTGTTGCCTTTGTCCAATAAGCAGAAACTGCAGTTCATTGTATGTGGGGAAGCCGGGTTTGACCATAAGTAAAGTGGTATCATGCAATAAAATAAGACTAGGCCTTAAAATAATAAAATTATTTAATGAACTGCAGATATAGTTGAAGATAAGCATAAAGCTTCATCTTAAACAGAGAAGAGTGGAGAGGGAATAGTTGCAAACTTCTAGAAGGTTACCAGTGTAAAATGTTTGCCCTTTGGGCTGACCTCCTTCTATACCACTGTCCCCTTGCCTTTGGCTTATCTTCTACCTTTCCACCAGTACCTGCAGTAAGGACATTGAACTTGGAGTTATACTTGTTTAGAGACACGGTTTTATCATTTGTTGTTGCCTGTGACCATGGACAAATCACTTAAGCTCACTGAGTCTCAGTTTCCTCTCGGGGGGAAAAACTTGTTCCATCCAGTCTATAGTCTGAAAGAGAATCATTTACACATGAATCTGATTCCATTATATAGTTCCCAAATAGAAGTAATTCTGAGTTTCTGTTAACATCCTCTAATGGACGTGAACATAATTTTAAAATCCCGGTTAGGAAAATTGTTCTCTCTCTCGTCTCTAGTTGACACGCACTTCTGGGTGTCACAGGGTTAGTGAAAGGCCAAATGGGAGCCCTTCTTTGTTGCGTCTGTGGATCCTCTTGTCTAAATTAAGTGAAAAGGGAAGGGGGGGATTTTAAATTTAGTTTAACCTCTGTTTTTAAAAATACCTCATATATTTTGGGAATTCTCCACTTGTAAGAATCAACTGGGAAAAGAAGGCAGGTTGAGAAAGTGGCATGTTTAGGGAATTGGGGCATTTCGGACTCGTTAGTTTATAACTTTGGGCAATCCTTGGCTTCAGTTTTCTCCACAAATAAAGTGAGATTGGACTAGGTTATCTCTTGCAACCCTTATATTATCTTTGCCCAAGAAGAGTTCCTAAAATCATGTAAAAGTAAACCCGATTTAAAATTACCAATTAGATTGACTTCAACATATCTCCTCCCACTTTTGTAAAATTAATATCTTAAATATATATTTCATAATCTAAATATAAGTTTTATCTTTAGGATTAAGGGTTTTTTAATGTTTTTAACTTCCTAGAGAAATCGACTCATTTGAGTTTTTCTTTAAAAATAATAACATTTAAATGTGTCAAGTAGTATGTCATCTCATTTGATCCATCCTTATTGCAACCATACAGATAAGGAAACAGGTCTGTGGAGATGTAAGTAACTTACCCAGGGTCTCAGCTAATAGAATCAGAGACTTCAATGCTCTCAACTCTGTAAGTGGTAAACAAGCAGACAAAGCAGCGAGGATATAAAGGACTTGAACATCGCCACCAGCCAGTGGTATAAGAAAAGAAAATGATAGATCAATATCTGTACATGAACACGTATAGACAACAAATCCTTTTGATGCTTGAAGTTGGATACAGGTCAGTGAGGGCAGAACTGAATCTCAGTCATCTTAATCTCGGTTAAATTACCTGAAATATAGCAGATGCTTGCTGTTTATTTTTTTTAACTGAACTGTTGCACTAGAGACTTGCCATTTTAGTATTTATCATTATAGTTTTCATATTGTGAGGTTTTCTTCCCTCTTGCCTTTATCTCCAACCCTTTACCTGAGGAGTCAGTCAACCAAAAGTTGTTTGGATCTGCTTGTTCTAGATGCTACTTGATTTAGTGTATTATATGTCTGTAAGAATACTGGTAATAAGCAAAACTAAAAAGTCACATAAATGAAACTGTTTGAAGTGTTGACGAAGTAATGTCTAATGTGAAACAGTATTGTTAACAAAAAATTTCAGCAATTTTTGACTGGAGCTGCAAGAAGGACCCTTGAGCAGGGAAAGGAAAGCTATTTCTATATTGTACATTTAAGAATCGATTACATTGTTAATCTAAACAGTTTATTTAAATGTTGAGTTAAGTTGTGTGTGTAAGAAACACTCTCTTACTGGCTTTATCTGATATTCACCAGTCTTTGAAGCTAATAATACTGAAAAATTGAGTCCCTATAAAATTGTAGGAGCATTTGAATAGTCTGTCGAGATTATTCCAAGAGGAAAGGGTCTTATTTATATGTACAATCATTAAAGAATATGATCCCCCCCTTGTTAATTCTAATATATCATGAAATAGACATATAAAATAATGTGTTTCTCTAATGCTTTTCATGGGCTGCAGTCACCATCTGCAGTGATTTTGGAGCCCAGAAAAATAAAGTCTGACACTGTTTCTACTGTTTCCCCATCTATTTCCCATAAGTGGGCTCCAAAATCACTGCAGATGGTGACTGCAGCCATGAAATTAAAAGACGCTTACTCCTTGGAAGAAAAGTGATGACCAACCTAGATAGTATATTCAAAAGCAGAGACATTACTTTGCCGACTAAGGTCCGTCTAGTCAACGCTATGGTTTTTCCTGTGGCCAGCAGCA